>VYXB01002857.1:331901-415047 GCA_013397135.1 Pachyramphus minor | reverse complement strand
TCCCCGGGGCAGCGGCACCGGCCTCGGCCGGGCCTACCCCGCCATCCCCCGCATTGCACTCGCTGCAGCCCCTCGCCCGCGGACCCCCGCGCTCCCGGCGCTGTCGGGCGTGCGGGGCGGCGGGGGGGAGCGGGCGGGGGCTGCGCATCCATCGCGGCGTTACATAAAGCGATCTGGTTTTTAAATCGCCGCTTCCGGTGTGACTATGGAAACACTCGGATTATGTAAATACCGAAACCTGGATGCTGGGCATCATCAGATACGATGATTCGCCCCCCTTCCCTTCCCCGGGGAATTAGCTTGTGCTCACGTGCAAAAATAATAATCATAATAAAAATGATCCGGTTGCTAACGAGCGTTGGCCGCCGTTCACGGTATTTTATGGGATTGCAAAACGCATCGGTGCTCTAGCTGGTGAATAGTCGGCGAGTTACGTGTGTCCCACTCGCCTTTCAGCGCCAGCCCCTGCTCAGCAGCCCAAGTTTGAGTTTTCCTGCAGCCAAGCACCTGTTATTCCTGCCGAGTTTCGTGTCAGGAGATGGAAAAGGTTGTGCATGCAGCTGTGTTGGAGCTTGTTTGGGTTCAGGTTTTGTTCAGTTTGTGTCTTGCCATCTTAATTATTTCCCTCAGAGTGTGTTTATCAAACCCTTTTGCATGATCCGTGCGCTTTCCTGCCTTTTTCTGGACAATGTGTTTTATTTTGGGTTTTTGTGTGTGCTTTCTAGCGCTGCATCGGCCGGAGACGGTACGATGAGAACGAGGACCTCTCGGACGTGGAGGAAATTGTGAGCATCAGGAGTTTCAATTTGGAAGAGAAATTAAAGAGTAAAATGTACCACGGGGATTTCGTGCACGCCATGGACGGCAAAGGTAACTCAGCCGGGCCGGGGCCGCCCGGCCGCGCTCGCCGCCGCCTCCACGTGCAGCTCCGCGCCGGCTTCGGATTTCGCGCCCGTGCCCCTGCCCGGGGATCCGGTGACGCCGCCGGCCCGAGGGGAAGCACGGGGAGGCTGCTGTGCGGGGCCCTGCAGCCCGCACCGCCCCGGGGGGGCTGCCCCGGCCCGTCCCCCGCACCCGGAGGGTGGCTTTAGCCCCGCCGCGGTGCCGGGATGAGCGCGGTGATCCATGGCAGTTCCCCCCGCCCTGCCCCGCCACCGTGACCCCAGCGCACCACCGGGATGTCTAGGAATTAGGTCCTGGCACGGGAGAGGCCGAAACCCCAGCCCCCACTTAGCTGGAGGTGATTCCTGCTCCCCCTCCGCCCCCTCTTGAATCCAGGACCCCTTTTGCGAAAGGGTGCGACTGATGAGCCTGTTGGCCAGGCTCGGAGACTTTAAAGTCAATAACTTCTTTGTGAGCCTATCATATATTAAATTACAGCGCTGCCCTCCCCAAAGTGACTTGCTTTGCTGAGGTGACTTGAATTCCGGAGCGGTAAGTAGAGCCAGACAGCCCAGCTCTGCCGCACGGCTCCCTGGCAGGAAGGCAAACGGGAGAGGTTTGCCCGGGAACCAAACAGGCCGGGGGGGTTGCAGGTCACCTTTATTTACCGCTGCACTGTTGACACGGATCCCCATCCCAGATGGCTATCGCGGAAACTCGGCCGGACTGAGGACGCCTGTCTGAGCTGGCTTTCTCAGCAAAGAGAAGTTTTGGCTGTAATCCTCCTGAAATTGCTCTGAGTGTGGAGCCACTAATCGAGTTTAGAAAATTTCCTTTTCTCCCCTAGGCTTAGTTTTGCATGAGCATTTTAAGCTCCTTTTAGAAAAGTTGATGTGGTGGAGAAATTAAATACCTATCTTTCTTAGGAAGGTATTTGTTTAGGAGATAAGCTCAACCCTGACCTACCTCTTCCTCCAAACAAAACACAAACACCTATTTTTTAGCTGGTAAATGTTAATTAATTTTCCAGAAAATTATTGCATTCCCCCCTCAGCTTCCAAACAGTCCAGTGGTTGCCATTGCTTCATGCTAAGGGTAATACAATCCACAGCTTCCCTGGCAGCTCCAAAATCTTTGAGCAGCTTTCTCCTTTCTAGGGAACTTGAAAATAAATGAGTGTCTTTTGTTATTTTGTTGTGGTCTGTGTCGGCTTTGTTCAACCCCACAAGGGATTTAAATGCTTTGTTGGGGCATTATGAAGAAAAGATCTGCCTTCCTATTTGCTCTGGTTTTATTTTTACTATTGGTTTAATTTTTTTTTCTTTATAAATCCAAGAGCTGAATTGAATCTGGGCAAAACAATGACAGGGGTTGGTAAGAAGAAAAAATCAGTTGGTTTGAACACATGGAATTAGTTGAGTAATATATTTATTTATTTTTATTTCCCACGTCCTTGTTTTTAATGATAACTCTTCTTGCAGTGGTGTGATTTTTGGCTTGAATGCAGTTTGTCATAGCTACTAGTCTGCAAGGCTATACAGCTGCCTCTGCTTCTTCCACCCATATTACTCCTGATGTTTGTTGACTTTCTGACTTGGGTCAGTGTCCATAAAAAATCTCTGTGGTTTATTTATTTGCTTACCTTAAGCCCTTAGTTTTAATGGGAATGCCTATGGGAAAGGAAGACTTCTCTAGTACACAAATATTTACTTGGTAACCTTAGTTAAATGGAGTATTCATTACACTTATTTTGAGACTAGTAGCAATAAAGTGTCATTTTAATGTTTCTGTAAATGGATAATTACAGTGCTCTGATTTGGTAACTCTAAGTAGGAACATTATATCCCTACTTGTCGTAATTACTAACTGAATACAGCAAAGAAAAAGTTGTACAAATAGAGGGAAGTACATGTGCAGGCATGGGAGCTTGGCCTCAGGGTCCCCTTTTACTTTCAGTGTGGGTTTAGAAGTGGAGAAAGATCAGGGTACAAGCTTGGGCTGAGGTGCTCCTGCTCTCCCAGGATCATGGGTGGACATTGCTGGATGAATCTTGGAGTTAAATTGCTCCTGTGTACCTGAACATAAGACAGGGTACAGTGTTTGGCAGTGCAGTGGATTTTGTAGTGCTGAAGAGTCAAGCAGTGTTTTCCATTTTAGGGCAGTGTATGGACACTCTATAAAGGTCATTTTTTCCTGTAAAAAGGGGGAAATAGCAGAGCCATAGAAACAGTACGCGGCTGCTGCATGAATTCCTCTGCTCTCTGTGGCAGAAGGCTCCAAATGGAGTGTGGGGTTTTGGAGGCACAGCTCACCCAAATTGCTGCCTGGTAACTTCCTCTCTAATCCCCAAATCACTGCTATTGTACCAGACAGTGCATAGAGAAACCCCCAGGAAAGGCCAGTCCTGCATAATCCTTGGAGTGAAGCAACAAGGTGATGCTGGCCAGGGTTAACATGACAAATTTATGTTTGATTTTCACTTTGATTTTGTGTTATACTGTGACTTCCTGATGTCCCACAAAAAACTATTCGTTTTTCACAGATTTACTAAGTGCCTGGAGCTGTATAAATTTCCTGACTATCAGCTCCTAAAGTTACATTTCTGATTAATTAAAAGTTTGTCTGTTGAAATTAGAAAAGAAATTACGTTTTCACAGAATCAGGGCTTTCTGTTAGAACCAGATAATGTTCACGAGAGAAACGTATAGCTGAAAATATCTAAACTTACAATACAGTTTAAACTACACATTTGCCCCAAAAGTACTAGACTGATTCACAGTAAGTTAATCAGGATTATCTTTTAACTGTTAATTTGGTATTTCATTACAGCCTGAGTGTTTCAACCCAGACCTTAATTGACAAACTGACTGGATTCTATTTTATGTGCATCAGTGAACAGGAAAAATAGGGAGCAGCTGGGAGAGCATTGTCTGTCAGGGGGTTTCCGGTTTAGACTAAAATATGCATTCTCTTTCTGTTTCTCTTTAGGTGATAGTGGAGTTCTTTGGTGAGAAAAGGGAAATGAGGAGCATTTGAGAAAATGTAACCTGAGGTGCCAATGCCATTGTAATTGATTTGGGACTTTTTTTTAATTCATTTTCACAGATTTCACTTTTGAGTATGTGCAAAGAGAAGCTCTCAGAGTTCCCCTCATCTTCAGAAATAAGGATGGACTGGGAATTAAGTAAGTTACAAGCAAATCTTGATGATTAATAAATGCTTTTATAAAATAACCATTCTGCTTTCCACTTGTATCTGATATTTCTTTTGATGATCTCAAAATGGATTGCAATTAGTCTGACTGTCAGCACCCTTGAGAAGAGGAATGATTATTTTCCGCTTATAAACAAGCAGATAATGAGGTCTCTAAAAGTTAAGTGCATCCAGTGTGGTACTGCACAATCAAAAATAAATCAGCAATGCAAGTTAGGAATATAATCCAAAGGTTTCTGCACCCAATCCATGCTGTAATGACTGAACAAACTCCCTTCAATTTTTTGACCTCTCAATTGTTCTCTGCATTACAGGTGGAATGTCTAATGCCTGTCATTTTCCATTATAATCATGGCTCTTCAGAATGTTTCAGCTTTGTAAATATTTAATAATGTCTGGTTAAATGTGGGATTACTGGAGTCTTTTTGAGGTTGCATTTTGTTAATATCCAGTTATAAAGGATTCGGTATTTTACTAAGAGAATCCTGCAAGTTTGTTTGTGAAAGTGACAGTGTCTAAGAGAGAAATATTAAAAGGATAAACTTTATCAGCCACATAATCCTTAGTTTAGGTAAATGTTTCTTGATACTTCTGGAAATTAGGACTGTGTAACTGATTCTAGCTGAAAAACAGCATCATTGAAAGCATCATTACTTTGCTCAGTTTAGCTGGAACACCTCACAGTTTAGGGGGCCGAGGGGTCCCAATTACTAATTAAAAAGAATCAAGTCACCCCAATATAATTTAAAGAGAAAAAGAGAAGAAACAGTTTTTGGGGTATTTGACAACCACATGTCCTTTTACTATCAGAACAAACAGGAGCTGCTGTGATGGCTCTGATGACAAAGTAAAATAGTTCTATATGTTGAACTCTGAACTAGAGGTGCTTAGTGGGCTCTCTCTGTATATGCACTGGTTTTAAACTGCTGCTCCTAAAGGGCAAGTTGTAAAAGCTTGAAGAATTCTTCCCAAAGAAATCAGGAGCCAGAGGTGTTACTGCACCTTCCCAGCAGCCACATCCTCCTCCTGTGTATGAGGAAGGTCATGTGAAATTCCTCACAGTTCAAGAAGGAAACTGGGGAGATGTTTCAGCTCCTGCTGTGCCAACGGTACCAGTTCAGCTTGTGCTCCAGCGGGGGAGAAGTGTGGAGGTGAGAGCTCATCCCAGACACAAACATTCCTGGGCTTCAGATCCTCAGCTGCAAATGGCCGGGCATTATCCAGGATGGAAAACCAGTCTCCCAGCCTGGGTCAGTGCTTCCTGTGGCCACCTGTACCCACAGTGGTGCCTCCAGGCCTCGGGCTACCTGATGTGCTGCACGAGATCCTTCCCAAAGATGCCTTGTTTGTCCATGTCCTGACCACTGGATGTAACATCCCTTTCTTCTTGATGCTCATGATTCGGGATTCTTTAACGAGGCAATTTCAGTGAGACATTTCAACACTCAAATCTCAGCTCACACGTCACCACTGGCTTCCTTGTTGGTCCTGTGCCCAAAATCTGGAGAGCTGCCGCTTGGCATTCCCCTCCACTTTGGGTTGGCCGTGTGCTTTCACTGGAGACTCCTGGGGGAATTCTGCCTGTGGAGAGACCTGTGAAGTCTCTCTTGGTCCAGGGGTTCAGAGACTCCTCAAGGCACAGGATCATGTAAAGAGGAACCTGGATTTTGTGTCATGTGTTGGCTTGTTTTTCTTCAAGACAGGTAACCACACCTCAAAGAGACCACTGAACATGAGGTGCCTTGCTTTGGCAGCATTATCAAAGCAGCCAAATGAACAGCAGTTCTGAAATGTGTGGGAAGTGAACAAGCAGCAGGACTGAGAGCTGCATGCTTTTGTCTTCAGCTGGAATTGTGCAGCTCTGGCAGTTGGGGTACTGCATCTTCTAAGTTCTTAACCGGACTGGGAAGAGGTGGAAGAGGAGTAAATCCACAGCAAGAGTTTTGGAGTCACTTACCTGCTGCTCTGTCACACACCGACACTTTGGACAGGGAAGGAAAAATTCCAGTTCCAGTTTGCTGTGATGAGTTTAAAATAGTCTCAGCAGCCAGGCTTGACCAGCCAGCTTTTCAGATCCCCACCAACTGCTGGTATCACTTAATAACTCTAATACCATCCTGACATCTTTCCTCCTTCCTAGGGCAGTTTCCCTTTCTCCCTTTTGTGAACCATCCACACATTCACATCATGTGCAATTTCTTTTTCTAGCTGGAGTTCACAGTCAGAGAAGAGCTTTTTTTTTAATTTTGAGGATGTTTTTGCTGAATTAGTGTGCTGAGAAAAACAAGAGCAAGTTACCGGATATGTAAGTTTTGGATGGTTTTTGCACGGAATCAGTTGAATTCTCCATTTCACAGTTAGTTGGGTGAATTGTTTTTATATTTCCATTCTCTGCTGAATCACTGAGTACTGACTGCTTTGGGGAATTAAGTACTAGAATTTGTAGATCAGTAATCTCTTATAGGACACTCAACGTTCCTGTATTTTTTATTTAAATGAGCATGACTTACTAGTTTGAAATGATGTATATAAGGAATTGCACACACTTGGGCATAAGTGCCAGTAAAGTGAGAGAAGGTTGGAAACACAGTTTATGTATATTTTAGATGACAGAAGTGAAATGCATGAGCAAACTTTCCTATTTGGCACTCTGCAGGTAATGTGATTTAATTTTATTTACATTTCCACTTCTTATGTGTATCCATCAGAAGTTGCTGGCGTGCAGTGCATGAGGTTTGGGGATGTATAGATACCAAAATGCTGTGTGCACTGTACTCCAGCAACAACCAAAACAGGGAGAACCTTCAGTCTCTGGGTGGGTTCTGGCACCACTGTCTCTTGTCCTGAGCAGGCTCTGTGCATCATGATATAGTAGACTCTGTGACCCACATGTGTGTAGGGTGACTTTTGAGATACAGTGGTCTACAAAATATGTGGTGTAAGATGATTTTTTGAATAACTGCTGATAGATGCTTCCACTTGTTCTTGCTGCTAAGCCGTCAGCTTGCACGTCTGTGCCTGGCAGATGCACAACACAGAGCTGAACAGTTTGGTTACTGTGCTTGGAGGTGCTCTGAAATGGCAAGGAATGAGAGGAATGAGGAAAAATCATTATAATGAAACTTTGAAAATTGCTTTCCTCTGTGTCTCTGACCATCATGCTGCTCCTCTGGCTGGAAGCAGGAAACCCCACCTGTGATGTCTCAGCAGAAAGAAGCTGTTTTCCTTGGAGGACTGTTTGATTCCAGGATTGTAACTGGGAGAGGGAATGCTGTTTGGAGGGATGTTGTCTCTTATCTGAGCAATGGTCATCTTGCATTGTAATGTGGTTAATCACATACCTGTGCTGGCCAGAGCTCATCCTCATTTGCTTTTGAATGGATTCTCTAGCACATCTTTAAACGTTTACTAAAAGGCACCCAGTGCATACTGAGGTGTTTGCATTTCTCTTCTGTTTAAGGCAACAGGCGACATGAGTTGTGTATTACAGGCTGCTGAAAACCTCAAATGTACTCAGGCATATTTTAGAGTTAAGTCAAGTCACCCCACTATACTATTATTCACATTTTTTGATGACATTTGAAGTCTTTAGAAGCATTTGCAGTTGTTTTACACAAGATGCGTTGTCTGAAAGTTGCAAGGAAAAAGTATTTCTGGGCTGTTCGTGCTTTGTTGCTGTTCTGGGTTTATATGCAGAAAACTAAACCAACCAACACTTTGTGAGTGGTACAGAACTGGTGACATCCAAGAAAACAGTATTATTTTTTTTGTTTGTTATCCTAGTGCTGTAGCAAACCAGCTCTGATTGTGAGTGTATAGGATTGTATAGGAGTTGTGTGGTTGGGCTGGAGCTGAAGTACAGTCACCTACGGCCCAGAATGGGTTGGAATTAAAGCTGGACCTCCCAAAGCAGCTCAGCTACAAATTGGGTTCTTGTACTTGAAACCTGCTGTTTTCAAGCCTGAAATTATTCTGTATTCTCCTTCTTTGTTGTGTCACACAACCTGAGATTGCAGAGAAAAAACCCCAAGGATTTGCCAGGTGTACTCTCCAAAGAGCTAAACATGCAATTCCATGGCCAGGGAGGGTTGTATTCCTCCAGTCTGAGTAATGTTTGTTGTCAGCTGCTGCTGCAGCTCTTAGAAAGGCTGGAATTGCTTGTATCCATCTGGGTTAGGATTGTTCTCTATCTTAGTGGCTGATTTTTATTTTGATTTATAGGAATGTGAAAAGATTGCCCATCTCATTGTTCTACATTTCTGACACCAAATACCAGCAAGCTGCGCATTTGCAGACAAACCTGGCGTGTTCTTGTCACCCACAAATAGTTCCTCCTTCCCCTACTTCTGACTTTCTAGTGCTTGGAAAAAAAGATGAGCTCTGAGTGAACCCTGAAGGTCAGTAGATTCAGGCTGTTTCATTCCGGAGAGGGAGTGAATTCCAAAGCTGTGGGGCCCTCACAGCTAAATGCAAAGATGTGAGGGTTGGCAGAGAACTAACAAAAGATATTGTCCAGCCTCTGCATCCCACCAGAGGAAGGTGATAAGGGTAAAAGAAAGTGGACCAGCAGAATTTGGCAAGTAGTTCTCAAGATACGTGCACGCCAACAAATGCATTTTTTAACTTTGCCTATTAGTGTTTTCTTAATAGTAAAAACTATTGCTCTGAACGTTTCCCCATGGGCTGGATCACTCTGATTTCGAACTAAATTGTGTCAGAAGTCCAGAAACAAGTTGTTTATCTTCAAGCTGAGGCAGTACAAGAGGGGCAGAGCACTGAGCTGGCAGGTCCCACTGGGCTGCTTTTCATTCCAATTCCTTAGTCAGCTTTTGTGCAATGTGAAGTGTGAAATATTGTCAGTAAGATGAAGTCAATCAGCTTTAAAACCCCACTACTCTTTTTGTTTTCTTTTTTTTTATCCAGTCTATGTGCTGCAGAATTTTACTCTCTCCTTTACACACAGAACTTGCTCACTTGCTGTACCAGGCTACTGTTTAATTACATTAAACCCTAAAACACTGTGTTAGGAGTCATCCTATAAATGCATCAACATCCCAGAACCAATTATGCTACCATTTAATTTAGCTCTGAATTAGCCCAAATTGAATTGAACAATTTCCCAACCCACCAAATACAGCCAGGTTGACTTCTGCCAGACAAGGTTGGAATAGTCAGTAATACAAAGGGGCTTTAATTCCTAATTTTTTTATATTTTATTTCCAAGCAATGAATCCAACCTGCGCTGGTGTGACTTTGAACAGATTGTTTTAGTGCTCTGTCCCTCAGTTTGGCAAGTGTGATAATGTTCACCTTGGGGAATACACAGGAGGCACCACCAGTTGCAAACCCCCAGGAGCTGCTTAGAACAAGCCACAAAGGTTTAGGATTTTATTGAAATCACCCCCAACCCCTTCCCTTCCCTCCCACTCCAGTGCTGATAAGAAGTGCTCTAAAAGACACCTCTTTTCTTTCATTGTGAATAGAGAAACTGTTGTACACTTGCCAAGGCAAAGATGTCCTGTGTGTTATTAGAACTTGCACTGTCCACACTTCAGAGAGGCCTTGCTTGATTCCACCTCCTGCACTAGGGACAAAGAGCACTATACATTTATTTCTCTTTTATTATGGTAACCAAAATGTACCCATACTTATCTTAACAGTATTTAACGTTGCTTTCTTTGCTAATTACAGAATGCCTGACCCGGATTTCACTGTCAGAGATGTGAAGCTATTAGTGGGTAAGTTATTCTGAATGCACTGGATTAGCTCTTTACAGAACAGAATTGCTTTGAAATACTTGTCCAGTTGTGTTTGTAGACATTTGTGGTAACTCTCAGAATCGGGGAGAAGGCAACGGAGAAGCAATTTGTAAATTAAAAAGGCTGGGAGAACCCTAATTAGTAGTTGTGCTGACCAGACTCCGATCTCATGCTGGATAATTGGCCGTTTGGAAGGGAGAGAATGCTTTTGCCCTTAACAGGTGTTCTACACACACTTTTGTGATCCTGGAAAGCAGCAGCTCTATTGATTGAGTTCCCTTTTTTTTTTTAATCTGTTGTAGAGCATGTGTTTGTGAAAGGTGTGATTGGAGCCATATCACCTCTTGCCTGTGCTCTCCCCACAGTATTTATCAGTGTCAGACCAGGTCAGGGCTTTGAGGGAAGGTTGTGAAGAGAGGCTGAGCACAAAGCCTTGCAAACTGCCTGGCTTTTGATAAGACACAAACCAGAGTAGTGGTGGCTGTCATCATCAAATGTTTCCTAGCAATCTTTGCAAAGTAAATGTTTTTTAACTCTAAGAAAAGCTACATTTTGAGTAGGAGATTATACTGTGTGTTTCTTTGAAATCTGCTTTTATTGCAGATGGGTGTGTTATTTATTGTTATCTGAAATTGTTACTGAATAGTGATCCTGCTCTCCATGGAACAAGCTGGGTGTTGGTTGTGTTGGCTGCAGTCCTTCATGAAGACTTTTAACTGCGTGCCTGCTAGTTAGAATTTACTGGGTTTATTTACCTGTGTTGTGGCAGGAATTAATCTTTAAAATTAGCCCAAATGCTGCATTCTGAAAGACCAATTTTCAAAGAAGTTATCCTTTAATGATCAATAAGAACATCAAGTCTGGAAAAGATGTAGCTTAGAAAAACAAAGGAGAGGAACTTGTGCCTCATTTCTGCTCGCTTAAGGTTATCAGTGAGAGAAGGGGTTATCTCTGATAACCTTCCTTCACAAACAGAACTCAGCAATGTTGTTTAATTTATGACCATTTATAAATTCAGGAAAAAAAGCCCCAAACCTCTGGCAGAAAATGTTAGGGAAGTGGTGTGGGAAGTGATATTTGGAATTCAGGATGTTGGTCAGTCTGAGTCCTAAATGTTGTGGATTTCCTAAATATCTGCCCGTGACATTTGTGGGTACAGAATCTCTCTCTGTGCTGCAGAGGAGCCTCGTGCAGAAACCTTGTAATCACCTGGACCTGTTTGCAGTTTTCTGTGAATTTGTTCCATGGCTGATAAACTCCATTTCTGTCTCTGAAGCTGAAGCTGAGGGTCTGACGTTGAGATGTTTTGGAACAGTGTAGTGTTGCATAACAACATTGTTTTTCCTGTATAACAGTCAAAGTGTGGGAGTTGCATTTCCTCAAGATTGATGTCCTTTGAAGTATTAGGGGGTGGAGATTCCTGTGTACATGGTGAGCAAAGCAGGAGGATATTTATAAATAAAATCACCTTTATGAAACAATGGAGCAGAAATAACATTTGTAATTAACCTGGAGATTAAGTTTAATGTAAAAGTGAGCAGTTCCTCACAGCTGGACCAGCAATCCCTGGATGTGCTCTTGGCCAGACACCACATCATGGGTCTTTTTTTATCATGTTTGGGTAAACTCCCTTTGGAGTCATTGTACTGAGCCTGTAACGTGATCAAGAACATTGTCACCTGCTCTTTTTGTAATACAGTTGATGACTTTTGGCACCACAGGTGGAAACTTTGATTCAAAAGATCTAACATATTTGGGAAATGGGCTGTAGGTTCTACTGAAAAATCACAGGTTTTCCGCAAAGCTTTTTTGTGGCTGTGGAATTTGTGCTGGGTGGGACAGCCCCACTGACACTGAGAGCACATGGGGGTAGTTCTTGTCTCCAGGCCAGGTTTCTAAATTATCTACTGATGACCTCAGGAAACACCAGTGGGCAATTTTTCTATTGCATATCATTGCTGGTAATTTTTTTCTGGTTTTAGGTTAACACATGTGTTACACTCACAGTGCCCAAATAAAGCAGATGAAAAGTCTTGATTTATTAAGATCTCCTCTCACTAGAGATGTTAATATGTCATCATCCTTGAATTTTTTTAGCAGACCCCTCTGATATCCTGAACATCCAGGTTTGTGTTTCTGACATGTGGTATTTTCAAAACTTATTCAATCCCTTGCTGAACCTGGGAGGGGAAGGATGTTTGGGAATGTGAAATGGAATGATCATAACTCCCTGCATCTGATTGTGTGTGGGAGTTGACAGAGAGAGAACATGGCTTGAAAAATGTTGTGTTCTCTGTAAACTTGTTGGGTTTTTAAGTGCTCATCATTGTAGTGTGCTGGTGCTATTTAAGCATTTAATTTGTTCTCTCTTCTCCTCTGAATCAGGGGAAACACATTAGTTATAGAACACTTTAAAGACATGATGCTGGGTTCTTCCAAAGCACATAAATTCCATGGGAAGTTACTGAGCCTTTGGTCTCTGAAATCTTACTTTCTATTTCTAAAGTGACTGTTGTACCACCTCCAGAGTGGAGCACCTGTAAGTCACAGGGAAATAACAACAAGCTTTTAAATCTCCCTTTGAAAACCCTGGTCTGTGGGAATAACAAGGAGCCAAAAAAGAGATGGGTTTTTTGATTGTTGTTTGTGTTTACTTGAGCTTAGGTGCTTCTTTTTTTAGTGTTTTGTCAGACTACCAAAGAAACGCTGCCATTGCTTTATGGATTTTTTGTTTGTTTGTTTTCCTTGTTTAAAAAATGCAGCTAGCAGCTGTAATTTAGTGTGGTGATGTTCATGACCCCCTGTTTGTGATTGCACCTTAGTGTGCCTGACTGTGCACCCATGTGAGTATGAAACACTCTTCCCTACAGCAGCTTTAGAGCCATCCCTTGAAACTGCACAGTTGGGATCATGGTTTTAATCAGACTCCCTCCTCCACATGAACGATATCCTGGATGCTCTTTAAAACCTGAGACAATGGATTAATTTCAGCAGTTGGAAATTGTCTGATCTCTGAAATGGCTGTGAGCCAAGAATACAAGTGGAGAAGTGGAGAGGAATTCCTGGCCTGCTTAGGAACTTGAGACAACTCTTGAAAGAAGTAAATCTCTGTTGTAATTTAATAATTCTTAAGCTTTGTAGTTTCCTTGTGTAAGGTAGATTTGACTGCCAGCTCTGAAGGGCAGAATGTCACTGTCATCTCTTCATAAGCTGATTTAAAATTTGATTGAGGGTCATTGGCCCTCTTAAAGTGTCCTTAAACATCTGCCACATCTGCACTAAAAGTTTGGTGTTATTTCTGCAGGGGTGTCGTACCTGGCTGAATGTTTTGTGCCCATTGCTCTGCAGAACAAGTGGAGTATCTTGCCCAGGGCTGAGCAGGGAGAAAAGTGCTCAGCAGGCTGCTGACAGCCAGGGCTCCCATGGTCCCTGTGCATCATCTCCAGCCTTTGCCATTCCTGAATTCAAGGACCAAATGCAATTGTTTGCTTCAGTCTTTGATGCCAGAAAGCCAAAGCTTCCATTTTGTCATTTGTTTGATTTTTGTCTCATGGACATCACACAATCTGAAAATGTAGTATTAGTAGTACTACACTGATAGTCTTGGCAGCTGTGAACCATGTAAAGGAGAGAGAAAGAGGGAGCACACATGGATGTGTGCCTCAGTCTGGCAGTCTGAGCTCCTTTCTCTGCCTTTGATTACTTTTTTTTATTGGGGTTTTTTTGGTAGTTTGCTTGGGTCAGCACTGATTGAATTTAGAAGTATATCTGCTTTTCCTGGCATCTGCAGTGCCTGTGACTGGTCTGCACTGCCTTTGTCTCCCTGGGTTGTCACAGTCTGCCCAGTGCAGTCCCTGCACAAGCACAGTCTCTCTCTCTAAACAGTAATGGCCAGTCTGGATGTATTTGCTTTTACTTTTTAATTTTTAGCTGACCTCTCTTCCATTTGCTTGCAAGGGGCTGCCAGTCTGTGGCTATTGATCAGTTTTTGCACTCATACCCAAATAAACTAAATAATCCACCAAACAAATCGAAGTGGTGCTGCTGGTCTGTGATGTGCATCACCTCCTCCCTCTGGGCTGGTGTAGCTTTGTGTGCCAGGGTAGGTATTTATTGTACATCCCTGCAGTGGAGCTTGCAACCCCAGCGAGTGGCAAAAGGGGATTTCAAACATGCTGAGGCTTGTAAGAAAGAAAAGAGACTTTGGGTTATTGTGATCCCCAGGCTGAAGAGGTTAAAGTTGTGACCACGGCGGTCACTTCTGTAGGATCAGCAGCATTGTCCTATGGAATTCACCGTGCCCAGTCAGGCATTGTATCAGTGGGAACAGTGCAAGTACAGGACTTAGACTATTCATGGGGTGGTCTAACAACTGACATCAACTCACTGATTGATTTTATTTAACCAACTCACTAAGGGTTTATTTATAGAATTCAAAAAATAAGTGTAGGAGCAGTGAGGAATGTATCATCTGTCATGGAATTTGCCATTATGATCTGATGCTGCAGACTGGACTGGGCCATGATGCTTACATGGGTAGGAAATGATTGGTTCCCTTCATGGAGCTGCTGTGTTCACAAACTGTGTTGAAAGGCTTTGGTGTTCCTTGTACAAAGAATCCAAGTAAAGTTGAAAGCAGCAAAGCTTTTAATTGTGCTAAAATGTGTGCATTGAGGTATGGAAATAAAAAGCAAACACAACTAAGCTCCAGTAACTGTTGCAGAGAGCAACCTTCATCTGGCCCAAGAAGATGATGCACAAGATGGGACCTGATAGATCATTTCAATATTTGATTTCTGTGATGCTGTCAAATCTTTAAAGACCTGGCAGCAGGCTTTGATCTCCAGGACAAAGGGTGAAAGGAAAATCCAGGCTCTATACATCCTGTTGCTTTCTTTGGTGGGAGTAGCTGAGGAGATACCTGATTATTGCTGGGGTTTGCTTTCTCGTTAGAAACACCAAAAGAACAGGAGCTGAGCCAGAAATTTCAGTTGCAAATTGAGTGTTTAAAGAAATACGTGTGAAGGTCTGTGCCTCAACTCTGAGTTTATAATCATGGTGTCAGTGGAGAAAGATAATAGAATAAATTACATCATTAAATCCCAGACATTTTCAAGGGAAAAGTCCTGTAAATAGTGGGGGTTGGCCCTGGAAGTGCAGGTCAGCCTTCCCTCATGCTGCTGACAAGTTCTGGAGGAGATGCTGCGTGTGCTCTTACACATCTGCTCATGGTTTATTCACTAAGTGAATAAGTGATTAAGGACTTCATCATAGTGCACTGAAGTGAACAACTGAACTTCCTTTAACAGCAGTGGATGAAATCAGAGCTGCAGAGGAGTGTTTCCCTGGCTGCTCAGGTTTTTTCACAGGGGAGGGCCCTTAGGAAGCTTTGTGAAGTTTGGTTTTGCAACATTTTGCTCATTCCAGGAGCAGCGATTCCGCAGCGTAACAGGGCACGGTAAATAGTGTGACCTTCTTTTCCCATGTGGAAACCAAGCTGAAAGGAGAAATGATCTGCCCAGGTGCTAAAGGCAGAATTTGGGAGTCTCAGTTTCTAGTTTTCCTGTAAAGTGTAAATGATGCAGTGAACGTGGTGAGCTGTGGCCTCTTCTGTGCAGGGACTGCAGTGGGGAGGAACAAGTTCCCTGCCTGGTTAATGTAAGGCTGATGTAAATAATTTAAATTCAGTTGGGACAGAAAGGATCACTGCCCATCAAGGGTACGTAACAGCCATAAGCTGTGTGGGGCTCTACATCTGTCATCCAGCCATTTTTCTTCTGTTAAATACATACACTGCTGTAGTGCCCAGGAATTCCAGCTAAAATGAGAATAAATGTGCCAGGTACTCCACAGAAATGCAAGAACCACCCTAAGCCATGAGTCTGGAAGTAGGTGATACTGAAAGGGGAATGGAAAGAGATGCAAACATTGTAGGTAATGATTAGTCTGGGTTTATAAAATGTGTTTTATATATCTGTTAAAAGCTGTACACACATTTATAGATGAATGCATATATACAGATGTATAAATTTCATTCAGTAATGAATCCAGAACCATAAGTGGTGTCTCCAAGGAAGAGCAAGTCGTGGTGGTGGTGGCTGCAGGTCAGATGGGCAAAGGCAGGAGGGAGGGCAGAGACTGTGTAAAACACTCCTTTTACATCAGCATACATTTCTTCTGGTGTGTCAGCACAATGGTCCCTGAGCTGGCTGTGCAAATGTTCAGCTTTTTGTTAGTAGCTACTCAAAAACTCTGAAAGCAAAGCAGAGAAGTGTCCCTGAGTAGCTGCTTTCTAGTGATTTTTTTGGTTCATTCCTCCTGCGTGTTTGCTGCCCCTCTCAAATTGATCTGTTCTGAAAATTGTATCATGGTTGAATTCACATCCAACTACAAAGCAAGTTGAGAGGCTTGTAGTGTGGTCTGTGGGCAAGTAGGGGAAATTTTGTCTTAATCAATGTACAGTTCTCCATCCTGTGAAAGAAAATTAGCCATGTAGATACAAAAGAAGGACAAAGCAGCCACACACTGCAGCTCAGAAAACTTTCCATCATTTCTACTGAATAGGGACCCAGTGTGGCTTTTTCTATAGAGCAACGCTCCATTTGTTTCAAGGAAGTTGTGAAATTGGAGAAGGAGAGGAGTTAGGAGGGAGGCTCATTAGAGAGGCTCTGTTGTAAGGAGCACTTCCCAAAATTAAAGTGGCTGCTCAAAGGAAGTGCAAAAGTCTGCCCCCAGACTTGCATGTGAGTCGTGATTAAGATGTATGGTCCTCCCCCGGTGTGGGGATTTGTCCTGTGAATGGCAGTGCCACTTTGGGAAGAGCAGAAGAGCTGAGTCAGGAGTCATTAAGCTGCTGTGTCTCCAGGAGTCTTGTGTGGAGGGATAAGGAGGAAGCAGTGGGGGCTGTCCTCTGTTCCTAGTGCCCAAATAATGCATTTTGCAAGAGACAGTGGACCAGGCTCTTCTAGGGGAGAGGAGTCATCACTGATATCATGGGAGGGGAGGCACTTGGATGAAATATTTCCATTCTTTGTAAGATTTTTGCTCTTATTTCTCATGGGGGTTTTGTGCCCCATGGTGCGATCTGTGCCTGCTCTGCTTTTTGGGTTCTGCTTTTTTCCTTTTCGTGTAAATGGGACTGTTGGAATATTAACCAAAACTGAGTTAATGAAACATCTTCATTGTTCTCATGGTTAGGAAGGCCAATGTCTGTGTGGTTTCATAAGAAACAACTTGTGAACATGTTCTTCAGGCTGTGAGGATTCAGACTGAGGGTACCTCAGTCTCTGGACCCTGCAGGTCACCCCCTAAATTCCTCAGGGGACTCAGATCCACAGGAGATACATCTCTCCAATAGCTGAGAGGAGCAGGGAATCCAGGAGCTCTTGGACAGCAGGAGGAGGCTGAACTTGGATGTTCCTCACAAGGGACTGTAAAATAATTGCATGTCACTGCTATTCCCATTGATCTGAGGATACAAGCCCAAAACCTGTGCTTTAAGGGAGCTGAGTTATGTACCTGAGTCATGTACAGACTTTTTCACAGGGAAAAATGGAGAGTCAGGAAGCAGCTTGTGTCAGGTCCCAGTGATTTGTCTCAGATGTTACACAGCAACATGTGTCTGAGATCCAGTCCATAAAAATAGATTGTTCCTCCATCATATTGTTTTGTGACTAAAACTTGTTTTAAAAACTCCCACTATTTTTAAAAAACACTTTGTTTTTAAAATCAAGTTCCAGATGTCCTCATAGTCATGCTACTGGGACTGCCAATGTGCTTCATGCTCTGAACTGGGAAATCTGCTAAGTCAGACCTCCACTAAAATCAGCAAACAAATATAACCACTGAAAACGATAATTTCCCAGTGCCTGTAAGGTCAGATGGAGTCAAACCAATGGTCTGTCAGCAGAGGAGTTCATGTGTACTGTTGGTGTGAGCTGGCCAGACTTCTAGCTGCTGCTTTTATTTTCAAATTCGAGCACTACAGAGAGGAAACATCTGAAAAATAAAATAAAATATGCTGATTTATTGAAGTGATAGATTGCAATTCTCTCCAGAAGGTTTCTCTTTCCCAAGTACGGCACTGAAGATTTATTGGCTCATCCTTTTGTCTTTGTCCTTTCTTCCTTTCTTTTCCCTTGAGCGACCTCTCCTGTTTTCCTGTATCCCTCTCTCTTTGATGAGGCTGCTCTACTGTACAGAACTCATTTTACTCCCTAATCCCATAGTAGCTTGTGACGAAGTGCAGATAAATCCTTCCAGACTTGAGCAAGTGCTATTAGGATACTCCTGCCAACCATGAACCGATAGCAAGGTGAATACCCTTTGCTTTAAGCAGTACCGGTAGGACTTGACAGGTGGATTTTTTTTTTTTTTGGTTATCATGGGATCTGTCCCTTCTTTGTGGGACAGTCAGTCAGTCAGTCAGGCAACCTAATGTCTGACCTGCTCCATGTTTGCTCAGAGCTCAGAAGAATTACAAAGCTGCACTGTGTTCTCTCCTGGGCAGAATTAAAATTAGTAACTTGACTTCAGGGTTTCTGAATGGATTTTTTTCAAGTGAAGGTTCCATTAGTGATTTTCCTCCAGTCTGAGGGCTCTGCCTAATTTGCTGAAAATTGAAGCTGTTTGTAGCAGCTCTGAAAGAACCCTTGGGGACATTGGCATCCAGCAGTGTTAAGGTGGAGCAGTGCACGTTAAAGTGGAAATCTCTTGTCTAATAAAGTGGTGTATTGCAGACTTTCAAAGATGTTGCTTCATTTAACACTCACCGAGTTTGTGCCTCTTAAATAGCTGATTGTGTAAGAAGAAAAGCACCAGTCTGTGATAGCAGAAGGGAGCTGGGGCTGTGGTTGGTGTCACCGTGGGATTTCCCACAGTGCTGGTGCTGCTGCACATCCTTCCCCTGAAGTTTGTGGAACTGTGCTGGGAAGAGGCAGGGAGCCGACCCTGCTTAAAAAAATTATTTAAGCCTCATCAGTTTCTTGAGTATTGGTGAACAGTTTGTATCATGAAACCAGGACCTGGGGCAGACAGAGGTTAAAACTTACCCAGTGTTCCTGAGAGACTGGAAATAGAAACTTCTCCCTCTAATTCCAGTTCTGGGCTCTGGTGCCAGACCATCTTTTTGTCATCTAAACTGGCATTTGGTTTTTGCTGTCACTGCCTATTACATGCCCAGGGATAGTGTCTCTGTTCCCTGTGCTGCCCATTGCATCCAACAACTGGCTTTTTTTCCCATACCAATTAAGCAAGTCTAAATTGGTGTCTGCGCCTTCTCTTCCTTCTCTCCCCACTTCTGGCATTGCTCTCCCATCCCATGCCTTTGTGCTGGCAGTGAGGTGGTTCAGAAAGTTGAACTGGCAGAAAACTCATCCTCCCTCACAGAGAGGGGGAGGAATATATATATATATATGTATTATTTTTATATTTCTTTAATGTTTAGCTCTCAGCACTAACCAATGCTGGGCTAAACCGTGATGGATGTAACCTTCCATCTCTGTCATGAGTTTCCACTGGGGCTCTGTGCATCAGAAGTGCCTGGTGAGTGAGCCTTGAGCCATGATTAGGGCTTCTGTGCAATAAAGGTATTTGATGCTCCCTCTTTTGGCTTTTTTTTTGCTCTTAGAAGAAAAAAAGAAATATTATAACACTCACTTGCCTATGTTTAGCACGTCCGCTGACTTGCCATTTTGGAAGTGGAACCAGTTCTATTTTTAGAGCTCAGCTTCCTGTTTGAGCTCTCTTTAAGTTTGTCCTTTGCCTAACACAGTCAAACTCTTTAAAAAAGTCTTAGTTAAACTGGGGCAGTTTTGCTAAAAACAGTCATGTTCATGTCCGGATATAAACAGCAATAAACCCACTTTGAATGAACGTTACAATAAAAATACAACCTCTCAAAAGAAGGTGTTTCCATGATGTCAGAACATGAAAGTGAGATTGAACTCATGTGTTATGTGGTCATGGGCATCTCAAAGCCTCTGTCTACAGGTGGATTTAAAGACGAATTGTCCATGTGGGAAAATTAAGCAGAACAGGTATTTTAGAATAACTGTTCTTCTGCAACTGTTCTTCAGGCTTTAGCTCACCCAAACTAGAAACGAGCTGTCTTATTCTGGAGGAATAGCACCCAAAATCCTAAATATTTTATGGTAGTTATGCTTGAGTGTCATAATTTACCTTAGTCCAAAATGACCTTCAAGTGTAGTGCTTTTACCTAAACATATATATTGATATCAGCATGTTTTGGAGGTCTGGTGTAATCACAGCTGCATGTTTTTCACAGGTCCTCGGGGGTGTTGCCAACCCTACACCTTTAAATGCCCGTGTAGACCAGAGAGGCCCTGCAGGATTGCTGGTGTCATGCTCATGTTAAGTGCTAACCTGAATGGTAGTTAAAAGTCTTTTTCAATTCCCTAATTGCCAGATATCAGGAAAATCAAGGCCATAGGGGTCCTCCTTATATGCTGATGATGAGACTTTAGAGGGGAGGAAAGAAACCTAAGGGAAGAGGCAGTGGTTCCCTCCCAGTTCTGGCTGCTCACCCCTGCTGGGGTTGTGCTGGTCCTTCTCCTGGTCCAGCTTTGCGTGTGCCCAACTTTTCAGTGAGCTGGTGCAGTTCACACTACCAGCAGAAAACTAGAAAACAGGCAAATATTATCGTGATATCTCAATAATTTGCCTGCCCTGAAGTTAGAGGAGTGCAAGGGCCAAAGCCAGAGAAGGTCAGAGGTGCACAGCCAGAACGAGGGGCTGAGACCTTCGAGGACCTGGGAACTTTGGAATCATGTCAGGCATCTCCCCAAACCTCTCCTGGATGGAGAGGAGTGCTCCATCCCTGGGGCTCCATCACCCTTGCTAGGTGCCCCAGGCACAGCCAGGCTCTTCTTCCAAAACTTTGATGTTGCTGGTGGAGCAGAAACAGGCAAGTATGGCTTGAAAGTACAGTGTCAATGAGGCCATAAAAAACTAAACTGGCCTTTCCTTGTGGGGTGTGGTGCTGCCAGAGGCACTTTTCTAAAAATAATAGGAGAATGGATTGCACTGATCCAATCAATGCTCCTTTGTACTTGTGTTTGGGAAAATGAAGAACTCAGCCATTGCCAGATTAACAGGTCACTTAAAAAAATCGTTTAATTCCTGTAGGATTCTTAGTATGCAAAGATGGTCTTGATAGTGTTGAATACAAAGATACCAAAAATGTTTTAAGCATGAAATTATTTCATTTTTATTAACAGCTCCTAACATGGGTTATTGCAATTTGGCAGCTTTATACCAAATGATAAAGCTGCAGAGGGGAAGGTACCGGTAGTTTTCCAACTCCATAAGGAGGATATTCCCTGACCCCCCTGAGAAGGCTCCTGCTGGAAAGACCTGACCGAGGGGAAAAGGAGGAAAGGCTCAAAGCACTGCAAAGCAGGGGTGGATTCCTTGGGGGTCCTTGTTTCCTGGCGGACCAGGCTGTGCTGGGTGAGGTGTGGGGAGAGCTGTGTGCGATGTCCAAGCTGGGCTCGTTTCCTTTTGTTCTTCTGTGCCCTCTGGTGGCACTGGGAGCGATGGGATCGGGATGTGTCTCTTAAGTTGTTCTTACCCCGGCTCTGAAATGTAGGGAATGTCGGGAATAGCTCCACTTGAGCAAGGACTTTCTGCTTGGATTCACATCCATCCCAGTTAGCAGGAGATATCATAATAGCCTCCTGTGGGTTGCAGGAAAATACCTGCTTTCCATCTCCGGGAGCTCTGGGGGGATTAACTGGGATGCAAGTCAAAGCTTTAGTCTTTAGGTACAATTAACCCACTAGTGAAGCAAGCAGATTTCCTGAGGCTCTGCCAAAAATCCTGCTTTATAAACCAAGGAATTTTTTTTTCCTATTAAGAAGCATAGAGATTAGAAAGGAGCAGTCCCTTGGCATTTGGGTTTGGTTTCTGGTTGTTGGTGCTATATTGTACCTTGAGCACAATCTCAATTCAGTCACAAAGGGTTAAAATAATTCCCCAAGGTAGCTTTATCCTCTTAATGGACAGGCTTGGTAATCATTCTTACAGAAAGGATGTTTCCTCTTTCCTCTGCTGTGGGGGAGTTGCACCTTTTCCTGCCGGTGCTGTGCTGGAGAAGAGACCACAGCCTAGAAAACACTGGTGTCATTTGCAGCTCTGATTCACACCTTCTGTGCATTTCTCATATTCCACTGCGTGGTTCATGTTTGCTTTGAATATGCTCCTAATATCCATGCTAAATCCACGTCAGGGAAAGGATGGGCTAGTCTGGCAGCTTGGATACCCTGAAGCTGTTTGAGGTCAGGGCAGGGGAAGGCAGTGCTTCACCTTGCTAGAAACGGGAAATGGCAGCTCTTGTACCCCAGAGGAGATGATGGATGTCCCAGCATTTCCCATTCACTGTTCCCTCTCTGGCAATTTGTTACAATATTCGATAGGTGAAGGAGAGTGTGGGTGCAAACTCTGCAGGGGAGACCAGCGAGAGCTTTGCTGAATGACTTGGGAGCAGGAGCCAGACACTCGTGGAGTCTCTGGAGTGGGATGGGGAACTGTGATTTGTGAAAGTGTTTGCTGGTGCAGGGAAGGTGCCTGTGTAACCTGCATTCATGAAGCAGAGTTCTGTCTCTGATGAGGGGATAAGGTTTGCCTCAATGTTGTTCTTGAAATATTTTTACCAGAAGCCCAGAACAGAAAGGAGCAGATCTCTGTACCAAACCAACTTGTCCAGGATGGGCAGTGGGAGGCTGGGACTCTGCACAAGTTGTTTTTCCCCTAGGTGTTCATTTCTATGTAAAAAGAAAATGATATTGCAGCATATAGGAATGTTGTACAAGTCAGTCTATTAGGATCTTTACAGCATCTCGGTCACTAGGCCTCCAAATAAAGGGAACATATTATATGTGCTATTCCCCCCCTTAATTTGAATGTGGATTTTACTAATATGTGGGCTGGAGTAACTTGATATGTTTTTAAGGTTTTAAGTGAAGCACAGCTCTTCTGTAGCTCCTCCTGGTAGATTTTACTTTCCTGGATCTTACATCCCTGCAGCTGATTCTTCCCTCTCCTCCTTGCTGTTGTCTGTTCCCCTTGTCAAAGATGGCTCTAGCTTGTTTCTTAGTTACTGTCTTTGTGATCCTTTGGGAATCTTGTGCTCCGTGAGCAAGCAGCAGTAGAGGAAGATGTTTCTTTAGGCTGTAAAATCCCTTCCAGTGAACCCCAGCATCACCAGTTTACCTCTGAGTCCCATCCTGTGCCAGAGAGGAAGCCTTGCCTCTTAATCCCATACTATGGGATTGTATTGGAACTCACTGTGAGTTACTTGGGAAAAACATCCAGGGAAGGCCAAGGGTGAGGTGATGCGTGGTGCACGTGGTCAGCAGTAGGAGGTGCTCTTTGCCAGCCAGGGATATCTGTGCCTGTTAATCCATGTGCAGCTGAAGTCAGGAATATGATTGGTACCTGGGGAAGAGGCTGCCAGGGTCACTGAGATCCTGCTGGGACCTGGAGGGCTGCACCAGGCCTGAGGGGGATGTCTTCTTAGAGACAGGTTGAGAGGATACCTAGGAACTGGTTAACAGAAATGGTAAAATGTGTGTTGGAGCTATTCAGAAATCCAGCCTGACCTCAGATCTCTCAGCCTGCCACCGTTTTTTGGAGCCTCTGTGTGCTTCTTTCCCTTGCTCTGGGTGACATTTTTTAACCTTGTCCCAGGAACAGGGGATAGAAGAAAGAGATGAATCTTTTCAGGCCAGAGGAGATAAAGCTGGCAGGAAGCCAGAACCGCTCCGCAGTGGGCAGTGAACACCAGGCTGTGAACCTGTAATTATACATCTCAAATTTTGTGAGCAGTACTCCAGGAATCATTATGTATGGGCTTGTTTGACAGTACTGTGGCTTAAGAGAAAAGCATCCCCTCAAATTGCTCTTTAATTTGGAAGTCAAGAGACTATCAATTCAAATCTTAAGCTCTTCTGCCTGTAATTGATAATCATGTACATTTAACAAACCTGCTATTGAACTGGGCCTCATACTCTTAATTCATCAGGTAACTGCTGATTTTTCTTTTGGAAAGGATAATTGAGAGGCTGTACAAGGTCGCTTTCCTGCAAGGCTGAGATCAAACTTAGACTATAATATGGCAGATCCCAGGCTCTGCTGCATCTCTTCAAATTCAATTTTTCAGTATCTATGTCCTTAACCCCTCTGGGCTGAAGCCATTTCTTTGATCCCCAGGCTCTGGAAGCAGAGATCAGGATGGCTTTTATTCGGGGGCTGTTTAGCAGGACTTCACCCCAGTTACTCACCTGTGGAGCTGAAAAAAGGCCATTCCCCTAGAGAGTAAAGTTAACCCTTAAAGAAACAACAAAACCAAACCGAATAAACCAACCAACCAACCAAAAAACCACCCAATCCAAAAGTAGATTTCACATATGTTGTTTCAAACATGCAAATGCCAAATTTAAGGATTCTTGTGCTTTTTGACACATAACTAAACTCTCCCCATCCTGCCTCAAGGTGGCAACACTCTGTATAGTCCCGAGCCCAGCCTAAGGATGGGATCCTGTTCTCTGGCCTTGGAGTGAGGAGTCTGATGGCATGGAGGGACTATTGTAGATTTACACTGTGTACATTTTTATTTTTGACTTCAGAGCTTTATGGTCTTGAGTTCCTTCGCAGAACCATTATCACATCTGTCACTGTCACTGCTAGCAGGGGCTAAGGATGTGTTTAGAGGAGCAAGGCAATCTAGGCTATCACTCTTGCTGAAATACTGCTCCCAAGCCCACGATAGGCCAGGTGCTGTAATTATTAATAATTCCCTCTGATGGTGCATATCAGCCTCCATTTTGTTTTCGTGCAATTTATTTCGAGTTATTTCTTCGGCAGTGAAAATGGGTTCGGAGTGATTTTTTGGAAACGTTGCAAGTTTGTTTGCTGGACTCCTTCTCTCCTGGAAATGAGACATGTCTCTCATGGGCTCCCGTCCCCTCACACGCAAATGAACTGCTAATTAGGATGATGAAATTGCTGGGAGAGGTGAAACCTTCCAGTTGGCCGAAGAGAAGATTGTGGATTAATCTGTGTAAAGCTGAAGGCTCGACTAAAACTGCTGTTCAACATTCTGGTGCTAATGAGACTTGTATGTCTGCCACTTGAGGAGCTGAAAGTATGTCTTGTAGTTTTTGTTGAGACATCCAAAGTGGGGGCTCCCTCCTCTGTGGCATTTAGTGCTTTCATCCCCACTGGTGGTGACTGGAATTGGGAATATTCAGCAATCTGTATAAGGTGTTCAGCAATTTACAGTATCCAGTGATGCAAGGCAGTTTGCTCTTTATAGATAATTTTGGTACATGAGTAAAAGCATCTTGAGAGACATATGGATGTTTAGAAAATTGCAGTATGATTTGGAGAGCTATTTGTCTTGCCTGCCCCCTGCTACCATATTATATCACTTCTTCGTAATTTTTAATGTACTTCTGCTCATGTCAATTCATGTAAAGGAGAAAACTGCTCTCTCCATCTCTGAGAAGCAAAGAGACTCCAGGTGACCTGTTTGGTGTCACACTGGGTGAGAAGTCGACTTCCATGTTAGTTCCTTGTTCAGTGTGCTTGCTCAGGACCTGTGCAGGGGCTGATACTGGTCTCTCATGCTCTAATACCAGTTTCCCTGCGGCTATTGAAAATTTATACATATATATATATAAAATAATATACATCTATATAAAATAATACACATTGTATTACATATGTATATATGTAGGCATATAAAAATAAAGCCCAGGCAGCTGTTTTGAGACTCCTCTGTGTTTGCAGGAAGCCGCAGGATCGTGGATGTGATGGATGTGAACACGCAGAGAGGGGTTGAGATGAGCATGTCCCAGTTTGTGAGGTACTATGAAACCCCAGAGGCCCAGCGGGAAAAGCTCTACAACGTCATCAGCCTGGAGTTCAGTCACACGAAGCTGGAGAACATTGTCAAGCGCCCCAACGTGGTAAGGGATGTTCTGTGGTGGGGTTTGTTTTCAGCTTCTTCCCAGAAATAAGCCATGGAGTGGTTTATTTCATCACCAAGGTGATGTGAAGGGCCTGGAACTCCTGTACCATTAGTGTCAGGATCTCGTTTTTAGCCAAGTAGAAAGCTGGGCTCCTTGACAGTGGAACTTAATTTACTGGAATTAGGTACCTGATGAGCTGTTAATCATGCAATTTGCCCAGATACACAGTTCCTCTCAAGGTATTTAGGGGAAATTCCATCCAAAATTAAGTACCTATCTATTGTTTTTCCTCCTGTAAGGAAGCTTAAACTATCAGGAAGCTTGAATTCATTATATATAAGCCCTCTGTAAATTTATCCGTATTTGTTAAGGGTAGAAGACTCCTGTGATTTTATTCCCAATAGAGTCACTGGCAGTGAAACTGCGCCGTTTTTGGTAAAGATGGCTTCATTTATCACTGAGATGTGGCCATGTGTAGGTGAGGGGTAGAGCATCAACTCTCAACTCAGTCACACACAGGGATGGAGGAAATGGCACTGGGGTTTCCAGGTGTCTATCAGGACACTCAGCAGAGAGTCCAGGCATCAGTCCTGGCTGATCAGGGAACAGAGGGACCCCTCAAAGCAGAACACTGCTGGGTGCTCCATGATGTTTTATTTTCAGACACTTTTATCCTGATTTGTAAGTCCTTTTCTAGTTACAGCAGCAGCTTTTTTGCTGGGGACACCTCTTACCTATGCAGACAATATAAACACCACACTTCTGCCTGAACAGATCAAAAAGAGATGGCAGCTCTAACTGTTGATTTGTCAAAGTAATTCTTAACTTTTGTGTTCTGTTACACACAGATCACAGATTGAATACTAAACACATATTTAGAAGTTTATTCAGATTTCTGCTGTCCTTCAGACACTTAGTGGGCAATTTGAAAATGCTCTGGAGAGCTCTGGTGTTCATCTGATCCTGGTTTTCCCAAACTCATCGTGCTCAGCAAGGTTTTCAAACATCTGTGCAAATTTCCTGGGTGCTTAGAAATGAAAAATGCAGTTAGGTACCTGTTATCACATGTAAATGCATATTTCATTGCTGTTTAATATGGCCCGAGTGCACAATCATGTGTAAAACCAGGAATATTTAGATCTCCCTGAAAGAGAGATTTGCATTCCCATGGGAGTAGAAGAGAGGGTGTTGGGGAAGTCCAGCACAGAAAATCAGCTCCTAGTTGAATGCTACATTTGTCTAAGTGGTTCTCTTGAATTCTGCAAAGCTCTTTGAGCCCACTTAAGGCAGAAATACTTGATTCAGGTTCCCTGTTGTGTAAACTCTGGATTGCAATATCCAGATGTGGGTTGCAATATCCAGATGTGGGAATTATTTCAGAATCAGGGCAGTAACCATCGGTTTTGTTTTCACATACAATTGTGATATTCATGGAATGGAGCCTGTTTCTCCTGGCTGCATAATCTTATGCCTCTTCTCAAAGTACCTTGTGTTATCAACAGTCCCTGGTGCAGATGGAGAGAAAGGGCTCAGCCCCAGAGTGCAGGAATTACATGTGTTAACTGCCCTATTGTGAAACTCCTCAGGGAATAGGAACAGTTGAGTTGACTCACACAAATAACATTTTTGGGTTGGCCTTCAAACAGAATTAGCAGTCAGGAGGCTAAAGGGGGTGCTGACCATGGCTGAATTGGCTCTCTGTGCTCTTGCTGCACACAGTCAGGGGACAGCTCTGTCACCAAGGCCTAGGACAGGTCTTGAGTCCTCGCTGACCCCTGACTGTGGGTTCAGTCCCACACGAGGCGTTTCTGAGCCCCGCTGTGGCTGAGCACAGCACTGCAGCCTGCCAAGGGCTTCCCAAGGCGCCTGGTGTTTTCCCCTGTTTTGAAACCTGGCACATGTGACCCACTTGAATAACCAGAAGGGAGTGTTACAGATACGTAGCACAGGCTCCATCACAAACAGAGCAAGCAATGAGTCACAGGCTTGTCCTTGCTGTGGCTGTGATGGACACACTTCTGACTGTGCTCCCACCCAGCTATGCTTCCATGTCCCTGAGCTACTTCGCTTTCCAACTCTTCCTCATCTTGCAGGATGTTTCCAATTGCTTGGCTTCACTGTTTTCTCCTGCCCACACTCTCTAAAAGTTTGGCTTCTGAACAAAAACTTTGGTCCATTTTATACCCCAGCAGAATGATGAAGGAGTTCACAGTAGGAGATCATATAATTACTCAAACCAGAATTTGGCCAGAACCGTGGTGTTAATGTTCCTTGAAATGCAAGGTAGTGGGATGCTATAATCTCCTTTATGTTTGCATTTTAATGTTTGTAAATGCAGTTTCTAGGCTGTTGGCTACAAAAATGTATTTGAATACAGACAGAATAGGGGAGAAGGTGCTCACAGGTGCCTGAGGGACAGAATTTGCACCCAGGTAAATTGACTGCAAAACTCTCCTTCCTCTGGGTTGCCAAGGGCTGAGCTGTGGCGATGAAGAAAGTTGGGTGCACTGGACTTGTGCTTAACAGCAAGGCTCTCCCTGTCTGTGAGCAGCTGCTGCTGTCATGGAAGGAGTTTTAGCCAGCAGGAGCATGTCCTACTACATGTTCAGTAACTAAGAGCTGATTCTGGTGGTCTTTCAGGTGGACTTAGTCGACTGGGTGGATAATATGTGGCCACAGCATTTGAAGGAGAGACAGACAGATGCTACCAATGCTATTTCGGAGATGAAATACCCCAAAGTGAAAAAGTAAGTCTGTTTAAGTCTTCAAGAATCTCTGCTCTTGACTGCCTTGATTAATTCCCTTTACAGTTTGCTCAGTACAGTCTTTAACCAAATCTCTTTGAAAAGTGCATTTTTGTTGTTCAGTTTTGAGCAACTCAGTTTTTAAAATGGCAGACTGACCTTAAATAGTGAATTCTCTGAAAGTGCTGCCCAAAGAAATCACTTCACAGGATGCAGAGATGTCACACAGTGTAGTCAGAGTCCTCCTGGAGGCTGGGCCCAGGTCCTAAGCCACTAATGGCTGAGAAGTTATTAGCTGAGAGATGTTTTTTGAAATGAACTTGAAGACTGTTTTCAATTAGGTGTGTGACTCCCCAGAAACTCAGCCAATGCCCTTCATGACAGTTTACTTTTCTGTTGATTTTTTCAACAGCAAGATCAAATATTGGACTGATTGCACAGGCTATGTCTCATTTCAGAGGACCCACTCAGGGCATGTTTGAGACCAAAAATGAGCAGTTTGTCCTGATTCTGCCTATCTGAGTTCCAGCTTTTGGTCAAGCATAACCTCACCTCATTCTTTCTTCTGTTTGAATGTCTTTCTTGAAACTTTTCATATGATGATTGGAAAAAGAAACTATTTGGGGGCCTCAAAATGTGCACTGAAAGCTTCATAGGAGCAGTGCAGCTGAGATAGGGGTTCATGTTAATGACATAATGACCTGTATGGCTGATGAACACCAGGTAATCCTGGAAGCCCTTCACTGCTGTTTCTGATTTAGAGGCATTTTCTATTGGCCAGACAAATGCTGGCAGCATCCCAGGCTCTGCTGTTGAACCGACCTCTGGTGTTCTGCAAAATTGCTCAGGACTCTTTCCAAACTGTAAAATACACTGGTACTAACAGATACAGTGCAGTCAGCAAGTGATACACAGCATTTACTCTTGTTCTCTGAAAATAAACATTCTGGAAGGTAAAGGTCTCCATAACAGAAGACATTGTGGGAAGCCTGCTCCTACAATATGGTCCCGTGCCTGGTCCAGTGCTCAGCCCCATTGATTTAATGGGAAGCTAAAGATACTCCATTATTTTGAAAGGATCAAACTGCTTGTTAGGGTAACTGGATATGGATTGGAGTGCCCCATTTCACATATGCATTTGGAAATGTCCTGAGTGACTTGCCTGAGGTCACACAATAAGCCAGTGGCAGAGCACCACTTGCTTCCCAAGTGTTTAGTCAGCTAAATACTTTTATTTATAATCTGCTAGAGCTAAGAAACTGAATCATGATTCGGGGCTTCGGGACTCATGGATTGTACAAGGTAAGGAGTAAAGAAAACAATCCCTTTCCTAGAGCAGGCACACTCTGGATGCTGAAAAAGATGTAGCAAGTAAACAAAGCAAGGCAGAAATGGTTTAAAGGATAAGGTAGCAACATGACTAACAGAATTTAGCAGAAAAAGCAGAGTATGTGCTTGCAGTTCACTGCTTGCATCATGAAATGCCAGATGGTAGGTTTCAAAGAGATTTTAGAGATGTAGCAATTCAACAGATTTTGATGTGGAGTTTTTCCCGTGTGTGGAGGGTGGCCTGGGAGAGAGGAAGGAGTTGCCTGATGAAGAAGCAGACACGGAGCCATTGAGGCTGCTGTCACTGGCAAAGGGAAGGTGGAGGTTGACAGCTTGATAAACTGGTAGATGTGATAGGTACAGGGAAGCTAAACAGTGAAGGATTGTGAGTGCTTGAAATGTGACAATAGAGTTTGATGTGGGAAAAGAAGTTACCAAGCGTGAGTGTTAAAGGCGAGGGTGATGCAGCTGGAGTGATGAGGATGTTGCTAGTGAGCATCATCTCACATAAAGACTAGAGAAGGATGATTTACAGTACTGTTGGCACAAACCCCTCGTCGGTCTGAAGAAGCCACAAAGATAAAACCAGTAACAAACAGTGATAGTCTGGGAGCACAACAGAAACTGTACCACATCAGGACAAAGATCTGTGCCTCTCAGTAGCCTGTCTGCTCTTGGGTGCTGGCACTGATGCTGTGGGAGGAGTGTAAGAACAGTGTGAGCATAAAATGATGTCACCCCTAAAAATTATCTTCTGAGCTTCCACTGTCCGCAGGTCAGGCAGGGTCTGTCCCGAGGTGGAAGTGGTTTCTGTGTGCTTGGTGACTCTCAAGAGATTTCTCTAGCATGAACTTGTCCAGTTTAAAGGTGAACTCCTCGATATCAGCTTTCTCCATCTTTGGGAATTCAGATTGGCCCTTTCCTGTAGTCCCTTTCCTAGTCCCACCTATTGCTGTGACTACCTGGAGGATATCAGCCCTTATTGAGGAGATCACGTTCAGTTGTGGAGCTGCCACTTGTTCCATGCTGCCCATTCTTTTAAGTGGATTGTCAGTATCCTTATGCTTTATTAGTGACTGTTGTTGCTCGGGAATGGGATGGTTCCATGTCATTCTTGCTCTCCGCATTCCCACAATCCTGCGAGTTTGCAGTGTGCCATCCCCACCATTAACGTGTTCCCTACAAACACAAAGCACTCCAGCGAGAGCGCTGCGGTTTCGCAGACACAGATGGCACTACCAGACACAAATGTCTGTCTTGGCTCCTGCACACCGAGTTCCGTGCTGGGAGTGAAGTTAGAGAACGCTCCATCTGCTGTGCTGCCTCGGTTACCAGGAGCCCTGTGTGCGCTGGAGCCCGCCCTGCCTTCCACTTGGACCTGCACCATTAACTTTCAAAAAAAACCTCCAGGTAATGAGGTTATTTTTCTGCCTGTAGGTAAGTGACTGCTTACCTCACAGGAGCCTGATTTAAGTGGAAAAGAGGTTTATGTCAAAAAAACTTTCCAAGTACTACCTCATGAGCAGTAAGGCAACGTGAGAAATGAAGGGGATGGCTTGCTGAGGTGGGAGTGTGGCAAACTTCAAACTGGTATAAGCTGGCACTGCCCCTGCAATAACAGTCCCCTGCCCACACTGTCCCATCCTTGTTGCTAAAACACGCCGTGCAGCTGCAGAGCAAACTGGACTGGGGACTGCTCTGGCTGAAAATTGATTCAGAAATACACAAAAATTGCTTAGTTTTCAGGCCACCCAACCCACCACATGGCTGCATAAATGCTTATGCCAACAGAAGGGCAGTGCAGAAGTGTGAAAACAACACAGTAGTGGGATCACTCCACCAGGTGACACCGGGTGAGCAGAGCAAGCAGCTCACTGCTGCCAAGGAAACCTGTTCCTTCCTCCCCTCTCTCACATTCTGGGGTGCAAGTTGCTGAGAAGAGTCTTGCAGACATGGAACTCTGCATGAGAGTGGGAACATGCCGTGTAACCAGGAGCCATGGCAGCAGGAAAAGGCAGTGCTGTTGTAACATCAGCTTTTAGGTACAGAAGCTTGTTACAGCACCATAACCATTTTTAGGTAGCTCAAAACAAGCTCAGATTTAGTTTTCCGTTTAAATTCACCCAGGACTGAAGTGATCTGGATACAGCTGAACCCGAACCAACCAAAAAAAAGTACTAATTTGATTTTTCATTCATCAAAAGAAATAGCCCTGCTGAAATTAGTATCCTCTTTATTAGGTTTTGTGTTTGTAGACTTGCAAGTTTATTTGCAATACAGTGGCAGTGAAAATAGTTATGGTGCAGGACCTGATGGCTGTAAAAAAAGTAACAGGCACTTCTAAGAACTTGATGTTTGTGCTAGGGAATGAATGAAAATGAAAGTTTTAGTCACTACAACAAGCTTTTTGCCTTCAAAATTCTTATTATTACTTCAAATATCTAAGCACTTTTATAATAGGCCTTTATATTGCTGCTGCCCTTCAACTGAGGATGGGTTATCTTATGTGAAATATCTACCTGTTCTCACAAGGATGCTGCTGCTCTGTTAGCATGTCCTCAGCCCTATTTGCCCTCTCCCAGGCTGTTATTCAGCCACCCATTCCTTTCTATTCATTCCTTTACTAAGTAGGGATGGATTTAAACAGATGCTAAAATGCTCTGCTGAGCTGTGGTCTAATTAGAAGCTGAGGGTGTGCCTCTGGAGACAGTGAGTGCCCTTTGAATCCAGGGAGTTCACAGGTCCCCCAGCACCCTGGTTTATGCACGTGAGAGACTGGTGTGCACTTTTGTCAGCTGTGAACTGCTTTTGATACAAAACTGCTTTATAAGTACAATTCAGTGCAAAAAAACAAACCAAGTGCAAGTTCTCATTAAGACTTTCCAAGCTCACAAAGTAAGTAAAATGGGATGTCTTCACATCATTGCCTTAGTCTCAAATCCTTCTTTGTGTAGAGGCTGGAAGACTTGCAGCATCACACATGTAACTCAAATAAGCACCAGCATTTAAAAGAGTTTGTGGTGACCCTGGAGCTGAACAGCTGTGCCACAGGATGGAGAGTGAGTTCTGCTCTCACAGACACAGTGCTGTTTGCTGTTCCAGGGGCACATGGCTTGCTATGAACTGGCAGTTTGGTTCATTTCCCCGTGGTGGTTGATGCCTCCTCAGAAATTTAAGCTTCCAATAATAAAAAAAAAAAAAGGTAGCAGCCTTCCAGCTCTCACTAATACACTTCACAGCCTGGCATGGAGGGTATCTGGGCACCGTGCTGCTGACCATCTATGCGGGCAGTCAGTGCCAAAATCTGGCGGCTGGAGGTCAGTGAGCCCACTCTTGTGTTCCACCTGGGCTGGGACCGGGACGAGGGAAGTGTTGTCACATACTTCGGCCCCAGTGTGGTCTCTGAGTGTGATTTGCAGTCGCTTCACAAACTCCTCGGTGCATGGCAGAAACCAAACTTCTCTTATCTCGAGTGTTGTTTCTGTGTGACTGAGTCGGATCGTAACCCCCTCGGGGCAGGAACCGGGCCTTTCATATGCGTTTGAAGTGCCCGGTGCGCGCTCGGGGTGTGGTGATCACGGTGTGGGGCTGCGGGGGTGGTTTTCCCCCGCGCTGGGAGCGCTGGGTATCGCTGCCCAGGAGGGCACGGCGCGGGTCCGAGGGGCCTTCCTCGGGCAGGGCCGGCCCAGCGGCCACGGGTGGGTGCTTGGGGGCCTCTGTGAGGGGAAAGCCGGGGTTCTTCATCCCTGGCGGGCGAGCCGGGGCCCTCCGCGAGGACAAGCCGGGGGACGCATCCCTGAAGGAGATGCTGGGGCTTATCCCCACTGGAGCGCATCCCAGAGGAGAAGCCGAGTTCATCCCAGAGGAGATGCTGGGGCTCATCCCTGAGAAGCCAGGTTCATCCCTGAGAAGCAGCCTGGCCGTCCCGGCAGCGGCGGGGCCGGGTCTCTCCCCGGTGAGCCGGGGGTGGGAGCGGCAGTCGGACCGGTGCCTCCCGGGTGACAATGGTTTCTTTTGTCTTGCGGCGCAATTTGTGGCTTCCAGTTGCAGGGCCCCAGTGTGGAAGCGCTGTCGGTGCGGGCCGAAGCGCCCCGAGGTAGCTTTTGTTCCTGCCGGCTCCTTCCAGCTCCCGCTCCCAGGCCCGGGAGAAGGGGCCCCGCGGTGCCGGGATGCTGCCAGGGGCCGCCCTCTTCCCACAGCCCGGAGCGTCTCTCCCGCGCGGGGATGAGGAGCCAGGCCCGCGCCTTTCCCCGCGCTGGCACTTGCAGTTGGCTCATGGGTCTGTGGTATTCGGTTTCAGGCTCAGGGATTTCAACCAGCCGGCGCTGCTCCTGGGAGGAAGGAAGAGTGAGCTATACTTTTCTCATTGGCCCGAACAAAAAACAGAAGCCTCTGCTGGGGTTTGGGAGTGGTTTATGGGCTGAGCTCAGTGGCAGGGGAGCCCTCGCAATGCCAGAGGGAATAGAGCCGTATGGTGCGCGGTGCCTATTGCGGGAGAGAAGGAGCTGAGCTCAGGGTAATGCTGCTGCCTGTGCGTCCGCTCGCGTCTCCCCGAGCCCATGTGCATGATCGCTGCCCGCCCTGCCCGGCCGTGCCTTCGCATCCCGGCGCGGCTCTCGCTGTCTTTGTTTCTCTGTTTGCTTGCGGGTTTGTAGCGATGCGTGGCGAGTGCATTGTGGGTTTGCCTGGGAGTGTGGTCTCTGCGCTGGTTTATGGAGCGGTGTCTATGTTGTTACTGTGTTCCCAGCTCGCTGTGTTTGCTTAGTGGTTTAGCTTCGTTTATATCATCTCCCTCTCTCTCTCTCTTTTTTTTTTTTTTAATCTCTGTGTTTGTTCTTCCCCATGAGTTTGCAGGTTACTCCATATTTCTTCACATCATTTCTCTAACAAATTTCCCCAGATGTTTGGGGGTTTTTTTGAGGGGGGGGCAGGGGGGAAAGTTCTCCATTTCCCCACACCACAAATCCTTCCTTCAAAATAATAATACATTAAATCAAACAATTTCAGCCCTGTGGAAACCAAACTCTTCAGGGGGGAAGAGAAGCTCCCCCACAACAGATTACAAGCAGCTGCATGTTTTAAAACCCTGACTGAGGTTGTGCAGGGAGATAAAGTGGAGTGGGCAGGGATTGGATGTGGTAGCAGTTGTGAAAATATTAAAGTTGGGGCATCTTTTGCGTTGCCTGTGTTTTCAGGGTGTAACTCTGGTCACCTGTGTCCCCATACCTGATGTGGAATTGTGTTCCTGTACCCACTGTAGCTGCTTGGCCCAGAGCTCTGCGACCACAGCATGCAGTGGGATGTAGTTCCTAGATTTCTTTCAACATGGATGCTGTGTTATGACTTTTTTTTTTTAATTTCTTTTTTTTTTTTAATTGTTTATATGGAGAACCCCCAAAAGTTGAGTGGCCCCCCAAATTAGCAGCTGCTGGTGATGAGAAGCCGCTGGCTGAGGCTGGAGCAGAGTGGTGCCTGAGATTAGCTGTGGCATGGAGCTGTGCTGGGACCATGTGACTGCGGTGTACATTGGAAGAGGAAGCTGTAGAGGTCAATGCAAAGGCATTGTGCCAGACTCTGGCAACCAGGGGAGTGCAGGATGGCGGAAGATCCTCCCGCAGGCTCCTGAGCCGCCCGGGAGCTGCTGGGCTGGGACAAAAGCAGGCCTGGGAGATTAACAGCAGAATTAAGGCATGGCTCGTTTGTGGATGGAAGGAAAAACTGGTTTATTTTCCAAAGGCTTTGTAGGTTTTTCTTAATCACCATATGTGGCTCTTTTCACTAAAACCATCTTTATTGGAATGGTGATTGTGTTCAGAGGAGTTTCAAGCAAACAGAGGGAAAATGGGGGGAAACAAGGACAAGAAACAGTTGTGTGTTCACCTGCCTTGGTGTTTTCTCACAAAACTAAATTTTAAGCGCTTTGATTTGACAGGATTCAATCCTATTATTTCCTCTCTGAACACAAACAGATTGACTGCTCCAGGTTTAGATTGTTGACTACTGAGGAATAACTAATACCAGCTAATGCTCAGGCCATGTTTGCTCTTTCAGAATATCTTAATTCAATGGGTGATTATTGGTAGGTAGCACTGTCTAGAAAATTTTTGTTGGTGTGATGTATTTTACATCTGACCTTTTGGAAACTGAAAATAATTGGCTCCATGAGCTTTTGAATTTTTTTACTTTAAAACAACGTGAACCTCTAACACTCAGCACTGCCCACAAACTGAGAATTTTCATGTTGATTTTTTTTTTTTTTAATGAGCAATAATTATTCAATCTGTGACTTTTTGCAGTTTGGCTGGAAGAAAGGCAACTTCCTTTCTGGGCTTCTTTTATTGTTTTTAAATTCTATCTGACTTGTAATCAACAACATCTTGGTAGAGAAAACATAAAAGGAGAAATTAAAAAAAAAAGTGTTTGGGAGGGAAGGACTCATATTTTGAAATGGAGCATATTGAGAGTGTAGACAGCTTCTTGGCTAGCTGTGATTTTTGAAGCATCTGAAATACCCCAGGGGCAGCAAAAGCTTCTTCCTGCTTCTGAAGGATTAGGAAAAAAAAAAAAAATTAAAAAAATTCCAGAGTGGGCAAGAGGAGAGACATGTAATTGCACAAGGAGAGGTTTTAATTGTGAGATGAAGGCGCAGGACCTTTTTTGAAGCGCACAAATTGACTGTCTTCATGACAGCATTGCGTATCATTCTGTCAACTCCGGCTCGGGATGTGGTTGCTAGGCAGCGGCTCTTATGGACCCAGAGTGGCTCTGATTTGCCAGCCTTCTGCAGACACATGGTAAGGTCCTTCCCAGCCTATCATCTACAGGGACTTCTGCACGCCGGCTGCATACTGCTGAGCTTCTCCTACCTGCCTGTGAGCAGAAAAAGACACACTTAAATGAAACCCTCTTTTTTTTGTTTTGTTTTGTTTTGTTCCAAATCCCGTTCTGGTGGTGTTTCCATAACTCCCCTTAAAAACCAAACCAAACCAAAGCAAAAACAAACAAACAAAAAAAAGCCATGAAACGGAGACCGGAACAAGGAAAAGAGGTTAGTGGGTTAAGTGGTGTGTGTTTCCTGCGTTTGCAAAAGGTGCCTACAGTGAGGAGGGCGGCTGTGATTCGGCCATTAGTTACAGATGGTGGCTGGAGGCTGGAGATTCCTGCAGCCAGAACACAGCTCTTGTGTCTTTTTCCAGCAATGCTGACTTTAAACGGCTCAAAACCTGTATCCAGACGGCATAAAAAATAGTGGATTTGATCCTTAGTGTTGCTGCCAGCTGGGTCCTTTATGTATTTTGATGCAGAAATGCCTAGAAATGTGAACAAAAAGGAGTTAGTTTGCCAAATGAGGTTTCTGTCCCCCAGTCCTTGCAAAAATGGCATGAGTGGCAAGTAGGTAAAGAACATTCAGCAGCATTTATAGGCAAATGAGATTTTTCAAAACTTTGCTCTTTGAAGCAATTTGTGTACAACTCTTGGTGCAGATCGTGTCTCTCGAGCACTGACAGAGAGCATTAAACAGATCACCCCAGGGACTGGCAGTGGCATAAGAGATATTTCTGAACAGCCTCACTTTTAATGTTTTTCCATTCCTTAACTCCGAAGGCTTTCGTTCCTCTTGTGTGAACAGCAAACTCAGATGGGGAGATCCGCGTTTTTCAGCAGAAACCTCGTTAAATTCACAAGACAAATCACTGTACTAGAAATGCAGAAACTTAATTGGTGGAAGCAGCACTGCACACACAGTTAACCTCTGCAAATTAAGACGTGAAAAATACTGTTTCAGACTGATTCATTTTTGCCCTTCACTCTGCTTGCAGGTACTGTTTGATGAGTGTGAAAGGATGCTTCACTGATTTTCATATTGATTTTGGTGGCACTTCAGTGTGGTATCACGTTTTCCGTGGGGGGAAGGTAGGTGAACCTTATTTGATATTTGTTTTTACTTGTCTGTGCCTCTTATGGAGGGGAGGGGTTGCTTTCTCTTGTTTTCTTCTTTATTTTCTCAGTCTGTTTCAGCAGCTTTGTTGATACTGATACAGAGTTTGCTGAACTAGAAGGACATCACTCACCGTTATGAAACAAATGAGTGATTTATTTGAAATGCCAGATGTGTTGTTTGTGTTGGTGGTGCTTTTGCTGTGTGGTCTAGAAGTGTCTGGCAGGAGATGTGGCTGTGTGTACCCTTGCTGGGTCAGAGTGCCCTCACAAGTCTCCTTCTGTAGCTAGAGCTTCTGTTCCTTTCAGAATTCCATGTTCCTGTAGCGTGCACAGGCACAATATGCCAGACCTGAAATATTACAGGATGCAGAAGCATTAAAATACACAGTATGTTTGGCTACACTCACATCTTCCATGGTTTAGGATGTTTTCCCCAGTTGTAGTGTAGACAGTGTATGGTGGGAACTGAAATAAATCTGTGGTGCAGATGCTGTAGTCCAGTGAAGAAGAATCTCTGTAGCCCAGTGAAGCTGTACTGTACCAACACTCTGGTTTGACCTGCAGGTAAACCCCAGGCATCTTCTGAGTGAGATGTTCCTGGAAGAGAGATGACAACTGACAGTTATCCAGCCACTTCCAGCACATGGACTAATTGCTGCTGCTCTCTGCGTGTGTGCCTCTGTGTACAACACCTGGAAAACCAGGGTTTTATGCAGAAAGTGGCTCATTTGTCTAACACAGGATAACCTTGGTGGAATCTCTCAGCTATTTATTTTTGTTGACTGTTGGTAATAGTTAAATTTTCATTCTATTTTTAGATCTTTTGGCTGATTCCGCCTACTCTGCAGAATCTAGAACTTTATGAAGAATGGGTTCTCTCAGGAAAGCAAAGTGATATCTTCCTGGGAGACAGGGTGGAACGGTGCCAAAGAATTGAGCTGAAACAAGGCTACACGTTCTTCATTCCTTCAGGTATCGCTTGTTAACTAACTCTTTGGAATCACTGGGGTTGTGTTTGACTAACAGTTCTCTGTAAAGCAATTCTTCACACCTAAACCCCTTCTGACCTCCTTACTAGCTGTGGCAGAAGGAAGGCTAAGGACTGAATGCACTTAATTTTCCAGATATTAAGGCTTATGGAAAATGTGCTGTGAGGAATCTGTTCAGTGATCCCTTGTGCAGTACTGGGGGAGAAAGGACTTGGGCCTCTGGGGCTGTCAGTCCACCACTCCTCCCCAGAGTCATACTGTCTGCTGCTGTAAGCTTGCTGGGAAAGATACTTTCCTCTTTTTGTGGTCTCTTCTGGCAGGTTTCACCTGCAGTTCAGTAACTGGCTTCTCTGCCTCTATCTGTTACCAGAGGTGGGTCTCAGTTCCCTGGTGGCACTCCAGGGAGATCCCAGTCCACAGAAGAGCAGGTGCTGTGCTCCCTCGCAGTTGCTTCCTGGGGAAACAGTTTTATTGTTATAACTGCTCAGATTTCTGTCGATGGAGATTATGCTGAACCTGCAAATCTTCCAGCAGCCCAGCCACCCTCAGTTTTACACCCCTGCCCACCTCAGTAGCTGTGTTGCATGATCCAGGCTTGTCTTGCAAAGCCACCAGGTAGTTGCTGCTTTGAAGGCTGGTGGCTTCAGCCCTTTCTGCTCCTGCCTAAATTGAATTAATGATGGTAGAATGTGCAATGCTCCTCATTTAAGATGATATCAGACTTTGCTTTCCTTCACTGTTATGGGACCACAAGTTTGTTTATAATGATTTAACACATTGCCTCTGCCTAGTGGATCTTACCAGGGAGATAAGTATGGGTAGACTTCCTACATGACAGAAAGATAGGTTGGTAGTTTTTCAGCACTGGAATTAATTGCTCTGTGGAGATAGGATTATTATTTTTTAACCTTAGAGACAGTGCAGGTCATGCAGAGACAGTGACAATGTTCTTCCCAGCTGGGGAGCATTGCTGGGATCAGTTGAAGGCCACAGATGTGCACATTTGTGAGTATTTGGTAAGAATCAGCCTGGGACTGACAGGCAGAATCACTTTGAGGGTGGAGGAGTTAATCCATTAAAGGAATTAGATCTTCCCTTGAAACAGGTCAGAATGTGCTGTTACTGTTTGAACTGGGTGTTTGAGTGTGGCTGTGCTGTTTGCTCAGATCCCATTACTGCATCTTTGTATTTGTCTTCATCCTCCTGTGAAAAGCCTCCTCCAAATAAGACTTTCTGCATGTCAGTTTAGTCATGCTCAGCAGCTGGAATACTGCAGGTTGTGGGAGCTTGGACAGGACACAGCTGTGACATGGTGGCTGACACAAAGTGATTCCAAATGGGTTTTTGACTGTAGTGTCTGTTTTCTTAGGAAAGCCCCAAGTACAGAAATGCTTCAGACATTTTAGGCTCTGTGCCACATTTGAAAAGCATTTATGAATAATTTCTCTCTAAGCACCTCATAGATTCAAGGGTTTTTGCTCTGCTGTATTTTGTTCAGAAAACTTACTTGCCAATCTCTTATTTATGTGAAAGAGCATTATTTCTGTCTCTGTTTTAAGAGTATGGAAATGCCTAATTAAAGGCTGTTCCAGGTCAGTGAATTGAGCACAGCTGTGTAAAACAGGTCAATTCCTATGACCTCTTTGCTCTGGTTTGTGCACATACTGTGTTAGTTAATGTTTGGAAGTGTTTTTTATGTGCTTTGGAAGTGTTCATAGTGTTAGGTACTGTTTATTAGTGTCTGTAAAACCAGTGTGTCACATATTTTTAGTTAAACTCTTGACCAGCCTCAACTCATCCACAAAGAAATACCTTCTAATTGCAGGTTTAGTCACAGGAAGTGTAGAGGAGTAAGTGCTCAGCTGGACTATGAATGGAGAACATTTCAGCAAAGGACTGAAATATATCCTGCTCTGCTCCTGTTCTCAAGTAATTTTTGAGAGTGGTCCTAGAAATTACATTATACCATAGTAGTGTGAGGATGGAGTACTCAGGGAAGACTGTAAGAAGGACCTGTGAGGGAGTGAGAGGTCACAGGCTCGTGGGAAATGGAAGGTTTCTCTGAGAATCTGGGATCAGCAGTAGATCCAGTAAATCCCTGAAACTACAAACCACATGGCCAAGAATGGGAATCATTCTTACAGAAGGCATAATTACAGTGCTCACCAGGGCCTCAGGGTATTTTCCTCTCCATCGCTGCCATCATCCTTTCAGGATTAAGTTTAAACCTGTGCTTCTGACCCTGCAAGGCACTGAGAGGCATGATCTGAACTGAGGGATCAAGGAGGAATTGAGCCCAGTATTCTCAGCACAGTGAGTTGTTATGGGCCAAGGTGCCTCTTGAAGCATTTGAGGAGTTCTTCCTAAATATGAGGAGGGGGGAGGTAAGCTGGAATTCTGCGGGGTAGTGTGTGAGGGCCCTCGTGTAGTGCCCAGCTGTACTCCTGGGGACCCCTAGGATGGCTCCACACAAGCCATGCACCGTTACAAGTTCTCACCACATACTTCACTGGTTCCCACTGGTGAGTAAAGGGTCATAACTCTGGTGAAGTCTGTGGTAAAGTGATAAGATCAACTAGGAGCCAGGCCTTGGCCATTAATATAACGGGTGTCAGCATAATTGTTGATTGAGAAATACACCATGTTGTGCCATGCTGAGGTTTATGGCCAGATTAGATTCAAGATGTTAGACCAGCTGAAGGTTCAAGAGGGCAGGAAGCCACGGTTGCTACCAGTGCCAGTAAATGATAATTTTTTTTCCTGCAGAAATCTAACTCTTTTTTTCCCAGGATGGGAGACAACTTGTCCTTATGCAGGAATAGTGCTACAGCCCCGGGGTGTTTGCACTGTGTATGTCACCATGGGCAAAGTTTAATCTTTCTTATGGTAAACGTTCACCACAGGTGAAATCTGGTCAAGGTAACACATCTCACTCTGGGATAGTGGACAGTGGATGCTCCACATCGACTCACATGCCAGGTAGAAGGGAAATTCTTTACAGGGGTTGCTTCTCTTCAGGTGGAAGCTGTGATGATCTGTAAGAGGCAGAGCAGTATCTCAGTGCTCAGTGACTGTCTCAGTAGGGAAACAACAAAATTTTATCAGTCACAGTTCAATCTAGAGCTTGTCCAGTATTATTTGTGCTGTAACTTCCTTCTGCACCATGTGGTGGCTCACAGGGAGAAAGTGTGAAGTGTTTGGAGTCTGTGGTGGTGTGGAGAAGCAGTTTAGGCATCTCTGATCACTGTGCTAGGGATACACAGACCCATGGATAAAGCTGGATTTTCTCCCTTTTTGTGAAGACAGTTTTGCCACACTGACTGTGGATAGAAGTTGATTCCAGGGTTTGTGGATTGGTCTCAGGAAGTTTGCAAACATCCTGGTTTGGTTCCTTTGGGAGGAGGCCATTGATGCTACAAGGGTTGTTCTAATCATCTTCTGTTTCTTACAGCGCTTTTCTGAGGCTCTGCCACTGGTCAGAGGCAGTGGGATCATGAGCAGGTGTGGGTTTGGGTTGACTCTGCTGATCTTGTAGGATTTTCAAATATGTAGCTTGAAGTACACAGAAGAGATGAGATGTTGGACTGCCGTTAGATATTGTAGAAGACTTTTGCAGTGCTGATTTATCCAACATTCCTATGATCAAAATCCAGAGAGGATAGCTGGCTGTCAACTGGATGATGTTCCTTTCTGGTTCCTCTTTAAACTTCTCCCTCATGTTCCTACGATTTTACAGCAGTTGTGTTTCACCTCGGAGCCGGCAGCGTTCCACTGAGGAGTAACTGTTTGGTTGACTTGATTTTTTCTTATGTTCTTTATACTGCACTTTGGGGCCTTTGGCATGGAAGCATGCTGTTAGAGTCTCTCTTAATTTCTTGAGAGCTAAAGAATGAGCCACAGTCTAACAAAATACCCTTGCTGGTCCGTGGCGATTATTGTGGTAACCTGAGAGTGCTCCTCAGTTCTTATTTCCAGTCAAATGCAGAAATAATGACCTTTCTCAGATGAACATTTTTGGGAAGGAAAGTGGACAGAAAAAGATGTTCTGTGTGGACTGCAGGCACTATTTGCAAGGATTCAAAGTGTTTCAGATGCTGTCTCAGTGGATAACAGTGGGATTCTGCCTATTACGAGTGTGTGGTCTCAGGTCACCTCTGCTGTGCCAGTGAGAGTTTGATGGATTATTGTGTGATGGGGCCAGAAGGTGGCACATAGTCTTTGTAGCAAGGAGAATGACAGGCTATTAAAATCTGACTGGTAAATTTTGTGCAGGGTGTTGTGCTGCCTGGCTATTTCTGGTTGCTGTTAGCTTTCCCCACTCTGTGAGCTTCCACTGACACTAATGGAAGCTCCATGCCTGGAACCTTAGTGAGGATCAAGTGATGAAGATCTGGAGAGGATCAAAGAGGAGAGGTTTTTTGCCTTGAGTGTCTGTTTTCAGATGGAAGCTGACAGCATAATGTTGGATTTTGGTTCTATAGCTGGTGCAGTGCTCTACCTAATTCTTACAAATTATTTAAGATTGAGAGTTGCTGTATTACTTGTACAACTACCAGGGCAAAATTAGTAATTTTTTAACTTTAAAAATGTAAACATGATCTTTCCTTGATGTATTGGGCTGTGGGCACTATTATGATGCTCTTTCTTCTTTGGAGATGAGTGAAATAACATTTCATTTACTGGCAGTGCCCACTCTCAGGTTATCTCTTTAGTCACTTTTTATTTTTGAGGTGTACATATTTTATCTTTTCCAACCCAGCTTGTTGTAGAGTTGCAGGAAAATATGTGTGACTTCTGTATCACAAAGGAAAATATCTGTTCAGTTACTAATGGAAACAGATTCACCATGGTTTTGGCTTGGAGCTTGTAGGCTGTTTGCCCCATAGCTTTGTAAGTTAATATTCTTTTTCATTATTCTCAGATGGATGATTGCATCTTTGAGTAGGAATTTGCAGCCCACTGAAATCTTCTAACAAGTTTGCAATGTTTAATAATACTTGTTTTATAAAATTCAAACGATAATGAGATCATGTCTTTTAACTGTTCAGAAAAACGTTTGTTACTGTTAATTTTACCTTCTTGATTTACTAGAGATGATAACATCTAAATATTCAAGTATCTTAGGAGTGGTGGAATAATTCATAACTGTAAATCAGCTGAGAGCATTTCTGAGCCTCCTGAATAGAATTCCTGCTCAGTGTTGGCTTGGCTTCACAAACTAGGATTGTTTTGGGAAGGAAGAAGCACTTACTGATCACCGAGAACTAAAACAAAAAACATCAGCTTCAGAAGACCATAAGTGGACTGGCTTCTTGTTGAGGCTCGACGTGAGGGCTGTGAGCTGTGAGTGTGCAGTGTCTGCCCTCCCAAATCCGCTTCTCCCACCTGGCTGAGCTGGTGCTGGTGTGTGGTGTGGAGAGCTCTGCTCCAGAGCAGCACTGGCAGGAAGGACAGGCTGGTTCCACCTTCCCTCCCTCGTCACTGATAGCAGCACAGGCTGGTTTGAGGCTGGTCATCCATGAGGAAGAGTTTTCCAGTTCATGACTAGTCCTTGAAGCCACGGTGCATGTCTTTCATCTGCAGGATTTAATTGTAGCTTTAGGTGATATTTAACAGGTGCTTTTGTTTGTGGCTTTCAGCCAAAAATTAACAATACCGTATTCCACCGACTTTTGACTTTTTCAGTCCTTAATTCATTGGTTCTGATATTACTCTAGTGCTTTTTTCTTTTTTTAGCATGAAGGATAAAATTGAATTTGTGGCATTTTAGTCTGTTGCTTTCCTTTTTTTTTTTTTGTTTTTGTTTTAGAGAATGTTACAGTTTTTGAGACAATGACCAAGAGGTGAGGTGTTATCTCCTGTCTTGCACTAAGCCCGAAACACAGAGGGTTGTGCAGCAGTGCCAGGGGTTGTGTGAGGAGCACAAAGCAGTTGCTGAGGAGAGAACTGAGGAACTCAGTGCAGAGGTGTCTGTGTTGGAGGCTCTGTGGCAAGTTGCTGCTGTGAGAGCTGGAAGTCAGACACACATGAACAGACATGACAGGCTGTTCAGCACAGAGTGATGTGATCACACATGTCAACAGAGCTGTCAGTTCATCTGATGAAAAGCAATGGCATAGGTGAGGGTGAGGCAGGGGATTGGTGGTGGGAATGATACCAAAACAAACCCCTTGGCTGCTCTTGTGTCTGACACATAATGTGCAGCTTTCTCCTGTTCTGGAGGTTTATCTTCCTCTTTAAAAACCTTGGTAATTGGGGAGCTGAAAAGATGGGTGTTCTGGTTTGCAAATGGTCACAATGAACATTCATCCTCCTCAGTTTATTTCTGAGTCGTGCTGTATCTAAGCTGTGGGGATGGATTGAATGTGCCATCCAAGCTTTTCTGTTCTCAGAGCTCATTTCCACAATATATTACCCTGATGGAAACTGTTTCCTGTTTTCTGCTCATCTCTGTTTCCTCCTACTTCGATTTTTCTGCTGCTGGCTCCCAGTTTTTCTCTTTACACAGCCTTGTTAATATTAGAACAGGGGATTTTAATGGTTTTTTTTCCCCTTTGTAACACCTGTGCCAATCTTTCTGAGATTTTCTGCCTTGTCAATTCTCCCATCATTTCTGTCTAACCTTGCCCATTCTGTCCTGTGTCCCTGGAATACACCTCTTGGCGCTTGTGCCTCTGCAGTTTCAATTATGCACGGACGTTCCTCAGGCAAGTGGAAGCTATTTTGGGATACAGTGTGACTGAAACACCCTGTACAGCTGAGTGGCCAAAATCTATTTTGTGTGCAGGTGACTCCTGTGGAGTGTGGGGCTGTGTCCTGGAGCTGGCAGAGGGGCTGTGAGCTGGATCCTGCCTGTGGGAGCACATGAACTGCTGGAGATCTGGGATTCCCCAGGACTGAGCTCTGTGCCCACAGGCATCACCCATAACCATCTCTGAGCTGTGCCTGGAAACCATCCTATTCCGTGCTCTGGCAGGGGTAGGAACTTTACTTACCAGGGCTTTACAGTTAATGATTTTGAGTTTCTTGCTTGGTCTCTGGTTTATATTTATTTTCCCAGCTCCAGTGGATTTTAGGGCTGTGTCATTGCAGGGTGTTTTTATTGAGAACTGTGCCATTAACAGCAGTATTTTCAGTCTTGTTGTTAGAAATACTGGCATCTTGAAGGACCTTGTGTTTAGGTAGTTCAGCAGCTGGCAGTTGAAGGCACTAATTGTTTGTGAGATATTTAGTCCTGTATTATAAATGCAAGTAGGGAATTAAAGATATTATCCACAAAACCAGAGGTTGTCTCAGCTAATTTAGGAAGAATTTAAGGAAGACTCATTTTGCACCTGTAATTTGCTCTGTAACAATAGATATTCAAAACTATATTTGTGTTTGTTAATCTTTCTGCTGAGGGCTTGTCAGGGCTGGGACACCGTTTGTTGGAGCATTGGCTCCAGCCAGTGATAGATCCTTTCACATTTCTCCCAGAAATATTGGGACTAGTGCCAAGAAAAGTGTAGCAGTTATTAACACAAAGATCCTTGGCATCTGGTGGGGGCAGAGTTGAGAGGTCAGGGAAGGTGTGATGAGAGTGAAGCCCAGAGAGCAGGAGACGGTGGAAGCAGCTGCACTCCAGTGTGAAATTTTCACTGAGAAAATACCATTTGTAGGAGGAGGCCACTGTGTGGTTGCAGGAGAAGCACCCACTCAAAGAGCAACTGCATTGATGGGATCTCATTTTATTGGTTATAAAACGAAGGGATATCTCCTTTTAACCTTTCATATTGGACTAGAAACCCAGGTTTCTGCTCAGCTACTCCTTTTACTTAAGTTGTAAATGTTAGGTATCAAATTGTATCTTGAATGATGTTGATCATTCCATAAAAATAACTTGTTGCATCTGTCAGTTCCAGTGTGGTTGGACACCGACACCTGTGCTGAGAGAGCTGCAGTGGGAAGTGGTGCTGGGGGCTCTCCCTGTGTTCTCATAACTGGTTTTGAGCTGTCTTCTGCCACCACTCACTTGTGTGGCCATGGACAAGTCATTGCACTTTTTCAAGCTTCATTTTGTTCATCTTTAAACTGACAATTAAGGTGAATTGTCACACAGACCTACCCTGTGTTTCAGCACTGAGCCCATAAATTGCTTTGGGGACCCAGCAAGAGATTTGCTTCAGCACGTGGCTTCCATTCTTTCCCCCAGGCACAGAAATCTTTGATTACCCAGTGGAAGCAGTGGCTCCAACTTCTTTGACCTTGGATCTGTTTTCCTTCCCAAAGACTAGATCAGGAAGATAATTTATTTCTGTAGTAGTTTGCTGTTAGTACAGACTAATGTATTTCATGGGAGTGGCTGAACTCCTTCAGCAGTGAAGCTTTTATAGTGTTCATGTGTGTAGTTGCCACTCTACCCTTACATGAAAAAAAATAAAATCCCTCTTTAGTTGGTTGTTCTTGATTTGGAAGTAACAAACAGGCTGGATCATTTTGAGTGACTCTGCAGCTGAAATTATCCTGACTGGAGCAGGAGAGATGTGATAATTCCATGAGCTGCCAGAGCCGTGAGCCGCCCGCTGGTTTTACGTGCGTCACATGGAGTGTGTGCAATCACACCTGGGAATTGACTGAGCCCTGGAACAGGTTGCCCAGAGGGGCTGTGGAGTCTCCATCCAAGGAGATACTGAAGAGCCATCTGGACACAGTTCTGTGCAGCTGGCTCTGGGTGGTCCTGCTCAATCAGGGGGTTGGACCTCCAGAGGTCCCTTCCAAACCTCTACCACTCCGTGATTCTGAAATTCAGAAAAATAATGTATCCAGAAGGATGGGCTTGTGTTTCCAGGGGGAAAATTCTAGTGCTGATTTTTTTTCTCCTTCCTATTTCTTTCCTACCAACATGCCCTTAAATGAAAGCCCCAGTCCTGCCATCTGCTGTGGCTCAAGGACTTCTCAGGTAGAGCCTTGCAGGCCTTTATGGTCGAAAGATTGTTGTGGAGGAGCACTTTTGTGGCTGAATGGCATTTCCCTGCTCCCTCACTGATCTGGAAGTGAAGGAAAGCTGCCACAGCTTTAATGGAAAGTACTGCACAGTCAGGAGAAAATTGACTGCCCCCCATGTTGCTTTGCTGTCTGCTGGTTTATAAATTGTAATGCTTTTCATTAAAAAAAAAAAGAAGGGAAAAAAAAGTGTCAGGTCTCTGTGGGTCCCAGATCATTAGCAGGATCAATTCCTTTTTCACTGCAGAGATCAGAGGCTACAGTCTTGCATAGCCAGAGCTTCAGCTCCTGACAGACCAAGCAAACAATGCAGAGGCAGAAGAGCTGGTGTGTGAGCTGCCTGAATTGCTGTGCCTGGATTTTCGTTGTGATAGAAGATTCTTTGGAGCCTGTGGAATGAATTCAGTCCCTTGCAGGACTGGATCAGAACAGCCTTATCAGCTCCACTAATAGAAATGTTAAATCCCTTAACTTGGGGCTTCCGGTCAAAAAGATTTCTCAGTTACTTCAGGAAGTTGATCACAGGAGGTGAAACTTTCAGCTCTGAAGGAGGGCTGGCAGTTTGGCTTTTCAGTCATCTGAAGTTGTGTGTTCTGGTGCTGGTGTGAAGGAAGTTTACTGTGCCTCAGTCCAGTTCCACAGCCCTTGCCCCCACCGCTGCTAACAGGGTTTGCAGCCCTGCTGGAGGTGCCAGGAGATATGTCTGAGAGCCTGAGTGTATCAAACAGACTGAATTTACTTCTTAGTCATGGATGTGGTTGAGTCATAAGCTTGAGTGTGCTCAGTAAACACTGTAACTGTTCGGTGAATAAATAGAAGAACCCGATTTACAGAAGGATGAACGTCACACGATGCCCTTCTGCTGTGACTGGTCCTGGAGTGGGGCTATGAGCATCCCATTTAACCTTTCACTGCTTTACCCTCTCATCTCCTGCACAGTGGGGCTCAGGGGTTGTTAAAATTTGATGATAAATTGCTCTGTAACACTACATAGCACGAGGCATTCTCAGTTCTTTGCTTTCCCTCTCTAGGGTGGATACACGCGGTTTATACTCCAGTAGATTCTCTGGTGTTTGGTGGAAATATCCTGCATAGCTTTAATGTTCCCATGCAGCTTCGCATCTATGAGATTGAGGACAGAACAAGGGTAAGGACACTTGATTCTCTTTTTAACTGAGCAGTTCTTTGTGACTATGATCTGTCATAGTCTCTCTCGTATTCCCTCCTGACAAACAACAACTGACGGGATCTCCGTGTCAGAGTCGTTGAAACAAGAGGTAAACATGAAGTAATGAGACTTTCAAATGTTGGTTTATTTTTAGTGGGATTTACTCATCTGTTTTTCCCTACTTCCCACAGATGTGTCCCTTCTGTGTCTTTTGTCTGCCTGTTAAACTTCCATAAAGCACCTTCCCTCTTGCACAAAAACACATTGCGCTTCACAGACCTTGGTACCAGGATTTCTGATAACTCCTTGCTTATCATCTCTCTGTGCACACCTGGGATACCTGAGCCTGGAGAACCTGTGGCACTGGGATGGTTCTGCTGTCCACAGCTGAACTGACAAAGCTGCACAGAAGTTGTGTATGAAATGACTTCTATAATTGGCAGGATTTTCTTCTCCAGTGATTTGATACTGTGCAAGATTTTCTTGGAACAAAGAGTCTGGGGTGGGACATTAATCTGAACATCGTAATGTTCATCTGGCTGTAGCATCTACCTGATGGAGAGGTTGGAGGTTACTGTGCCTCCTCTTTGTTGGGAGTGAAATTTTATCCTTGGTTAGTAAACAGGGCACAGAGTCATCCTTTGCAGTTTCATAAAGCAGCAGAATCTGGAGGAAGTACCACTGTTTTAGTGGGCTGTTGAAAAAGCTGTGCAAGGCCATTGTGGCATTCTGACCCAAAAATGGACCAGAGGTATGTGCAAATCCAGATGGGGACATTTTTGGGAGGCCTTGCACTGAGACAGTGCTGGTAAATCACTGGCACAGATGCCAGCTGTGGTGTTAATGGAGATTCTGGCTGGCAAAATGGCAGGAAATGGCAATTCTTCTTCACTAAATGTCTTAAAGCAGTGGACATCAGTGCAGTTCACTGTTGTGCACCTCCAAAGAAGGCACAGTTCTGGCTCCAAGTGGGCTTTCACCCCAAATTACTTTCTTTGCAGGCCTGAAGCAAATACTTGTTATTCTGAAGTACTTCTCTGACTCAGTGGGAGGAAGGGTGTCCTCCTCCCAGCCTCCCTGACTTTGCAGGGGGTACAAGGCCTGGTAATCTTCACATTGCAAAACAGTGGTGGGAGCAGTTGGTTTCCTGGAGTGACTTTAATGAAGAGAAGAATTATTTAGCAGAAAAATGGATTCTTAGTGGAAGAGACATGAAGACAAAAGCTGAAGTTTAGGAGAATTAGAATGCAGGGAGAGCAGAGGGCAGAAGTAGAGACCAGTGTGGATTCAGCCTGGCTTTGAATAGGTGTCTCAAGAAGGTCTAAAGAAAATGTAAAGAACCTGGATAGGGAAAAGTTATGGTGATAGAAACAGGAAGGGGCTCACTGTGGCCTGGCAGAGGTGCTGGGCACAGGAAGGTTTTCAGAGTGACTGTAAATAAGAACCAGCTATACCTGCTGGAAATACACACTGCAGGTGTTCAGGGGAGGGTCTGTTGGTGCTGGGAAGGATGGGCACACAGGAAACTCAAATGGAGAAGTCTGGGAGGAAGGGTCAGTGCCAGAAATTAATTAATTCCATTGGCATCTGTGAGGAAGATGGGAAGGAGACACTCTTTCTCCTGAAGTTGTGTAAAAGCTGACATTTTGTTCCCACAAGACTTGAGCAACACAAGATCACACACTTTGGGTTGTAACTGCTCAGTTGTGCCTCCTGTCAGGCCCCTCCCCATGGGAAGTTGGGTGCAGCTTTGATCTTCTAAGCCTTTTACACCAGGAGGCAAAATTTCCCATACAGTCAAATATTTTGGTAACTATTAGGAACTTACCAGCCAGGTCCACTGAAATGCCTTTTAAAATTTGCTGGCATCCTGATCCAGGTTCTGGGAGTTGGGTATCTGCATCTTTAAAGTGCCCTGTCACAGTTTGTTTGGAAAGGGATACTGCATCATTTGGAAATCCCAATTGAGACCATTACCCCTGTCAGTTCTGGTTTAGATTTTCTTTGAAGCCTGTGTAGTTCTTGATCATTTTCCTTGCAAAAATACTTAAATGCTTTAAAAAAGACCAATGGAAGCCAAAAGCCCAGAGGTTCCCTGACTTCACAGAAGCAATGTCAACACTTGGATGTTGACAACATGTTACACACAGCCTGTACCTGTGCTCAAAAACTTGTTCATAGGCAGATGTATAATAACTGAGCTGTGTGAACAGCTGAAGAATAGCAAGAATTTCTGTGCAGAAACAAAATAGAAGCTGTTCATCTAAGGCATACAGAAAGTTAGATAAAGAGGGGAAAATCAATACTGTGATTTAGAAATAATAACACCCACCCCTCCCCAGCCTAAAAATGTCATGCAGGAATCTTGAGGGGGAAATGGTTTCAAAACAGGATTCTGGTTTGTACTACATTATTTGCTTTGCCAATCAAATTTTGTCATTTCTTTGTTGAAGTAATTCCATTCAGCCACTGGCTGCTCTGGCAGACTCAGTACCACGCAGCTCACACAAATTTGCCAGTGTGAACGTACTGCAAATGAGTTTCTCATCAGTATTGATCTTTCCATTGTGTATAGCACAGAAGTAAATTACATGATGTGATTGACAAAGTAATTTGCCACACTCAAATCAAAGTGTAATACAGGTGTGCTTCCCTTCTTCATTTTGCACAGAGCAATTTTATGGAGGTTTCACTGTGTTTAAACCTGCTATGTAATGCTTAATCATCTTTGATTGCTGATATTCAAAGTAATTTTTATGCTAGGTGTAGTTATTGTCTTAGCAGCTCAGGCAAGAATAAATACATGGTTGAAATGGTAATGCTGATTTACAACCTGATAAAATTGCTTAGTTTATATACTTGTCATGCTTATTCTAGCTTAATTCCTCATACTCCTGGGAGACTTTTTAAGAGGCTTGTAGCCATTTAAAAATAGTTTTAAGGAGTAATAAAAAACGTGTCTATTGTTGGAAACAGCTCCTAATGTGCAATTGAGGTAAACAAATATTCTCCAGCCTTACAGTTCGTGGAGACTCTCATTTTGCAGCCTGGCTTTCCTGGAGGCCAATTAACAGGCAGTCAAACAGGCCAAGCTGTTCAGCTCTGCAAGCCCAGCTTGAGGAACTGCAGAGCAGGGATTCATCATTCGGCACAGGGGGGATACAGCTCCGTGGTACTGAAGAGGAGGAATGTGTCAAACTTACTCCCAGCTCCTCTAAATTTAACTGCCTTAAAATATTTGAACATGAGTAGGGACAAGGGCACTCCAAATATATACGTAAGGTGGTCACTCACAGATGATGGTGTTTGCTATTCATTATGTTTTCTGGAACCTAAGTAACATTCCAAGTGGAGAGATAAATAATTTTGTAAATAATCATAAATTGTGCTTCAGTGTTGTGATTAGATTGATTAAACACAAGTGGAGTTTGTAATGATTTTAATGGGCATTGTGGAAGAGACTAATACTTCCTTCAGGAAAGCCTGTGTGTTACTTGCTTAGGATTTTTGCTTTGGTTTTGGAGGAGGATATAAGTCTCTAAAATAATTTCACTTTGAACTGAAAAAATGGATCATATTCCAGAGAGGATTTTTTCTTGCTGTACAGGAATAATTAAATTTTTTTTTTCAGTGGATTGTAAATTATTAATCACAGAAGTTAGAGCTGGAAATGCCTATTAGAGGATCCAGTGTATTTCCCTGCTGGTGGGGAATTTAGTCCTCTGGCAGTGTCTGTATCAGATATTACACTTCAAACTCATCACAGAACATTTTTAATTTCTTTCCTTCTTTCTTTTATTCCTCCCCCCCCCGCCCCATAAGGGTTCATTTGACTATGAGTGTACAATGGAAAGAGTATGGACATGCACATAATGCAGTTCACATCCATTATAATTAATAAATGTCCAGGGATATCATAGAGAGGACACTCCTCTATACTTTTCCATAAGGCAAACCTTAAAAGTTTTTAAAGCACTGTAAGAGTTGCTTTACTGGCAGAAGGCCCCGTAGATCTTTGCAGCAGTACCTCTCTCTACAGAAGCTCTTCCTCCTGAAGGTTTGTAAAAGCAGAGCCTTCTTGGGCAAACCGTGGATTCCAGAGGCATGGAGGGATTTGCTGTGGGTTGGAACATTGATAGCGAGGCAATTAGGAACTCAAATTGAATATTAAAGATTGATATACATAATGGGAGCACTGCATGCATTACTGCCTTGTCTTTCACATTGAATTAACATTGGTAACAACTAAATTTGGTGAAGCTCAGAATCTGTCAACAAATGTTGAGCAATGATGTCTTTAATATTCCCAGGCATGTGGCTGAAAACCTTTTGAAGGCTGAGGGGTGGAAGGCGGCTTCCTGTTTGTAAGTCAATTCTTTGCAAATTTTGTTTCCTGCAGTGCTCTCTTGGAAAAATTTGAGTTCCTTTATTAGCATATATTTTAGCATGGCTAATTTCCCCTGTGTTCCCTAATAGTGATAAGTGACTTGATCTCTTCTTTATGACAAATAACTAAACCAAAGGAAAAATTTTCTCCGATGCAAAAAAGGCCCTGGGGTTAAATGTTCTCACATTTAGGGGGTTGTCGTTTGGGGATTTTTTTTTTTCTTTTCTATTTTTCCCTTCTTTTTTTGGTGTGTGTGCTTTGTAACAACCAGCACAGGGAAACATTTGGAAAGGTGCAGCGTTGCTGGATGCATGATCCATAGCAACACGCAGTTCAGATTTGCCAGCTGTGTTTGTGTTGAATTTAAGAGATCTTAACTTTTGGGAATTGCCATGGAGTATTTAAATCCTACACTGTGATACATTTAGTGGGACAATACAGTATATTTTCCCTCAGTTACACTGCTAAAAGTGTTTGTATTTCCTGTGCCCTGTGAGCAGAGGCAAGTTCTTTGGCTGTCCACCTTCGGGACAGCTTTCAAATATGGGCATTCCAGTAAGTCACTGATCTGCTCAGGTGGATGCTTTGATCACCACACGGGTGTTGGGACAGGGCTGAATCTGAACTTCTGTGGTCCTGTTTAGACTTCAGGCTTTTGGGTGTTCTGGGGTGGGGTGGTGTTTTGGTTTTGGTTTGTTTTTTCTAAGGTAATGCTCCTTTCTGGTGCAGTCCAGGTTTTCACTAAAGGTGGGTACACACCTCTGGGCCAGGGCAGAGTTGATATGCAGAGAATGTTTAAAGCAGCTCCTGTAATCCCAGTGCAGTGCATGCATGTGAGCCTGCAAAATGCAGATTTCTGGGCCACCAGGAGAAAGAGGTGCACAGTGTAAGTACAAGTGCATCAGGATGCATGGCATCCCTTTTTAACACATCACAAGAAAAATACACATCTTCCTGCATTTTGGGAGCTTCCCAGATTCTTCTTTGGTACAGTGACCTCCCACACATAGAAAACTATGTTGGAAAGGAAGGAAATCCACTTTGTTTACTTTTGAATCTGAAATACTCTCACAAATACCTAGTGTTGGAGAATTTAAGCTTTTTGTGTGAGTACAACAGGTCTGAGATGTAAGAAACAGTGCACAGCTTGACAGGATCTTTTGTCAAAATCCTGCTTTTCTCTCCTTATTCTGTTTGTGGCAAAACCTAACTTGTTATCAAAGTACTCAATGTGAACCACCTAAGGGATTTTTACTTCAATGTGCAGTTATCAATAATCTAGAATTTATGTGTTCATTTGTTTAATCAAATTGTTGTGACGACCACAATTGCAAAAGAGGTATTTCTTGCTTGACTCATTTAGGTAATGTTGCCATTTTGATAAGAATCCTGTGCTAGTGTTTAGGGGATGGAAACCCACGCCTTTACTTTGAGCTTTAGTGACTAACATCTGTATGTGACCACCCTATGTTTATACAGCAGGTAAATAATTCCGTAGGGGCCATCCATCAGCTTCCTGATTTCACAAGAACACAAACCCTCTCCTCTCCCACCACCCCAAGAGGATACAAATTAGTGAACCAAGAAATGATGCTGTCATGGCAGGCAGGCAGGCTCGCTCCTCATTCCGTATGCTGGAGGCATTCAACTCCCTGCTCCCACCCTCTCCCCTCCCCCTCCTGCACACTGTTTGTGCTCTTGATAACACGATGGCAATGATGAGTGGCCCTTGTGCTGCAAACTTCTCTGCCTTCCCCGTGGACTGACAGTGTTGCTCTTGCTTCCAGGTGCACGCCAAATTCCGGTATCCTTTCTACTATGAAATGTGCTGGTATGTTCTGGAGAGATACGTGTCCTGTGTGACCCAGCGCTGCCACCTCAGCAAAGAGTACCAGAAAGAATCAATGTTAATTGGTGAGTGAATCCTTTGAGTGCATGTTCACCACTGGTGCTGGCACCTCGGGCTAGTTGCTGCTTTGCTTTCTGCAAAGCAGATTATAAACTGAACTGGAGAACTGTAGTATTTCTAATGAACTGTTTCTTTTATTTTGGGGTGAGGAAAATTTTTGACTCTTTAAGCGTTTCCAGGAAGTACCAGCCTACTTTGAATTAGATGTATTGAGCATTCCTTTAGCAAGTGGATCCTAGAAAAATAATTTTTGGATGCGTTTGTTCCTTGGTTTCAGTAATGTTTGTGTTGAGATGATCTGCCAAACAATTGAGGATTTACTGCCATGTTTGGCACAGTAGCTCAGTAGCCAGAAATGTGTGTACTGCAAATGTGCTCTGGTGGGGTGGATATTTAGTCCTTTTACAGAGTGTCTCCTCTACAGAATGTGTTGTGGTCACTAAACCTGCCTTCTTTCTCTTCTCTCTTCCTTGAACTCTAGTGTAATTCTCTATGGTGACTGACTTCTAGTTCTGTAGAATAACAAACCCCAGAAAACACCTACACAAATCTCCCTGATCTATAACCCCAGCACAGGGAGGTCAAAGAAACCTTTACAACAGGAGCTGAAAATGGACCAGAGCAGAGACAGATAGATGTGCCTGAAGCAGGAGGGCATTACCTTGGCACAGATGTGAGCTTTGCATCAATGTGTGACCATTCCAGTCGTTGCCTTGCTGAACTGCCCTCTTTTTCCTGCCTTTGATGGAACAAGGCCGTGGGCCATGTTGCCTCCCCGCTTTGAAGCACAGAATAGCTGAAAATAGCACAAGCACCAGCTAAATTTTAACTGATATGTGTTAAGTGTGGAGGAGGACTGAAGTATTTCTGTGCCTCCTGCTCCCTGGGGTGCCACTTGGAGCGAACTTGGCATGGTTGGCACTGCCCCGGGCACTGGGCAGAGGAGGGACATGTTCACCTACGAGCATAATTCTTGGTAGAAGGGATTGAAGAAGTTAGAGGCAAATGTCACCCTCCAGTGAGTTTTACTGACCAAGAATAACTTGAGGAAGCTTAGTAGTCTGTGTAGATAGGCCAGGGAAATTTCTTGGGGTCACTGGGAGTTTGGGTGCTTCACATTTAACTCCGTGAGACCTTGCTCAGAAAGGGTTGGTTAAGCAGGAACTCTGTGGGGAGGAATTTTTCTCCTAAGATCATCTTAGACAAAAGGAGGAATTAGCCCTTTGGGTCAGATAAAGCAGTGACAAAACTCTGATAACTGCATTCATTGGAAAATAAGGAACAATCTCCTGTTGTCTTAAGCACTGGCATGAAAAGAAGCTGGTCCTGCAGGCAGGGCAGGAGTGCCAGACCAGCGAGGTGTAATTTCAGAGCAAACTGGATGTGGAGAGTGGATGGTTCAGGATATTGAGATGGGACCTTTTCCAGCTGAATCACCAGTATGAATTTCAGCCCAGCTCTGTAATTACTGATAATGGTTTGGTGATCCCCACAAAATGTGCCTCAGTCCAGTCAGTAGCTGAGAGATAATCCAATCCTATAAAAGCTCACCTGGAACTATAGATGTCCAGTGTCTAGAGGGAACAGGATTGTTTTGCATGACCAAAGAGTCCTGGTAAATCTCTGACACTGACAACCAGGGCCTTTCCGTCCAGGACAGACAGATGTATACTTTTGTTTTGTCAGAAACTTGGGAGTTTTTTATTTCTTGGCAGAATCTTAACCTTAAAATAATTATTTAACTGAGAGTTGTGACCAATCTGATATATCTACTGGTTCTTTCACTTTGGCATTTGTCATATTCAAAGGACTAAAGGTACATTGTTTACCTTCACAAAGCTGCACTCCCTTGTTCTGCACTGAGTAACACTGTTTCCAATACCTGCTTGTCTTTTAACTGGCCTGTGTCCAGGCTCTTGACTCAAATAAATCTCTATGAACTGTAATCCTTGAGTTAAACTGGTTTGTTCTGTGGTGTCTGTATCTTAATATTCATCTGCTGAGGGATAGGATATCCAAATGAGGTCAGTGTTCCAAACCCTGTCTCTTTGTTTTTAAACTTTTCTTCAGAGCTGTTAAGGTCCTTAAATTGTCTCTTCCTTAGGGACTTCTCTATCTGCAAGCAATTTCTTGATTTCCCATGAGGAAGTATCCCTTGACGAAGAATTTCCCATTATTCTCCTTAAAGAGTAATGAAGCAAAGTACTTAACTTCCCTCAAACCCCTCCGTAGAGTTAATTGTCTGGTGTCCCTCTTGCTTTAAGAAAAAAATTCTTCACATCCTTGTATTCATTTTCAGAAATTTCTCTTGATGATCTTAATGTTTCTCCTACTTCTTAAAAATAATTTCCTTGACACAATTTGTTCCAAATGTCCACTTTCTACCTTTCCTTTTGGGTGCTAGAACTGGCTATTTTTCCCCCTTGAGTAGTGCTGCTTTCTTTTCTCATGTAGCTTCTGGTACAGTGGTTGTAGTGGACCTCAAGCTGAGCAGCTGATAATGCTTTGAGGAGGGCATCGACCAGAGAGAGTGCAGGATGCTGCCCATGGTCTCTGGGATTCACCAGGGACTAGTTTGCATAGAAATGGTAGAGATTCTGTTCTCCTGCTTTAAAAAAATCATTATGTTGATAAGGAACATCATTGTAAAACACAGAAAACTGAGTTCATCAGCAGCTGCGTTGTAAGGATATCTTTAGACCTTTCCTACTGTGTTTTTATTACAGAGTATTTATTTGCTTTGATGTGAAGGTTGGTGAATTCAGAGTGACTCTTTCAATTCGCTGCCTACTCATGAAAAGGTGTTGCTGTGATTGTGCTGTGACACCTCTGTCCCTTGTATGCTACTGTAGCAATTTATATTGCTCTCTGTGTTTCTGTTTTCTAAATGTCTCCACTCAAAAAACTTCAGACAGGAAAAAACCCCCCACCTCTGTGGAGGCAGGGCTGAAACCCTGAGTCTTCCCACTCCCTAAATACCAACTGTAAATGAGCTGGAGGACAATGGCCATGGCTTCCTTCCCCATTCTCCAGGCCCAGGCTGTATTTTCAGGCCGTGTCCTCCTAGTTAGTCTGCGAGGCTGTTCTTTTTCAGATCTCTCACAGAAGGGCAAACACTCAGGGGAATGACAACATGACAGCAATCACAGGCTGCTGCAAAAGCACACCATCTCTTTCTCTTTTTTCTTTTCCTTGTCCCTCTCAACTGTGACATTTGTCCTGCCAGCTGAAATCAGAAGGGACCCTATTTGGGTTTTGAACATGCGCTGTTTTGGGGTGGATATGTCTTCATTATTTTTACTCTTATCATGAATGAGTCTGTGCTGGATGTTTTCAACCACAATTGACCTTCAGTGAGATACAGATCTTGAGAGTGAGCTGACAAAGAGTAATTGGGAGAAGATCCTGGGCTATCAGAGACATGATTTCTCTGTAGCCTGCAGCTTTTAAGATTCCCATTGCTAAAATTTTAACAGGGCGCCTCTAACTGTATATTAAGCCTGATGGATATAGAAAATATGCCCTCTGGCACAGTGAAGGAGCCATGTCTTTATTTTCCCCTCCCTTCCTCTTCTCAGGGGATAGAATAGATTTGCTTATGATAGACAGGTACTAGAGTACATTGAGTGATTCCTGTGTGGGGTGCTCCATGCAGTGATACATTTCCAGTATGCTCAGGGTTTTTTCTGCTAATGAAAATGTCATTGCTGTCTTTAGCAGACTGATAGCAACTGCTGCTCCCAAGTCACAGTGTCAGGGATTGGAGCAGGGAATGGCAGGGTAGATATTACACAGTGGACTGTTCTAAAGAGTTTAGGAAGATTTCATAATTATACCTCACGCCCATCCCTTTCTTTTAAGTTCTGGAATACAGCAAGTTGTTTTCCAGCGAGGAAAGAAACTGTGTATAATTATTCTTCTTGTACAAGTGGATAACTGTGGGGAAAGTTAAGTGATTTGCCCAGAACCACAGGGAAGTGAACTGCTGTAGAAACAAAAAGGTATTTCTAACTCTCTGTCCTGTGGTCAAGCCTGTGCTGCTCCTCCTCTTCACTGAGCCAGATCACTGACTCGTTTGTATGAGCTGGTTTTATTTGCTGAGAGGAAGGGGGTGAAGGTCTTTTTGCACTAAGTTCTATGGGAGCCCAGACTGGATAACCCCTTAGAAACTGGGGTTCTGAACTGGTACTGGCTAGTGCATTTACTCAGAAGAAGAAACGACAGCCGAGCTTCACAGGAGCTGTTTTCCACAGAGAGACTTTATAAACCAAAAACCTCCAAGTCAGTGGAACCCTGGTAATACAGTGCTTAAAATACACTTCTCAACAAAGTAAATGCAGATTATGCTTATGCAGGGCCCCAGCTCACAGCACAGTAACTCTGTCAGACAGTGTTTTCATTGAAATGAATAAATAAAAATTGTGGTATGTTACATTACAACAGAACACTTGAAAACACAAAATTGAATCTCCCTCACCTTGAAGTTCTCCTTCCATTATTGATTCCCTTGGTACCTTCTTTTTTTTTTTTTTTTTTTAGATTAGCAGCAGTAGCAGACAGTTGTGTTTTGAAAGCAGCCTGCTCTTAATCTGCTGGTGCACCAGCACTGTAATCCCCTGGTGCTCCAGAATAGCCTGGTACACTCCAGGTTAACAGCAAACCCTGTCCCCAGAGGTGAAATCAGCCAAGGCATCAGGTAGCTGCCAGGCTTGCAGAGAGCAGGGCACTGGTTCGTTTTGGGGTTGGATTTGAGTGGTTTGTGTGTGCCCATCCCAGGTGTAGCTGGCACAGCAGGGCTGCCTTGTGCAGACAGCCGGTGGCAGGGAAGCGGTGGCAGCTGGCAGGATGGAATTGCAGGCCCCCCTCCATGGGCTTGTTTCTCATGGGAATAGGCCCCCAGTATGCCCTGGTGTCCCCTCCTCTCCTGCCTTTTGTTTCCACAGATTAGAGCAAGAGACAAAAAGTGGAGATCTCTCTTGAAAGCCATTTTCTCATAGCACCAGAGCATTGCTTGGAGTAAATTATTCACACCTCCATAACGTGATCTCGCTCGCTTTCTTTAGGCCTTATTTGTGCTTGTGATTTGCCCCAGTTACATTAGTTCCTGTTCAGCAGAGCCACAGCACAGGACAGAAACATGATTTTCTTTGTGCAGATTTATACCAATTTCTGTTAATGACACTGTCCTGGTAGCAGAGGGATGTGTATCTGCTTTCACCCTCTCCTGTTTGGTGCCAGATCATGGCATTTTCTCCCATCTAGGCTGGGCTTTTTGCTTCAGTCAGTTGTAAAACAGCTCACCAAGGCAGTGTGGCTTAGAGAAGGGGCTTCAGCCCTGGATCCGAGAGCCTGGATTCTGATTCCTGGTTTTTCCCTAGATTTGATGTGTGACAATGAGCAAATCGTGCTTTCTCCCAAGCATCTGTTTCCTCAGTTGTAAAATGGGAGAATGACATAAGCTGATTATGTAGCCTTTGAGGTGGGTCCATGTGCTTGCTACTGTGGACAAAGGAAAAAACAGTGTGAAATAAAAGTTGGATAAAAGAGTGGGTTTTAAATGTTCTGGTTAAGATATTTTCTAATCCTGTTTATTTTTCTAAGAGAAGCATGGGGGTGTATTAGCACAGAGCAGAGAGGAGGAGCTGCTTTGGAGTGTTGATGCCACCACCTCAGCACACAAAATAATCTGTTCTGTACTTCATGAGGAGGTTTTTTTGGAGGGTTGCAGGGAGGAAGTTCCCCTGCCCTGTAGATGGAGCTGGATTTGTCTGCAATCAGCCTTGCTGGTAGCTGGTCTTTTCTGTGACTGCCATTTCAGCTTAAACTTGCCTTTCAGGAGTCATTTTATGGCTGTTTTGGTTTTGAGGAAAAATGCAAATGTGAAGTGGCCACCTCAGATCTCTGGGGCAGCAACACACAGAACTGACCTGGCCTCGCAGGGTCTTTATTGGCAGCTGCAGAGCTGAGCAGCCAGGCAGGCTGGGCAAACTGCCCTCAGACACCCTACCACTGCCTGTTGCATCCCTGGCACCCAGCTGACAAATAACATGTGTGTTTTGTAATGTGATGGTACAAACTCTGCACGAGACAAGGAGATCTCTGTGGTCAGAGAACTTCCAGCTCGGAACTGGGCTCCAGCATTTGTTTTGAACCTCCCTGTTAAACAACCGGATGCTGAGCTTTTTCGTTAATATCCAGTTAATCCTTCCTTAAGCATGATTCACATTGCCCTAATCCAAAGCTACTGCACTGCAGAGCGTGGAAGCTGTGAAAGGAACTTTTCATTAATTGTTCTCTCACTCTTTCTGTGTGACTTCTGTTTCCTTCGCAGAGTGTTTTTGTTTGCAGCTTGATCTCGTACCCATTTCAGCCAGCAATAAAATTCACATTGACTTAACTGGGTGTTGCCAGTGTTAACTGTATTTTCCACAGAAATTCCTCCTGTTGCTAGCCTGCATTCAGTGTTGTTCACTTAGTGGAGGAAATTGTGCCTAATAAATAAGAAAAGATGTGTGCTTGAGGGAACTGTGGGCACTAGTTTCTTACATTGCTTTCACTGCTTGATTACACAGAGTTGGGTAACAATTGGGATTCTTAGGGCGAAATTAAGATTAATAGTACTTTAGACTCAGAAACTTGGCTTTAAATTTTCCTGAGAAGTACCTACAGTGTATCAGGGATGGCATTAAGAAAAACAGTGGCACGTAATTGTGACAGTCTTAGTGTGTTTTGTCTTGGTGTCTGTAAAATAAGCACAATTGAAATCCTGTCTCAGAAGAGCAGTGAGTATTCATGCACTAACAACTGGGGGTTCTTGTTTTATCAACAGTTAGTTGCTTGCAGAGAGGAAAAGCATCGAGGAGTTGATTTTGTGCTGTGCAGGGTTCCTGGAAGAATGATGATGTACAGCATTTTAACGTGCTTTCTCCCATCATTTCCCCCTCCTCCTTCTGTGCTCACTCTCCTCTTAAAGCTGCAAAGCTGTCGAATCTGGTCTCTTTCGGATTTGTGGGAAAATTAATTGTGTGTGACTTAAGAGCTCTGCCTACTCTTAATTGAAGGCATAGAGGACTGAAGCTTTGAAGAAAGCATAATTTTTCCCTAAATGTTTCCCAGTCATTTGAACTGAGTAGATGTTAATGAAAACCAGCATTAAAACAGACAAACAAACACCCCCCCTCGAGAAAAAAAATAAAAATCAGCTGAATAAAGCCCACTCCTGTCACATACTCACTAGACCATTCTCCAGTGCCCTTTGAAATAGGCAGCACCTGGCCCCAGTGGTACAGGAGTGTTTCAGCTCTGAGTTACAGTGGGTAAAAACTCAGCATTCTTTTTCCAACTTTCAGATGCAAAAAGAAAACGCAGCACAGACAGCTATTCATCAGATTCGTGGTTAGACATGGATGAAGAATCTTGTGATGCCCATCTCCAGGAGGAGAAGGATGACAGCTTGGATAAGAACTCCAAATCCTTGGTGGATGGCTCCTCCTCACCCAACAGCACACACTCAGAAGGGAAGGAGGCTGCAGGAAGGAAACAAAAAGCCACAGTAATGAGGTACCTGAAAAGAACTTTGTCCAATGAGTCAGATGACAGCGTAAAATCAACGACCCCCACGGACTATCCCAAAACACCCACGGGGTCTCCAGCTACAGAAGTTTCAACCAAATGGACTCACCTCACAGAATTTGAACTGAAGGGTTTAAAAGCCCTGGTGGAAAAGCTTGAATCTCTCCCAGAGAACAAGAAGTGTGTTCCAGAAGGCATCGAAGACCCGCAGGCTCTCCTAGAGGACATGAAGGTGGGTGTCATGGCTTGCTGAGCCACACAAACTGTGTTCTGTGGGCACAGGAGTCAGCAGGAGAGCAGAAAGCAAATTCTGCCTCAGAGGGGTGGCAGCTGGTGCTGGTCGTGACCAGCTCCTGTCAGGCTGCTGTGCCACAGAGAGGGAGATCATCTCTCTCCCCAAAGCTCTCTCTGCTCTGGGAGGTGGCTCTTTGCAGCCTGATTTAAGTGACAGTCCTTTCTGACTGTCAGAGCAGTGGCCAGAAGTTTAAATCCTCTCATAGTTCAGCACTTGTTACGTCCCATATGTAAATACTATACCTCAAAAAGTCTGTTTATCATTATAGTCATAATCTGCCCTTTTTGGTCGAGCTTACACCTCGTTAGCTGACACATACACAATGTAAATACTTGATTGCAGTTCAGAGGATAGATTGTCCAACACTCCCTGTTGCCTTTTTTTACTTTCACCTTTTTCATTTTCCTTTCCTCCATTGCCCTCTATAGGTTGATAATTATTCTCCACTGCTACAATATACAGCTTTTGGAGATGGTGTGAGGAGGGAGTGCTTACTAGTGACACAATTTCTCTGTACATTTTAGTCTGTGTACAGTAGGGGTCTTCATCTACATATTTTCTGTACAGAAGTGCTCTGCAAGACACAATCTGAGGGGGAGAATACATGTTTATGTGGTAAATGGGGAGCCTGTACTTTTTGAGTGCAAGTAGTGCAACAGCAGCTTAGAAAGGCTGAAAGCCACTTAGAGAAGGCTGAACATGTGCAGTGAAAGCATATTCCATGGTCTTGGAGCTTGGAAGTGTGATACATGGCACTCGTTTTGGGAAGCCACAAGAACTCAAAAATTATCTTTCTGTCAAATCAGCCACTTTGTACATGAAAGTGGACACACGTGCCCAAGGTTGTGGCTGTGGATTCACTGATTTGCTTTGGGATCAGTCATCATCTACCAAGAAATCAAAATGAAGCTTCAAGACCAGGAGTTGAGTGTGTGGTGAAGCAGAAAGGATGGTAGTGTTGCTTCTCCAAGCTTAATGCACAGACCAATTTTCATTTAAAGATAAGTGAAATCCAGGGAGGGATACAACACATAATAACTGGTGCAGATGTTCAGTGTGCTCATGCTCCCTCTTTTGATGACATACTCCAGTGTGCTGAGACATCTTCCTAGAGCACAGCAAAGTACCATATGGAAATCTGGTTTAAAGCTCTGTGTGGGAGTATCTGTTTTCTTACTCCTCTCCAGAGCAGTGGATTCACTGACTACAGAAATGGAGAACTGCAAGTGGACATTTAAATATCACCTTTTTGGTGATTTTGTGCTTTAACTGGTATTAAGTGGGCACCTGCCAATTTATTGTGTGCATCTTGCAAAGTTACAACCTTGATGTTCCATCTCCTTTGGTAACTTCCTGCTTCTAAACTTTCTCCCCTTGCCAGCACACACTGTAACCATCAGGATGTATCCCAACATCTGGATATTGATGGTTCCCTGCTGATTAAAGAGCCCATGACCACATCTAAACACCAGGAATGCTGCAGAATTGTTTTCCCTGGAATCACCTCTGTATGTTTGGCGAGTCTGCGACAGATTAGCCAGAGTGAGACCTTTTTAAAACCTTATTAACTCAAACATCTTCTTGACCAGTTTCTAAAGAATGGTTAAAGAACTTTCTTACCCATCTTTTTACAATATTGGCCCACATTTAAGGCAGCCCCTGAGCTGAACACAGGGAGTGAATGTTCCCTTGGAGTTCACAGGGATCCTCATCCCGTGTTTCACACGTGGTAATGGATGAGCTGCTGTTACCACAGGTAGGGAACTGGGGTGCAAACAGATTAGGGTAAAAGAGTGACCATCATTTTGGCTACTGGTTTTATGTGCCATGGATGGGGTTTTCAGAAAAGTGAATGTTATTTACCAATGATACCTGCAAAAGATAAGTGTAATTATAGTGAAACTGTAATTGCTTAACGTTTCTGCAGAGAAGTTCTGATCTTTAGCATCCAGATCCCAAGCCAGGCATGAGGAAGAGCAAGAACACACAATTCATGACTGCCTGTGGAAACTTGATTTAAAAGATTTTGCCCTGTGCCACATAGAGACATAATGGCAGAGGAAGAAATACAGTCCATTTTTCCAGAATGGTGTTTATCTCCTTGACCACTGAATCATGTTCCCTGTTACTTTGCTACTAGTTTTCCAAGCTGTACTGATAATAACCAGGGGGTTTTGCTGATAGCATCAGCAGTGCAGTGAGCAAAAGCCTGGCCCCTTTACCTCACCCTGATGAATATCCAGAGCATCAGTCATCTGTGGGACTGAATGGAGGTAGGAATCCTGCAGAGGCTGTGCAGATGAGCCATGCTGGAGCTGTATTTGGCTGTACTCACAAGGTTTATTTCATGGGCAATCCAACTTTCGGGCACGTGTTGTATTAATAATGCATCCTATTAAAAGTACCCTTTTAGTGCACCCATTTGAGAGTTATTTTTAACAAATGTGTAGCAAGAACATGCTCTGACAAAGTCTGAAAGCTCTTGGTCTGCTTGGAAAGTCTTAAACGAGTTTCTTCCTGAAGAAAATAAATCTGTGTTTATTGTAGCACTTTTATTTCTTAACGAAATACACTTAGGAACTTTTCTGTATGACATTCAAGTCTGTCTTTGTGCTTCAGGAAGATAATTAATGTTTTCAGAAAACAGGATATGGGTAGTTAAACTGGAGAAAGGAAACCTTTTTATTCAGTGATGTGAAGTTTCACAGGACTAATCGGGGTAGCTCACAAAGAATCCGTGCTTTGCCAGCTGAGCCAGAATATAGTAAAGGATGGGTGACTGGATTACTGCTCTTAGTGGTAAATACGACTACAGCTATTTAATGTCAAGTAGGGGAGACTTTTTGCAGGAAAGTAATTTATTTTCCTTATGAGAAGGGAGACTGAAAACTAAACTAAGCCTGTGTAAATTCCTTGCACATCATCTGAGCTCCAAACTAACTGCAGCTGTCTGGTGGGGACACAGCAATCCAGAAGTGCCAACTGCTGCCTCTGCAGATTGAGAACCCATTTATCACCGTGATCGATGGAGTGCAGCAGCACCAGGGAGGCTTCTGGGCAGAGAGTAACAGCCTGACTTGGGGAGCAGGTCAGTCCTTCCCTCAGCTCAAACAAGGAATTAAATCCCTGCTGGCACTGCATTGCCTGAGTCCTGCATTAAGCACCTCAGGAGCTTCTCAGAGACCTCCACAGAGATTCCCAAAGCAGTGTTCACTCCGTGGCAGATATATCCGAGCAGTCGGCCGAGGACATGCAACACTCTGTATCCAAGTGTCTGTGGAGTCCCTGTGTGAGCAGGAATGTGAGGGGAAAGGCTGTACAGGTGAAGATCCCCTCCTTGGGAGCGCTCAGACCCAGCTGCAGAAGGACAGAGGGCCTGGCACTGCAGCTGTGGGCAGGGTGAGCAGCCAGAAGTCACTGCTGCTGTTGTCCTCACATCCTTGCCGGTGCTGTTACTGTTGGAGGCACGTGCAGCCTCTGTCACACCTTGTTTGCCAAATATATGTGCTCTGAAAAGAAGTATAAATAGTGCAACAATTCCAGCTCCCAAATTAAAAATTAAATCTCAGCTGACCTGTTAGAAAAGTACCTACTGAGGTACTTTTGACTAGGATGAGAAAGAAAGGCAGGAAAAAAAGTCACTGAGTGGTAAATGTACTTAGATGGTGGCCTGGGGGATTGGAAAAATTTCATCACGTGGCTTCTCCTCTTCATATTTAGCTACCAACCAGTATTTCAGTCTATCAAAGATGCAGCTGGGGTGGGCTTGTGCATGGAGAAGAGAATGGAGAGGTAACCATCGTACTCCTTGGTGTAGTTTGCACCCACATCACAGGGCAGGTTAGGCTGAGCAGACCTTTGATCGTGTGTGCAGCCCACACTGAGCACACTGCCAGGGATCCCTGCCCGTGTGCAGCCTGATTTCCGCACACAACGTTTCTGTGTGTTGCCAGCAGGATGGGAATTCCTTTGCGCTGTTGGGGAACAGGATTGTGAGATCTGCCTCCTAATAATGACACAGACCTTCCCCACTTCAAAGCAAAAACGTTGCCCTTCTCCAGAAGGGCCTGTGGAAGTCTATTAGGGCAGAAGAAACTCAGTTTGAAGAACAGAGTTTGTCAAATATCCGCAACTCCTTGGCAGCAGGAGAAGATTCTTGTGCAAGACAGATGATATCTACTGAAATATGTTCTTACTTTTTCTTGCCAAGAAATCTTACCCCCTTCTCATCCTGATGACAGGAAAAAAACTCCCTCTACTGAATGCATTTCAGGGGAGTAGTTCCTTGCTGTGCTTTTGAAATTAATGGCTAAGCTGAATCCTTACATAGTTAATCAGCTTCTTTCCTCCATACCTGCTGTTGTCACCACAGCCTTCAAGTGTAATGAATTGGGCCGCCCTGTGCTGGAGGAGCATCATGTTGTTTCTCTAACTGGAGCCCCATAGCTTTTCTTTATCTTCTTTTTTTCCCCTTGTTTTTAAGCAGGTGAACAAAAATCTGCCTCCTCCAGCCTGTTGTGCTGTGACACTTGACGCTCCAGTCAGTGCAACTGTGGCTCTGCTGCGCAGACAGCCGTTGTTTTCAGCTGCCTGAGATGATAAGCTGCCATAGTTTTACATTTCTCCTTGGATAATATTTTCACGTGATACATATGATAACAAGAAACCTTCATTACCTTGCCAAGTTCTTGGAATGTACGCTGCTTTCTATTGAACTCCGAGTCTCTGACAGTCGTTAGTGAAAACGTTAAGGTTTTCTGTCTTACAGGCTTTCAAAAAGAGGAGCAAATTCAAAAGGGAATTAATTTGTCCTTTGTTTATATGGCTCTCAAGCGCTGCCTTGTTCTGGAGATTTTTGGTTTTGCAATGAGATTACAAAATCCTCTCCGTTTTTAGGATGGAAAACTAGCTTTCAGAATGTGGTCACAGTTCAGTTAATGCAGTGATCCCTCTCAGAATAAAATGGACATGAGAAGAGAGGGGCTCACTGAAGCCCCAAGAGTTAATATCCAATGATTAGTCCACAGTAAAAGTTATTGGGTGTGCCACTGGAGGAGCACATGGCTGCAGGTACAACACAGACTCTTGCATCACAACCAGGCTGGGGCAAGCTGGGTTTTACTCCTGACCTTTGCAAGGCCCTGAGTGCAGCCACAGCACCGGGCTGATAACCTGGAATTCTCCTGGTATTGCTTATTTTGGTCTCTGGTGCTGCTGTCAGCCTAACCGGTGTCCAGAACAGCCTTCCTGGTGTGGGGTGTTTGAGGGAGCAGTGCTGTGCTGGTGCTGTGGTGTTCATTAGTAACACAGCTCTCGTTTAAGCACAGGCTGGGGAATTGGGCTGAGTGTGACAGGTTGTCTGAGCTCCAGGGAGAAAGCCAGCCCCAGGGACACTCATCCAAACGCAGGCTCTTGGGGACTGGAACATGCCATCATACCCTGGGCTTTAGCTGGATGATTACAGATGAATTCAAGTGCACTTCCTATTAAAACAATTACTGTATTTTAAGCTCTTTTCGTATAGTGTGTGAAATTTCTAATTACTAGAGTTCTGCACTGGGGACTGACAGAGCCTGGTGCCTGTTGTTGGCTAATTAAGCTTTTTTTGTATACTTGGGAGCAGCGCCATTGAACTTCATTGAGGTTGTCTCCTAGATATTCTGTTGAGGCAATTTCCGATCTGCAATTCTTGTTTGTTCTGTTGGAGTATTTTTTCCCTTTGCCTTTAACCTGTTAGTGCTGATTTGGGCTCCAGTTTTCAGCAGCACAGCAGAATCCTCCTTCAGACTCATTTTTTTGTTTTCATTTCTTCTTTTTTCAGCCACCAAATGAAGAGCTTTGTAGTTAAGTTAGTGAGCATGTAGGGAGTCATGGGAAGTGAGCATGGACTGTTCCCAGCTGCACAACTGAGTACACTTAAACAGAGTGTTTTACCACCTCTGTGTTGAGTTACTGGTCATGGGAGTGATTCACAGTGGGAGCTGTGTCAGCCAGTGCAGCCCACTCACGAGATTTCTAGAACAGTGCAGCAAAGCAAGAGGGTTTGATGGGGGTGGAAGGGAGGGCAGATCAATCTTTTTTTCCCTTAATACTGCACTGTCTGGAATCAGATCCTTTCCTAGGGAACACTCAGGCACCTGAATGCCTCACCTGATCACATAAAGGGGACTGGATTCCAGCAGCTCTGGCCTGCCCATCAGTGGGGAGGGAAGGGCTGTGGGAATGACGGTGCTCTTGGATTGTCACGTGTGGAAAGATGAAAGTTTCAGAGGACACCTGTGTATCGTGGCTTACCTGAATGTTGAGGTTCTGAGGATTGCTCTAAACTACACACCTGGTGCCCTGTGACTGCTGAAATAACAGTGGCAGGGCCTTGGTCATTCTCAGGCCTTTTGCAGCCTTGGTCAGGAGAGAAGGTGTCAGTTGTGAGTTTGGTTGGGATTTACTGAGCTGGAGTTTAAAGAGAGAGGTGATAGTGGTAAGACAGTGGTCTTGGGCACATCAGTATTAAAGAAGTCTGTAACATCTGAGGTGGCTGATGGATGATTTTGCTGCCTGTTTGGCCAGAAGTTTCACATCTTGGATGTTAACGACAGGTGCAAGTGTTTCAGTGTGAGCTGGAAGTTTGGAGGCAAAGGTAATTTGCAAAGATCTTCTCAGCTTGTCATCAGAGTTGAATGTTGTCTTCTGTAGGTCTCTGCACTCTCCAGTTTTTTCTCTGGTTAATAAAGGCCTTTTCACTTGCAACAGAATATCCTGAAGGAACATGCTGATGATGACCAAAATCTCGCCATTTCGGGTGTCCCTGTGGTCAGCTGGCCCAAGAAGACCCCAAAGGTAATGAGATACAATTACTTATTAATTATTGTTGTGGTCTGGTGTTTATTGATCTATAATCTGACAAAGTTCTGTCTATGATCCACTGGCAGTTTCTATCATTTTTAACAAAAAATGTTTATTTTTAATGGGTTTATGATTAGGTCTTGACGCAGAACAAGAAGGTGCCTCAGCAGGGAGGAATCATTAGAGTTTCTATTTAAATAGAATTTGTTTTGGCCTTACTTGTCAGTATAAAACTTTGATCATTGGTCATTTACTAGTTATGGTGAAATGTAAAAATGTGGATGCGTTTTGTGTAAAATTAAATGGTGTGTAAATGCTACAAACCAGTCATTTAGTGAACAGTTTCTTCTGAATGAGAGGATGGTTTTTCCCTGGTTTTTCCCTTACACTACGAGACTTCCTGAATTCTCTGTACAATGTGCCACTGCAACACTGAAGGATTGTTTTCTGTCCTTATATCTTAATTTTTCCTCCTGTATAAGGGAGTAATTTTTTTCACTTTGCAGGACAACCATAAGGTTTGCTTTGTTAATGCTTATAAAGAATATGAAATAATTAACTAAAGAGTAATGTCAAAAGGCTGGATGTTATTTATAACAGTGGTATGTTTACCACACTCCAGTTATTCAGCATGCTGTAAAAGCAGCTTTGCTTATTTAGAAGATGTCTCATCGCTTCTATTTTTACATTCATTTTTCACTGAATTAGTTTTATAATCCATTATTTCTTTAGAAATGCTGAAAGGGTCGGTCAGCTTAAATCAGGCTTCAAACTGAAAATCTGTTGTTGTTTTCATTGCAGATACCTTTCAAATAATTATCAGGGGAAATAATTTGCTCAGTTCTCGCTTTGTGTGCTGGTGCAGTTCTCATGGCTTTGCATCCAGACCTCATGTAGCCATGAGAATTTGCTGTTTTCACATGGGAAGTAGGAGACCATAAACATGCAACTGCCAGAGCAGAGTGGGGCAGGATGAGCACGTCATGTTCCTTCTTGGTTTTTTATTTTCAGGTTTTAGCTCAGCACATTTCAGATAATTTGTATCTTGTTAAAGACATATTTCCCATTTAGCCTGTAGTAAATCCATGGGAACATGCTCTGTGTTTAAAACATTTATTTGCTTAGAAACAACAGTGGAGAACCTTGAGAAACAGGTGTGGGATTCTCCACTCCACTGTTTTGATGGCTGCTGTTCATTCCTCAGTCAGTACATCTAGGCATCGAATAAAGCAAAATCTCTGTGATCAGGAGAAAAGTTCTTTTATAATAAAACTAAGAAACAACTGACTTTCCTTTGAGCTTGTGATGGAAGGGAGGATCATGGTGCTTTGAGGCTTTTATAAGCTTTGGCATTTGCTAATGTTCTTGTTCACTTTATTTTGGAATCCTTGATAAATGCTTCATTTCTTCTATTTTATTTCTGTGTACTGGCAACATAACTGCAACTGTAAAAGATTTGTAATTTTTGTGACTTAAATCTTATCCCTCTTTGCAAAATCCCTCTTGCTGGCTGTAAGGGGTTTTTTTAAACTTTCCTTTAGCCTTTCTGAAAGCAAAAGCTTTTAGAAGGCATCATTTCCAGTGGTAAGACAATGGCAAACACATCAGTTAATAACAAATGAGAGGAAAACTTTCACAGAAAGTCAGGCTTTGGGTTGAAGTTTGGAAATAAAAAAAAAATATAACAGAAGAAATCCTTTCACCATTCTCTTCACATTTGCTTTGCTTTGTCTGTGATCAGCTCATGTTATGTCTTACATTTTAGTTGAAAGGTACACGTGCAGATAGGGCTGGTGTTATCAAAGAGGAATTTGTTGTTGTTGTTCTGATTGGCAAAGGTCCTTGTCATCTTCCATGTTGCAGCTATTTCCTTTCCTGGGAACAGAGGCCAAGTGAACAGGCTGGGAAAAGATGTCTTAGACTTGAGCCTTTGAGTCCCAAATTAAAATCTGTGGGCAAGACAATATAGAGGAGATTTGTCTAAAAGCAGTGTTAGTAGTTAAGCTTGGTTATTTCCTCCTTTGTTCCCTGTAAGCCCTGATAATTAAATAGAAGATTTTACAGAGAAGAAAAACCCATAGAGAGGGGGAAACTCCCTTGAAAAGTGGATTGTAGCTGGTGGAGCAAGTCTCCATGGCCAGAAGATTCCACGAGCACAAGGCAGGGGAGTAAAACCTACCAGTAATTTTGCTTTCTGCAGTCTTTTGCAGTTTATAGGAGAAATGGCAGATACTTCACAGTGCCTTCCCTGAGATCCTTGTGTTCAAAGGGAGCAAGAGATCCAACACAGCACAGTACCAGCTCCTGTGGGGTTCCCAGGGAGAGGGGGATTGTCTGATTCCAAGATAAAGAAAAAGAAGGGAACTGAAATCCAGAAAGAAGAAGCAATAAAGGGAAAACATGGTTCTTGCTTTTGCCCAAGAGAAGGCTCCAGAAGAGATTTAGAAAGACAAGAGCAGCAGATGGAGAAGGAAGAATAAAGCCAGCATTAAATGCCAAAACATTTCAAAGAAAATGGAAATGACTGTAAAGAAAGGAGGGGAAGAGACTAGAAATGGTGAGAGAGCAGGATTAGGAGAGAGACAAGTACTGAGAAAAGCAGAGGGAGAGAACTCTGACTGAAGCCAAAGATCCCTGGAACAGGGACAGGGAGTGACTGTGTGAATAACCCACAGTTGTGGAAGGGTGAGCTTTGCTATGTTGACTTGCTTTTGAAAGAATGTGCCTTTGATAATCTGAATGATTTTTGAAGCAGCAAATAATATTTCCCTTTAAAACTGAGTTACAGTTTCTTTAATGTGTTGTTCGTGTGATGTGCCAGCAGCAGGCACAGCTCTGGGCTACAGAACAGCTGCTTGAAGCCTGGGACATGCTGGGTTTTAGGGAAGAAATGTGTCCATTCACCTCAAATCCCACTGCACAGAGGATCAGGAGTAATGGGCAGGACATTTAATTCAGGACAGGGAAGGCCCATCCGTGTGCTGCGTCACTCCTGCCCATCTTTTCCAGAGGCATTTGGGGCTGTCAGTTATCCTGCAGTGCCCTGACAAAGGAAATCACTCCCTGGGAAAAGAAACAGAAGTAATAATCAGCCATGGTTTAGTGAGGAGATGAAATCACTGGGTGACATTTGATGATGTTGTGGTTAGTGCACAAAATGGGAGGCCGGGGTCTGCGTCTGCTCCCAGCTCTGCTGCAGCACCTGGTGTCGCAGGAGGTGAATGGCACGTTGCTGCTCCCTGAGCTTTTCCAGATGGAGATGGGGCTTCCCATCTGGGGGGCTGGGAGGGGAAATTAATGTTTGTAAAGACCTGTGGCGTCTTCAGCGCAGAGTTTTTTAGTAAAGTGTGTGAACCATTATTATTTTATGGTAATAGAGTCGTGGTGTGTGATTCATAGGCACCTCTTCAGATCATATTTACTCGTCTTTATGGAGCTATTTTCAGTTGTTTGTGCTTCTAATTTATTGGTAATTATTTAGGATAATAATTACATTCCTTTAGGCACCTTGGGGGTTTTCCCCCCCTTCTTGAATATCTCTTTCAGAAGAAGCAAGAACCTGCCTTTTTCTTTTAGCTATAGAGTAAGAGAAAACAATCCAGAGCCAGGGATCTCCAGGTATGTACAACAGTCCTAATCTAGGCCTGTTCAAGGAATCAGGAATGTGGGACCAAGTAGACATTTGAAACCTGCCTGTCCTGATGGCTGACTGACAGTTTCTGTGCCTTCAGACTGGACAGCAGACTCAACATTCCCAGTGATTCCCAGCTGGCTGCCAGCACGGATGCAGCTCCCATTCATGTGCTGGGAGCTGTGCAGCAGTGGATGTCCCCTCTTAGTGCAGGGCTCCTGGGGTGGTTACAATCATTATGGTTGGCAAAGACCTGCGGGATCAAGTCCAGCCTTTGACCGAATCCTGCCACGCGCTGGTCGTCTGCTGTCCGAAAGGAAGGGCTCCATGAGGATGGCATCAAGGCATCCATGATGCCTTGAAATGCTGGGTTCTTAAGCACCTAAAGAGGAGTAAGAAAACATCCTAACTAACTTCTCCCCCATCCGTGGGACTTGAACTTTTGGATGGTGTGAACAGAGGGCAGGGCCTAAACCTCATCTACCACTGTAGTGACTCGTGGCCGATTGATCACTGGTGCAGGAAGCTGGTGACCACCAAGCCCAGACTTGAAGCTCACTCTCAGGAGTTGCCAGCGTTCCAGAGTTCCCATTTATCTGTCCAGGGACTAGGGATAGCATTTCATTTAAGGAACTCAGAATATGGCCCAAGCAGAAACCACATTTTTCAACCCATTTCCTATTTCTGGAGGACAACAGTCAACTCCAGCAGCATGTAATTACACTCTGTGGCAGTGCCTTCTGTTTTTATTGTGATAAAGATCTTTAGTTGTCTATGAAGAGCAGCTATAAAGAACTAAAATATGTTTGGACTCTCTTGTTCTGTGAAGAGTTAGAAATGCAGACTGTGAGCTGGATTCTCATCTTTCTTACCTGGCACAAACCTAAAGCCACTGCGTTTGTAATGATAGTAAATGTCCAAATATATATATAGGTCTGGCTGTGAGCAGGAGATGGAGCTGTAATTTTCAGTAGCTGGTAGAAAATGCTGTAATATGGGGCTTTTTCTGTGATGCCTGTTCATACCATTTCTCTGTGTAATTTTTTACGTGTTGATTTTAAGAGAAGAGACTTAAGAAGCATAATAAGGAAATGGTAGTACTCTTATTTAAAGGAGTGCTATTAATTAGTAAAGACCACAATCTGAAATTTTAATTGGATTATGTTTTTTTTAAACACACCCTTCCCTGCAATTGGCAACATAAATAACATTTATAGCTCTGTATCAGGGCATGAGAACTAGGCAGAAAAAGTGATAATTGGGGCGGGGGGGGGGAGGAAGAAGACATCCCTCAGGCTGGGTGTTTTGCTGTTGTTTTTTTTGAGTTGGGGGGTGGTCATGGGTTGGCACAGCATTGAAAGGGGTGGCAGCATGTGATTCCAGTCATTAGTTCTGTCCTATGGCAGTTTAGTTTTTTCCCCTTTATTTTTACTAGAAATCTTTTTGCAGAATTCTACAGATGCATCCATGGATCTGAAAAAGAAGGGTAACTCGTAAGAATAATCTGTGAGGGGCAGAGCAAAAGGCCAGTCACTGTGGCTGAGGAAGTCGTGCTCCATCAGCCCACAGTCCTTGTAGCACAAATCCTGTTCTGGTGGTGCTCAGGCACAGCAATTTAAAGAGGTGCAGGAGCAAAGCAGAAAGACAGAGCTCTTCACTTTACTTATCTTCCCCGTTAAGCTGGAAGATTGTATCTTCATCTTTTCTGCTTAGTGTCCCCTGGTAGAATTTTTTTCCCTCTGTGAATTTACCTAATAATTTGTGGAACCTGTTGATCTTTTTGATCTCCACAGCATCCTGTGGCAGCGTCCCCCGTGGTTTAATAAAGCTCTGTGTAGATAAGTACTTCCTTATGTTTTTTCAGATGTGTTCTTTAATATCATAAATACACTTCATGCCCTCTGTATCATGCATTTTGAGAAATTTGAATGAGGTCTCTGTTCATCTCTGTGCTGTCAAGGATTTTTTATGTCCCTGTTACAATGTCTCAGTATTTTTTTCCCCTATTCCCAAAGTGAAAAACCACAAGTAAATTCAATCTTTCCTGGTACACAAACCATATCATTTGTTGGAGTATTTTTCTCACTCTATTGTAGTTCCATTACTGGTAGTTTTGAGGTGAGGGTGAATCTGGGATTCCACAGCCACACAGAGCATTCAAGATGTGATGTTTAAGAGCAGAGACCAGAAGGACATGCCTGGCTCAGCCTGGCACAGTGAAGTTGAAGGGAGAGATGATTGTTGTGTAAGTACTTCAGGGAGTATAAACATTGGGGCAGGAAAGGAGTTATTTAAGCTAATGGACAATGTTGGCATGGGAAGAAGAGAATATAAACATACCATAAATAGGTTTAGGCTGGAAATAAGATTTCTGATCCTTGTTCAGAGTCTGAACCAAGCAGAAAACACAAGGAAACCAGCAGACAGCTGTGGTGAAAAGAGTGGCAGATTTTTAGAAATAACTTGTATTTTAAATAATAAAAGGCAGCTGGTTTAGCCACCATCTCCAGATATGGAGCCCATGGATGTGCTTGTGCACTTTCACATGTCTGCTGCCATTTTCCAGCAAGGAGCCTTTTTCCCTTTTCATGGTATTTCACATTAAAAATGCTGGGAAGAGAAGATTTACCAGTTTTTAATAACAGAGCTCCTTTATTTATGGCTCCAGTTTTATGCAACATTATGCATTAGCTCAAACTTAAGAAATAGTAAATAGACTAAGAATCAGTGGACATAATAAATCTGATAGTGTGCAGAAATTAGGGTGGAAAACCATAGAATGGAGTGTTTGGATTAACTTGAAACCAGTGTGATTTTTCAGAAGTGTTGAGCGTCGTTTTACATCAGGTTTTCCTTCAATTCAGGGGGAGAGGTGCGAGGTGGACAAAGAACATTCCTGAAAACCTTTGAATAAGTACTTCCAGTTTTTACTTGCTTGCTTACTAAGAATTCCTGCCATAGCTATCACTGGGCCAGCTCCACCCAGAGAAGCAGGAGCAGTGAGGGACTCGTTACAGCAATTAGTGTTTTAACCAGAGCAGTGTCTGAAACAGATCTGAGCACGTAGAAATGGCACAACATCAAACCAGCATCAGCTTCAGGAGCCTGCCCAGGGGCTACCACCAGGAAAGCAACATTCCTTACAGCAGCAGTGGGAAAACTCTGCCAAATTCCCTAGGACAGACCAGTCCTTGGAGTTCTGCTCAGGGTACTTCCTGTGGGAATACAAATGCATTAGAAAGCAAATATTGACAATTAAAAACTATCATGTCAGATTTGAAGTAAAAATTGAGTCTATCTAGTGTTGGAAAAAAATCTGGGAAGGATATAAAAAGATATAGGTAGAGAGGGAGCAAAACAATTCTGTGTAAATTGTTGTAGGATGTATTTTTCTGGTTGAGATTCAAATAAGTTTTCCATCAGTCATTCCAAGTGGGGCAGGAGCAAAAAGGGGATTTAAACTGTCACATTTCATTCTTGCCAGGCACCAGCTTAAAGGTGTTTGAAGTGATCCCACACAGCAGAGCCTGAACTCTGCTTGGTGTCAACAACAATTTTAAATGCCAGTAGTCTGTAAGGAGATTTGCATATACAAATATGTGTGTATTGTGAGTCCTTTTTGTTGATAAAAAGTCCTGATTATAAAGTTCATAATCGACTGCAAATCAGACATTTCTTGGTAATTATCAGATGCTAATAATTACTTTTCTCCCAGAAAATAACTTAAGTACAAAAGAAAATGAGGATTTAAATCAATTTAAATTTGTTTTTCTCTTTACTGATTTAAATTGTGATTGGAATCAGTGATTTAAATAATTCTGAATAATTCGTGTTCTTTTACACTGTAGTATAGTAGATGCCATGTGGTAGGAGAGAGCTGAAATGTGTGGAGAAAGATACCCCAGTTCTGGCTCCTGACAAATCTATTAAGAAACAAAACCACATAGCTGAGGTTCGGGGGATATTTTTTGTAGGGGACTTCCCACAGTAACTCTGTGCCTATGAAACTAAGGCCTTTCCCTGCTGACTGCACTTGGGAGGAGGAAAAAAACCTGATGCACCAGAACCAAAGGGTACTTGGGGCACTGTGCAAAGGAGGGGAAGCTGTTGAAGCTACTGGGAGTTCCTGTCAAGCGTCTGCTTTCCCGGGGCAGCGCTGCCGAGGAAAGCAGCTCCTTGCCTGACCTGTTTATTTTTCTGAGCACCGTTTCAGTCTCTTACAAACATTAGTCCTCCAGACAAATTCGTTCTGTGGTAATTCGTGCAGACCTGAGGAGTTTCAGGGTTTGCTGGATGTGTATCATATGTAACGTGCCCAGGGGGGCTGGAACTACGTAGGTTAGAAGGTCCCTTCCAACCCAACCCTTTCTGTGATTCTACAAAAGAGCTTCTGCCTATTGCCTCAGTATTTTTCTAAAAGCTTTGCCTGGTGACTTGACAGATTATTTCTCACCTCAAGAGGCAGTACTTGAAATATTGTGTCCCTTCAGGGAGTAATTATAAATAGCAAGGACTTGAATGAGCACCTTCTTAATCTTCCATCTTTGACTTAATATTTTCACTCCTTATCAGCTCTCAGCCACTTGCTTTGAAATCTGACCAATGCCTTTATGTGATTAATACATCAAACAGGTAAATTAGAGCCATTTTGACTCTGAGTAGAAATCTAAATGGATTGGAAAAAAAATGAACAGACATCTCTGTTTTCTAACTGTTGTGCTCCAAGTATCACACGAGAAGATTTATGTTTTCTTCCCCATTGTCATTCTTCTTCCATAGGCACGAATATTCAGTTACACAAATTTTTCCCAACTACGTCTTGACTGCCATTTTTCAAGACAGCAGCTTTCTCTTTATTTCATGACAGCAAAAGTGCTGATGAGAACTACCGGAGTCTTAAGACCTTTGTCATAGATAATGTAAGTGAAATGAATTGACAGATCTCACATTTTATCCCCAGGAGCTTGCCTACCCTGGCCAACAAAACCAGACAAAACACCAAGGTTTGAACCTGGCTTAAGAATTCCAGTATCCTTGTGTTCTCCCCCACCCCAATATTAAAACCACCCGAGCTCTGAGTTACGTATCTGAAACTTAATAGTTTTGTTTCTGGATCGAAGCACATTGGCAGAGCAACAGGGAAGGCGTTTGTCATCCCACAGTATGTGCCGTGCAATTATGGACATTAATCCTGTGTGCACTTTTCAGAACAAAATTGAATTGTATGTTCTGTCCCCGAGAAGATGGCTTCCTTTAGTTCCACAGCACACTGAAATTAAACTCTGCTGAGAATATAAATGAGGGCTTGTTTCAGCTTCATGACTTTCCTGCAAGCACTGGACCAGACAGAAGAGGGACAGGAGTGCTCTCCTTTTCAAAAACAACAAATAAAACAAAATATATGGGTAAATTCCAACAAAAGCAAAGCAGCTGTGAGTCTTAGCCTAGTGTGGTTTGGTTGTTAGTCCTGGATGTGCCTCTACAAATCCAAGTCAAGTTTGTAGGTGACAGCAGTGAGCCCTCACGAGGCAAACTGCACTTCAGCTTTTCCTTTGCTCACCCTCTGTTTGGGTTTGGTCTCTGGATTTTCAGGCTGCTGCCCACACATTGGACACAACTGACTCTCCCAGCGTTCTGTGCCGTGTGCCAGAGCACTCTGAGGCACTGGCAGCAAAGCAGGTTACGTATTCCGGTTAATCCACTCTCTCAGCCACATCTATTTGCATGTTCCTCCAGAGCACAGCAGTCACTGCTCTTATCTTCTTAGGAACCTCCTTCACTAGTTCTTGCATTTACTGACAGAACATGGCTCTTGGAGACACAAGCTGGGCTGTGGAAACAGTCTGTGCCATCAGGTTCTGTGGGAGAAGGAAGCATGGCAGGATTTCCCTAATTTCCCAGTGGATTGTCCCAGTCATGCCACAGCTCTTCCTGTAGAGAAGAGCCTGCCTTGTGTGGTAGATGGAGTCCATGTTTCACTCTTCTGCAGTCTTATTACTTTTTTAAGATGACAGGGTACTGGGGTTTGGAGTGGGGTTGTTTTGTTTTTAAGGTATATGGGAGATGGAGTGAGTGTGTTACTCAGCTTTTTTGGGTGCTGCTCCTCTACTGCCCATGGTTGTCATCCTTCAGGAGGAGGCTGTACAACCCTTGTTGCCTTTGCTGCTCCTGGATGCTGGTTAAGAAAAGCATGAGCTGTAGGCATGGCGTGGAGGGAGCAATCAATATTATTTCATCTTGAGTTGCTTTATTTGATCTAAGGTTGATCAATCAGAGTGTTTACTGATGAGATTGTGATGGATACTCAGTGCATCTGATGACAACTCTTATGTCATAGTTCAGATAAAGTAGATAGCAGGAAGTAGTAAGATCATGGATATTTAGGTTGTCAGACTGTCACTGCTGGTGTTGAGAATACAACTGAAATATTGGTTAGAACTCTTGAGAAAAGTGTCATGAAATTTGCCCAGGCCCAACAGTTAAGATCATATTTCATGTGAATGGACACTTACCCCAAAACAATGAACCTTAGAAAGCTACTGGGTAACTCTCTTATTCTGATACAGGTCAATAATCGTGATTCATAAACATCTCAGTGGGTTTCCTTTTCAAAAACATATGTGCTGGCCTGCACAAAGCTGCAGCAGCTCAAATCACACGATCTTTTTTCAAGGACTTGCATATAAACCAGTTTGAGGTTGTCTGTCTGATTGTTTCCATGTAAATATTTTTTCTAATACCAGCTAAATATAATATTCTGTGAAGGTGCATTAAAAGTTTCAAGGGAAGGTGAAATCAAAGGTGTATTCGTGCCTCATAAAAAACTTTATTTCACTTCATCGTGTGAATCATAAACTCCAGTGTGTAATATGAAAACAGATCCTGTTTAGCACTGGAAGCAACAGCTGAAGTCTGTTGGTACAAGAGATGCTCAGGAGTGAGTGAGTACAGCACAGGGGTTGTAGTCGTCCTCCCCCATCTTGGTTTTACTACTTAAGGATATTTGCATGAGAATAAAATCTGGTTCTTTGGCACTCATCTGCTCCTGCTGTTTATTCTTCGCTTGAGGTTATTGTCTCAGTTTGTGACAACATAATTGGTTTCTGTGGAGAAGATTATGATATTGATGAGACTTATATATGACTTCAGGTGAGGTGCAATCAAAGCAACAGTTCAAAATAGAAGGTACTGTCTGTTTTCATGCAGTTTTCACTACGGCTCATTCAGCAGGGTAATTAAGGATGTTATTTATTACTGAACTGCATCACGCAAAGCTGAAGTATGGACACAGTTCTGCAACTACAGGCAGGACTGGGGGCACTGCTGCTTATTTTGTGTTCAAAGCTGTTGTAAACTCCACCAGGCTGGGCAACAAGACGCTGTTCACACAAGGATTGCTCACTACTTGTTGTAATTTAGTGTTCTCTAGTGTAGACAAGCTGAAAGAATTGAGCTGGAAAATGCTCTCTTAATAGTTCTCTCTGTGTATTAAACATTCCTTTGAATGGTTAGCTGCTCTTGTACAGGATGAGGTTTTTTGAGAGCAATTATAATCAGAAAAGTTTATTCTATTGTGTTGTTTCCCCCACGCTGATTCCCAATTTGCTATTTTATATCATATGCTATCCCATTTTTTTTTAAACACCATCTCAGCAAAGTTTACCTAGCGTTTGGAAATCATTCCAGGATATTCTTGGCATGTGTGTGTCTTCCCTCCTAACGCAGGCTTCGTAATTAGAGCTCATTTGTCACTTGTGGTGCTGCTGCAAGTGGCAGCCTGGACACGCAGGGCTGGCTGTGGGGGGATACACTTGGGGACCTGCTGCAGCCCGGAGAGGCCAATGCAAACATTAAGAGTGCTGGGATGCACCGCAGATGAGAGGAGTAGGATGATCTCTGTCATGATTTAATTTGCTGTGAATGACATTTCGCTGTGGTGTGACTGCTGGATTGTCCTTGGGGGATGTCACAAGTTATTTTTTTCTCCTGTCTGGATTACGGAGCCAAAAGGCCGGAGGGACAAACAAGTGTGAGCCAGGTTACACATGGAACTGGGCTAGTGGAGACTTGGTCTGCCCACGGGCAGGTGTGGGACCAGGCGTCCTGCTTCCGGATGTCACCTGTTCTCCCGCCGCTGCTGGAGGCCAAGTGTATCACGGCTGTAGTCGTGTCAGCTATCCTTGCTTCGCAGTTAAAAGCTCTCCTTTGTAGGCCTGTCATGAGACATGCATCCCCCCCTTCGCCTCTCCTCCAGAAAACATTGGATTCTGATATTACCTTGTGATTCTGAAAGCCAAGGCCTTAGGCACATGCCTTTCGTGCCTCAGCTTTCGTCTGCTCCTGCTCCCGGTTGTGTACGAACACAATGAGGGGAGAGAGAAACCTGAGGAGACAGGCTGAGCACACCCTGTCGCCTTCTGGGGAGCCCCATTGTGTGCTGCTAGGAAATGCGTCGCTTCTGGCGTGGTGGATGAGCAGGATGGAGAGAATACCATCACCTATCCATCACTGGAGTTTGAGTTGACAAGAGGACAGGAGTACAAACAAGGAATGGATTTTTACTATATTAAAAATAAGGCAGGGGCATAATCACCCGATTCACGTGGCTTTATTGGGAGTCGCCTGTAAATACATTTAAAGTTTGACTGTATTTTATTACTTAAACTTGAGTGACCAGTCTCAGTGTGGACCCTGGTGTCACAAGGGCTGTGTTGCTGTTTGCTCCTGTGCCAGTTCCTGCCTGTTGCTGCCTCTTCTCCTGAACTATCTGGACTGTTTATGCCATGTGGTAATTTGGACCAGGGAACTGAGCTGAAACTAGTTTGGCAAAAATCCTGATGCAAGGACCATTAGATGTGCTTCTTTATGGCTTCTTGGTTGCTCAGCACATGCAAATATTTAATCTCATGTTTAATTCTGTGTTGTGGGCGTAGGAGCCGGAGGCAAAATCCTAACAACTTGAGTGGAATCGGGATTTCCCCTGAAAGCAGGCCCATAAATCCAGTGGGAAATTTAATTCTCCAGGACTGAAACTCAGGCCTGTGACCCTCAGCTGCAGGCTCTGGAGGGCACAGGCAGTGTCCATGTTGAGGTGCTGGCCGTGGGACCTTTGGATCCAGACCGGGTCCCCGATGTGTAACATGTCACACTGCGGGGAGGGCATTTAATTGTAAAGCCCCAGCAGCGTGTCCGGATGATCGGAGTGGGGCTGGAAATGGTTCCTTGGGAGCAAGAGAAAGAGGGGGTGCCCGCACGGGGAGCAGCGCGAGGTCAAACGCGAGCAGCGACACAAGCCGGGTCGCCTCGTAACCCATCTCATCCCAGCGCCGGTTCTGCCGCTCGCAATCCCGAAGTTTTCTCGGTGCCTTCCTCCTCCCGAGGGATGGAGGCTCCCTGCTGCCGGCCCGGCCCGAGCGGCGGGCGGGGAGCCGCAGGTATCGCGGTGCAGGGGGTGTGTGTGTGTGTCTGTGTGTGTGTGTGTGTGCGCGTGTGTCTGTGTGTCTGTGCGCG
>VYXB01002857.1:297600-331400 GCA_013397135.1 Pachyramphus minor | reverse complement strand
GGGCCGCGGAGCCTCCGCGGGGCCGGCCCGGGGCGCTCGGCCTCGCCCGCCGCGGGCGCCCCGGGCACCGCGAGTTCGGCACCTCCCAGGGCCCCCAACGCGCCGGGAGCGGGGGGTTTGTGTCTCTCGGGGGCTGCCCTGTCCTCGGCAGAATTGGGGTGGGTTTTTTTCCTTTTATTTTTTTTTTTCTTTCTATTAAGATTCCTCAAATAGCTGAGAGGGCTGCGGGACTTGGGGAGAGAGTCTTGATGCTGAGCCTGGTTACCTTGTCTTGGTTTGATTTATAGCTAAAGCCTCCTTTCCATTCCCAGGGACGAGGGACGTAGAATAAAGAGAAGGATGTGTGCCGAAATGAAAAGAGAACTTTTATTAATACTTGCAGGGTTTATTCTCTGAAGGGTGTTTTTTTTTTTTCACTGTGGGGGAAGAGAATAAACTTTTCAAATTTATGAAGTAATCTGTGAAAAATAATCCAGAACATATGTTCTAGATTGCGTATTTTACTCTCTAAGAACTGCCTAAGCAATTAAAAATGCACCAGGAATAGTATTAAACATGTGTATGCAATTTGAACATAAACTTGATAGTTTTGTTTGTAACTCAAGGTGTTTTGCTCTTTAAAATAGCCTAATAATTTGTTTTTAGAGACAAGTTTCTAGTAGGGCGGGTGTTGAGTCTATCCTCCAAAACCCATCTCGTTTCTAATAACTTTACATTGTTTGGCTTCAGAATTGCACATAGAAAGCAGGGCCGAAAGAGAGTTTGGCGTGGTGATGGTTTTGGTGTGCCTTTGGTGCTCCCCAGGGATGGTAGACCTGGTGTGGAAACCTGGGGAGAGGCATTAATGTGCTGCATGGGCCTGGTGTAGTATCAGTCCAAGAACCTAAGCTGAGGTTTGGATGAGTAACTTTATTAAGCCTTTACTTAGTTCTGGGGATTGTGTGAATATGCAGGCCTGTTCTGCTGCTCAGTTCACTGCTCTGTGCCCAGACCTGGTTGTTAAAATGTCCCAGCCCCCTTCCTTTTCTTAAATTTTGTCCCATGCCAGGCCTTTTCCATTTGGATCTGTGTCTTGGTGCAATCACTGCACACTTTTTTGAAAGAACTAATGGTTGGGCGAGCAGATTGGTCTCAGCTGTATTGTACCAGCTGTGAAATTGCTACTTGGAGGTGCTGGTTCTTTCTGGATCAATCTGGAAAGTTGGTTATTTTCTACGATTCTTCAGCTCTTCTAAAATCTGAGGCTTTCATAGCGTTTTTTGTGTCCTAAAAGTTTAAAACAAAAATTAATGCCAGACAGGGGAAATCTTTCTTTCAGAGTTTCTTAGGAGTGTTGGTCTGATCCGAAACTGTAACACTGTGACCTATGTACCAAAGACCTGTGGAATGTTTTCTTTTTTGTTCAGATCTGTTCCAGTGGTAAAACACTGCTTTTTGCTCCAGCTGTATTTTCATGCACGCCTGCTTTAGTGTCTGGTTACTCTGTTTTTCTACACGGGATGTGTCAAATCCATATTGTGTTGCTTTTTCTACTGTGACAGTCCCTGGTATGTAACAGGTGAAAGCCTTCAGCTCTACAGGTGGACTTGAACAGCACAGCTTCAGTGCTTGGGGAGAAGCTGCGGGTTTTGCCACTCAGACTTTCGCCTGACTTTCATTCCTCTTTCCCTCATTTGTGCCCAAACTAAGAAGGCGAAAGAACTGTTGTTTTCCCCAGCACAGAGCCGACAGGATTTACTGCACTTGTGGTAGTTGCAGGCAGCAGTGGGGGTTTGGAAGCATGTGGATGCCAGGGCACGTGTCCTGCCTGGTGCTGGCCCTGCCCCAGCCCACCAAGTTGCTTGTGGTAGGAAGAAATTCGGTTTCTGACTGTGGCCCTTGAGTGTGTGTAAACAGAGCAAACTGCTGCTGGCTGGGGCAGGGGGATGTGTCCTACAGCAGTGGTAAGAAAAGCTGTGTTTTCCACAGGGTTGCCCCAAGTCTGTGTAACTTACTGGTGTCTTTAAGAGCGTCTACTTTGGATGCAGCTTATCTCCAAAAGCATGTTTTTGCCAGTATATCTTATTTCACCCTCCAGGCCTAACTTCTACCTCCTCACCACCAGAGGAAAATAAGTGGGGGCACTGGTGTTGGCACTGATGCGCCAGTTTATCACTCCCTGAACAACATAGCTGTGTTGGCAGAAAAGCTGCTGGAGTGTCACTTATGCCCAGATGAACTTGGGGAGTATAAACTTTGTTTTTGTGGGAAGTCAGCAGTACTGTTGATTCAGTAGTGGAGCTCTGCGGTCACCTGGCAGGGGTCACTAGGAGCCACATGTCCTTTTGTAGATGAGGAACTTTGTAGGTACGAACTGGAGGAGATGGTGGCAGTGAACATCTGGAGAGGATTAATTCTTACTGGGGATGGCTGGGCTTGGAAAAGTTCCAGCACCTTCCCTTTCCCTCTGATGCTGCCTGCTTAATGAGGGACCTTGGACTTGTCTTGTGGGACATATTCTGATGGAGCCTGATGTGCCTGTAAATAGTCACTGCTAGAGGAAAACAGCTCTCCTGGAGTTTGTGTCTGCAGACATTTGGGCAGATAGGCTTTAGTCAGACATAATAGATCCCTGATGTTGGCATGTGCTCTTCAATTAATACAACTTTTAAGGATGTTATTGGCATCAGTGTGATTCCTGCCCCCCCCCCAACTGAGCTTCTTCCTCGTCCCCACTGAATTCCTGCAGTTACATCATCCTGTCCTTCCTCCTTCCTGTTAAGTTCTTCCTTTGACAAGGGTTTCTGTTAATTGCTAAAGAGCTGCAAGGGTTTGGAAGCTGTTTAGTAGCAGTGACTTGGTTGTGATTATCAATTCCCAGGTTGCCCAGGAAGTGGTGGAATCACTGTTCCTGGAAGTGTTCAAAAAACATCTGGTGTGGCACTTGGGGACATGGTTTAGCGGTGAGCATGGCAGTGCTAAGTTAACAGTTGGACTGGATTATCTTAGAGATCTTTTCCAACATTAATGATTCCATGCAGTGCCTGACGGTGTAAGAGGCCGTCCCTGCCAGGCAGCCAAGGCTGGTCCCCGTATTTCAGAGTTAATGCAGAGTTAATCACAGGGTGTTTCAGACACCTCTGGTTAAATGATTTTGGTGGATGTCAGTCCGGTAGGTTGGTTTGTGTCCTTGGTCTACACCAGTGCTGGTAATTGTCAGTTTGATTGGGTTTCTTATCAGTAGGGCCAAGGTTAGATGCCTGGGAGTCTGGGAGAGGGACACGGCACTGGGACAGGAGAGGACAGCACTGTTGCTGCCTTGGGCAGCAAACAGGGAGCCTTGACCTCCAGAACTTCCACCTGTTTGAATGGAAAAATGTCCCTCTGATGCAGTGGGAAGAGACAAGGAAATAACTGACCAGAAGCCTTTGCTGTGCCACCCTGCAGGTGTGTCCAGTGTTGCCCCATGACCCACCATGTCTAGGGTGGTGTTTTAGTTATGAATTGTGGGTTAATGTGTGTGGCTTGTTTTTTTGATGGAGGGGGGCGTTCCTATTTTATTTTCCCCTAGGGTTTATTTATCAGATCTTATAAAGATCTGGTAATTAAGTTTGGCTACTCTAATTCTGTTAAAACAATTGCATTGGCACCTGGCAAGTCCTGAATCCTCACCTTTGGGTGCTCATGTGGTTGTGTAGACATGGTCAAACTACAGTATATGAGAATAGTCAGAATTTATCCACATTTTACAGAAGAAAATCACCAGTCTTGCAAATGGAAGGGATGTATTTGTGTGACACAGCACCCTGAAGCAATGAACACCACGCACGTAAGATGTCTTGTCTCAGGGAGGTTTATGCAGCGGTTACTACGTGAGCTGTTCAGATTGTACTTGGTTAAAAGTGAAGTGCTTCAGGGTCTCACTGAGCTGGCCACGTGAGAAGCTCTTCAGAAGGGCCCTGTGCATGTCCCTGTGCTTTTCTCAGAGATATTGAGTCTGAATTAATGGCTTGGTGCTGCTGGCAGCAGTTTAAGCAGGTCACTGAAACCGAGTGTTGGAGTAAGACCCGTGCCCAGGTGAAGGCTGCTCACAGAAGAGCTTGTTTCTAGGCTGAAGACTTTGTCAGCCTTACTTTGAGGGCCAGGGCCTCCTTCCTCCTGGACTTAGTTTCAAAGTCAGCTGATTTTCTTCTCCAGGGCAGGAGAGTTTGTATGTGAAGTTGCCTGGTGACATCTCCAACAGAGGCCAGTTGTTGGGACAGCAGCTGAGGAGCATCAGCACCTACTTAATGCTGCATTTAACAGCTGATATCTCTTGGAGTGTTGTCTTCAAAACTTGATGTTCTTGGTACTTTTGTTTGCCCAGGTCTTTTGAGTTGTTCTGTGTAACTGTGAATGTTAGAAATCTGTTGCTGTAAACATCAGGCTTGTGTTTCTGTTGCAGTAAGGGTTGTGCTCAGGGTAGAGGCCCTTCCTTGGTGCCTCTGGTCCTTCTGACCCGGGTGTGGTGGTCGGTTTTCAGCAGCTTGTGATGTGTGGTGAAAGTGTGCTGAGGTACTTGTAACCAGGCAGTAGAAACTTCCCAGCAGCCAACTGTTTGTCCACAGCCAACATAAATGAATGTTCTGAGCCGTGACTTCCAGGTAGCATTTCCTAGGAGTTGATTTAGAATTGGAACTGTTGTGTACCTGGGCTCATTCTCAGATCTGCACAACCCTGTTGAAAGAGTGGAATTGCTGATGACCACCCTACCCAGTCCACCTGGACCATACTGAACTTGTTGGGGTCTGTAGGAGCTCAGCACTTCAGAAAATGAGTTTAAATGAGTTTGCTACCTTGTCCCCTCTCCTATGTGAGGAGTGGGTGTGTTTAAGCACTGTGGTGTGTGAGGGTGAGCCCAACTTCACGATTTGTAAATGGTTTTATAGATAGTAGTGTTTTACATTTGGTGGCCCAAGTTTACTTCCACAACCCAAATGCTGTGTCTGCTTCAGGGACAGGAGCAAGTTACCTTTGGGTGTAACAGCAGTAATCTGAGGAGAACAAAAGAAAGAACCCCAGCAGGGTGTCCTGTTCACATGTCTAGAAGGCAGAGCAAGTCCACCAGCTTTCTAGGTTTCAGTGTAATAGAGATAGGGATTTAGGATATTAATCCTAATATGTTTCAGCAGCTGCTTGTAGAGATCTTTGGGAGCTTGGCAGTGTGGCTGTCATCACTTCAGCATGCTCCTGTCTCTCTTCTGGAGACTTGGTGTGGCCATAGTAGAACGAGCACAGTTTTGTGGAGGTGCTGGAGAATGTAGGGAATGGCTGGTAGTGGTGTTTCAGGCAGGCTCTGTCTCAGCACCCAGGTTTGTTAGGTTTTAGAAAAAGAAAGCCTTCAGGTTTGGTACAATCTTTATTTTCCTGGCAGTTCTTAGAGGTGGCTGCTTGGGGCTACAGAGCCAGCAAGCACGGGCTGGGCTTCAGGGTTTCACCTCCTTGGAAAAGGAGATGGTGGGATCTGCCACACAGGACAAGACTCTGTTGGCCTAGAACCCAGTTTAGGGCTTGCTGAGCCTGAGACCGTGGAGCTGCTGTTTGCTGGTCACCATGGCCAACCCAGGGTGAGAAGTCCTGCCATCCCTTACCACTTGCTCTTTGTTGGCAAGACAAATCCATGGAGTTGTGCTGGGAGGGTGGCAAGTTGCAGTGCAGAGATGAGGACATGAGCTGGGAAGGAAATCTACCTCAACTCACTACCGGGGCTGGTACACTGTAAAACTGCAGTCTGAGCTGGAAATCCTGCAGCATCTCCTCACTAACATCGACCTGGAATTTATCTGGCTGTCTGCCATGTGCTAAATAAACCCCAAGCCATGTTGGAGGCTCCTTCTACCCCCTTGAATCCCAGCCCCTTTCTGGGATAGCAACCCACAGGCCAGATTTTCTTCTGTGGAGGTTTTTAAGCGCCCACTTTGGAGCCCCTTGAAACTGGATACTAGTGGGAATTCCTGCAAGGCCTCTCTAGCCTTGCTGGCTTCAACATCCTGGATTGAAAATGTGGCTTGGATTGAGGATTGGTTGGTAAATTAGTAGGATTGCTTGAACATGCTAACGAGCAGTGAAGAGGTCTGGGTAGTTTAAGAAGTGTTGGATACTGTGAGATCCAGGTCTGCACCTCTGCCCCATGCTGGTGATCTGTAACGAAATCTGTGCTGTGTGCTGTGGTCTGGCTTCAGATTTGTTCTTGTACCTTCACCTTCCTGCTTCTGTGGGTTTTTTTAGGATTCTCAGATTCTGTGTTCAAGCAATGCCTTTTTACCTCTTGCATCTTTGTAGTGTCCTGGCACTTAAACCGCTGTCCTCAGAATTAGGACTTGGCTCGTTTTACTGTGGCAGAGGCAGGAGTTGTGTTTCAGCTGGAAAAGTACCGAGTTTGATTTTTCCTTGAAAGCAATTGCATTTAAAAACACTGTTCTGACGGTGTCAGAGCTGTTGTTTGCCTCCTTAAACTTAATCATGTCCCATCCCAGTGGGCAGGAGTCAGGTGCTCGTGCTGTCTTCCATGTGCTGTTGGCCGAGAGGAACTTGCCCAAGTTGTTGTACATGTTTTGGTTTAACTTGTTCCCGCTGATATCCAGCCCTTGGTTCGTGGCGTCCCTTCCTAGTGGAAGGAGACTAATAAAGACAACGGAGGAGTGATTCATGCTGAGGAAGAAAATTATCTCTTATCTAGGTTGCCTCTAAGCCAGCCCTGCCAGCGACGACTTTATCCTTGAGAGGCTGGAAAGTTGGTCTAGGAGGTAAATATTTATTCTTTAGAGTGCCTGACATCGATCTGAAATCCAGGCAGCCCGTGTGGTTGGGGATGGGAAGGAAGCTGTGCTGGCTGTGTTCACACAGCACAGTGAGATTCAACCTGCACACAGAGCAAGATTCCAGAAGTGGAATAAAAAACTTGCTGAAATCCGTGTAACCTCATGGACTGTGTTTTCTCCCACCTGCAGTAGGTCTGTAGGAGAGAAAGCTTAAGGGGTCTAACTCCTGGCTTCTTTGAGCTCCCAGCATTGAGATTCCTGGGATGGAGGCTGTTAAAATATCAGCACTCTTCTGCAGCTTAGGGAGAGTCACTGGAGCTTTGCTAAGTCAGCTGGGAGGAAGATCAAATACTCAGCAGTGTGGCTTTTCTTCAGGGTTGTGTAGCAGGACACTTAGGGAGGGTTTTGTAGAACCAAGTGGAAATATTTCCACATCTCTTCTTTTCAAATCATCTCTTCTTTTCAAATCTGTGGTGGAATTTCTTCATGGCTTCTTACAGCCAACCTGCCCCTGCCTTGGTGATTGCCCAGAATTCAGCTGGAACAGAAAGTGAAACTGGCTGGTCTGCTGGACATATGCTGAGATGTGCAGAAAGTGGAAAAGTTGTATAAATAAATGGTAAACCAGATGAACTTTGCAGTCCTATTATTATCATCTTTATGAAGAAAGCTGTCAGTGGTCAGAATGAGCCAAGCCAATTCTTGCATAATTAGCCCCATACAATTACATGGTATTTAGTGAAGTTTGGCTTGAGCTGCAAGTTCTTGTGTATAACAGGGAGTTTCTGATGAGAACATGAAATTTGGATGTCCAGAGTGAATATGTTGCAGTTAACCTAATCATTTCAAATCTTTTCATGCTCCTTTAGCTTCTCTCTTAAAGGTCATTGAAATCTAGACCTGGGATGCCCTTTTTAGCCTTTGCACAGCATCAGGTAGTGTTCTGTTTTTGAGCACTTGCTGATGTTGGATATGGGGGGACCTACTTTGGAAGGGTTTTGTAGCATTTTTGTTTTATTTCCTACTTAATCACTTGGCAGTAGTTGATGGTTTCCTGGTTTTTTTGGGGAGGCTGCTGAGGCTTGAGCCATTATTGAGTGTTTCTCTGCTTTAACCTCAAAATTACTTCTGCTGCCCCCTTGGATTCTTCCACTTCCAATGCAGGAAAGCAGACCTTCTGGCTTAGCCTGAGCACAAATCTAAGAGCTCAGTGTTGGCACAGATAATCTCTTGACCTAAGCCAAGCACACTGCTTGGGACTTGGTCCTGCACTGAGCTGTGTGTAAGTGGATTCTCCCTGCCCTCCTCCCGTAGTGTGCTTGCTCTGGGTTTGGGATCTCTCATTTATGTCCTGATTTCTTTGTCTTTTTACAGTTCATCTCTTAGTGGGAAGTTAGCAGCACTCCTTGAGCTCTAAGAGCAATGATGTGACTGCAGGGTGTTAATGACCCGTGTGTATGTAACTCGGATGCACCTGTGGGTTCTCTGCCCGCGGTGCCCACAGCTCCTGTCCCTGAAGGTGCTGTGGTTCAGCTGGGAAGCGGGATGTGTGACTGACCTTGTGTGTGTCTGGCTCTTGCAGAACAGGGCAGTCGGGCGGCCCAAGGGGAAGCTGGGCCCGGCCTCTGCGGTGAAGCTCGCGGCCAACCGGACGACCGCGGGCGCCCGGCGGAGGAGGACGCGATGCCGCAAGTGCGAGGCGTGTCTGCGCACCGAGTGCGGGGAGTGCCACTTCTGCAAGGACATGAAGAAGTTCGGGGGCCCCGGCAGGATGAAGCAGTCCTGCATCATGAGGCAGTGCATCGCGGTGAGTGCCCGGGCCTGCCCCTCGCTCTGCTCTCTGCTGACACGGTGGGGAGCTGACACCTCCACTCAGAGGAGTCCTAAAGTGCATCAGGCCATGTGTAATCCCTGCCCTCTCAGCTCAGATCCCTTCTTCCCAGCACTTCTCATCTTACCCAAATCCTGAACCACAATGCTACTGAAAACTTAATAGCACAGCTTTCCTTCTCAGCAGCAGAAAAGTGGAGATTACCAGTACATCAGGAATTGTCCCTCAGATCACACTGAAACAGTGGGGTTGGGGGAGAAGGGGAAGGGTGGGAAGTTCTGATTTTGGATCTCAGTTTCCTGAGATAAAAGTGCCTTGCAGCCATGTTAACCATCTGAACTACATAACCAAATTAAGATGTGGAGAAATCTTTCACTGGTATCCTCCAGGATGTGGGTGTTGGTGACCCCAGCCCCAGGCTACCTGAGATTTGAATTTCAGTTTGGTTGCTGGGGGTCTGATCTGGATGAGACATCAGTCCAGGGTTTTGTCTTCCTCAGGGACTGGAAGTGGCTGTCAGGGAAAGAGCATCAGAACAGGGCAAGCAGGGAGTCTGTTTCCTGGCTCCTGTGATACATTGCTTAGAAGCTTCTTGAGTCACAGGTGATAGCTTTCTATTTAACAAATATTGACAGATTAATCTTCCATTAAGTTGTTCAAGCAGCTTTTGAATCCATTGCTGCCATGCTGACTGTTGTGGAGCTTCTCCTCCAGTCTCATGTGTGCAGTGCCTCTGTTCAAGGCTAAAACTCAGCTTTAGCTTTTATCTTAATTCTTTGGGAGGTTTTGTTTATGCTGTTTAGGGTTCGGGTTCCTTTTGTTGTTGTTTTTTTAAAGAAAGGAATGTTGTTTATTCATAACTGAAGTATCACCCCATCTCTACTGATTTCTCTTGTTCCAGTTCCTTTCACTTAGTGTTTGGGTTTTTTTTCCTTTAATTCTGATGAGAAGAGTGTAGTGGAGGCATTAAATGACTTCTCCTGGCACTGATAAGAAACTGCTAAGTGCTGAAGGTTTCCAGTAGTTGCTTCTGGTAGCTCACTCCATTCCCTGTCCTAAGCTCTGCACTGTTCCTGGCATAGAGGATTGGGTTCAGCACTGCTGGATCACTCAGTAAAGTACACAGAATATCCACCTTTCTGTAGAGTGCTTTTGCAACTCCAGTGTCTTTTCTTTGAACACTTGATTTCCTGGAGTGTGGCATGAATTGAACAGCATGGATGAAGAATTTATTATTCTCCAGGGGCAAGAAGTAGTGAAATCATGCTGCCTTTTTAGTGGAAGGATTAAATTAGGGCTGCAGTGAGCTTTCTCATCCTCACTGATGAAGGAAACTTTCATACTAAGCTGTTCCACTCCTGATAACACAGGATGAGACTTTTGGGGATGATCTGCGTTCTCTTCTAGCTGAGTGTAGTCACCTTCTTTCTTCCCGTGAAGGTTTATTTTTCTTTTTGGTGCCTGGAGTTTTATTTCCAGAAGCTGTGATTAGAGCACAGGGTTTGGTTTGCTAGCCAGGAGACTCTTGATTACTTGTCCTGCCCTCACATGCATTGAAAATAACATCTCTGCCCTTTGTATGTTGGTGTAAATATCAGGGGGATTATTAAAAACTCTGTTAGAGCAGCAAGGGCCCAGAAAATTAAGAAGTTGAACTGTTGTAACTTGTAAGGTGCTTTACATTTCTACAAGCATCCTGTTGTCTTTACTGAGTTGTTAGAGAACAAGAGCAGCAATATATTGTGGTACCTATCAAACAGCTTCTAGCCAGAAAAAAACCTACTGAAAAGATGTGGAAGCAAAACTCTGTGGAAGTAATGATCCCTACAGTTCTGGGATTGTGTTTTCCTCTGGTTAATAACATTGACAATATTAACTAGACACAGGCTTTCATTAAACTCAGAAGCCTTAAGAGAGCTGACTGTGCTGCTGTTCGGAGAGCAGGAACCTCCTCTGCGTCACCAGTTCAGTCAGGAAGGGAAGCAGGAATGCCTGGGACACACTTTGCTGCATGGAATGGGTCTGAAGGGAATATGGGGCTCTGGGAGGACGAGCTGTTGCAGCACAGCTGCTGTTCCAGCCCTTCAGTGGGGCACAGAGGAGGTTCCCTGGACACCTTTGCTCCCAGCAAGGAAACTGTCCTGCTCCTGGGATGTTTGCTCTTGGGTGTGGCGCATGGGTAAATCCTGGCATGGGAAGGCAGGGAAGTGTTGCCATAGGTAATGGATCAGGTGTTGGGATGTGGGCAGAGCACTGTGTCCTGTAATGCCTTTCTGCAGCTGGGCTTCTCCCGGGCTGAAACGTGCTGAAGGATGCTCTGCAGCTGCCAAAATTTGGGTTTTGTGCAGGTATCCACTTAGAGACTTTATCCACTCCATCTACAAGAGATCTTGCCGTGAAAAGCCACATCTCTGCCCCTGGCTGTGGAATGGTTAAGGACTTGCAGCCTAATTGATTGCACTTCCCATTATGGCCAGTTTAGGATCTTCCTTTTCCTTTTTGTAATGAGGTTTATACCTTATTGCTTCAAACCAGAAGTTTGTTAATCATTACTGAAAAGGTGGCTTCTTAATTAGAGTGGCATTCAGTGCTTTGACACGGGTGACAGACCTGTGAGATGCTGCAGTTCCCTTTCTGCCTCAGCAGAAGAGAAAAAGAAAAAATCAGCGTGATCCCACTTGTGACACTTGCAGGAGAAAATCCGCTTTCTGAGTGTGCAGAGGTTTTTGCAGTGCTCTTGTTGGGAGCAGGGCCCTGGATAATGGACTGTCAGTCAGGAAGGGGTCTGTTCTTGGTTCTGCTGTGGGCTTGCTGTGAGACCTGGATCAGGTCCCATAACATCTGTCTGCCCTGCCTGTAGAAGAGGGGAGCTGCCAAAGCGCTGCTTGGATTTGCGGAGCTAATGGATGTGGATAGTGATGTTGTGGGTTGCTTCTTTCCCCTTCCACTGTATACTGGTGAAGTGACTTGCATGCCAATGCCTGTGTCAGCTCACAGGTTCAAGGAACCCACCAAAAATGCATTTTCATCCATCCCTAGAATGCTCCATGAATCTACAGGGAGGGCACTTTGAAACATCAGTTTCTTGTGGTGCTTGGTCTGGGTACCCAGACCCAATTTGTTACCAGTTTTATTTGCCTTCACAACAGTTTGCACAATTAATCCCTATTTATCTCCTCTTTGAAATGAGGATACTGTAAATGCACACTGAGTTCCTCTGTTTCCATGTCCTGATCAATTCTTTTTGATATGTAAACAGCCGGTGTTGCCTCATACTGCTGTGTGTCTGGTGTGTGGGGAAGCTGGGAAGGAGGACACTGTGGAAGAGGAGGAGAGCAAGTTTAATCTCATGCTAATGGAATGCTCCATTTGTAATGAAATCATACACCCAGGATGCCTTAAGGTGAGTACAAGGATGTGATACATGTTGGAAACAAAAGCTGAATTAGTTATCACCTTCATGTAAAAGCAGTGCACAGAAAATGAGAAACTTTTAGGTTTTCATCTTTGGACACTTAAGTGAGCAAAGAGTTGGTGGAGAGAGTGAGACCCAGCCCTGACTGGCAGGTGGGGTCCTTGAGGTAGCAGCATTCCCTGTGAACAGAGCCTGGCTTTGGATGGCCCTGGGGGGCTGTGCATGCAAAGATCTTGTGGGTTTGGTTTGGTTTTTTTTTTTTGCCTCTTGTGTAAGAAAGTGAGTTGTTTCAGTCGGGATGGGGTGGACAGGGCAATCTGCCTGTCCTTCTGGATGAGAGAACCCCAGCTCTGTGTCAGCAACTCCTTCGTGTGGGCCCAGGCACAGATGTGCCTTTGGGTGGCAGCTGGCTCCAAAGATGTTATGAGCAAGTGTTGGAGTATGAAGAGAGCAGCTCTGGAGAACAGCCTGAGCGAGTGTCAGGCTGCAGGAGTGCTCACCCTTGGCTGACTCGAGCCCTGTGAGCAGCTGTATTCTTTGCTGGTAACAGAAGTGTCATTTTGGGCATAACTTTGTGCATTAGCATTTAGAAGCCGCCTTTCTCCAGAGCTGGTTTCTTTCAGCTGATCAGCCATTTCCTGTTGCTGATTTGTTTATGGTTAAAGTGATTTGCCAAAGCAAATGTGTTCTGACACACCATGCCCCAGAAAGCAGCTTTTGGGCCCTTCTGGGATCTCAGGGAGGAGAGGTATGTCTGTTCCTTATGCAGGCCTGGGTTGAAGCTCTCCTGGTTTCTTGTTTCCCTGGCTCTGTACATGGTGTTGCATCAAGCTTTGTGCTGTCACTTATTAGAGCAGAACATGGGGAGCTGGCAAACCAGAGCTGTGCCTGTCTCCCTGATTCATGGAACTGGTGCTCACAGCTCCTGCCACAGATGGGCTCTGAAAGGCAGCTTTGCTTGCTTGGCTCTGCCTAAAACAAGGTTTCAGGGGCTGGTGAAGGAGGGGAAGGAGCTGCTTGTTTTCAGAGGTACCTTAATTTTGGCTGCTTTGCTGTTCCTCTCCTTGCTGGAAGTGCCCTGTGCTCCCCCATTTCTGGCTTTGCAGTGTCAGTGACACTTCAGGGCTGAGTCCAGAGGACACACTTGTTGTCTCGTGGCAGCTCGAGTGTTGTTTCTTCTCCTCATCCTGCATTTGGGACTGGGTGTACAGGATGTGGGTCAGGTCTGTGAAATCAGGCACGTGCTGTTTGTTCTCTTACACCTGTGTGGTGTTCTGTGTGCTCTTTTGGTAACTAGGAACAGTGTTGCTTTAGGTGTTTCTGACAATTAAGCAGTGGGAGATTTACTGTGTGCCTGGTGTGTCTTGTATTTTGATTTCTTGGTGCTTCTACTGAGCTGAAACTGTAGGTAACTGGGGCTCTTTATTTACTGAGGCAAAAGGGCACTGGTAGGATTTCAGAACTGTCTTGGAAGGAGAGATGAGGCTGCTCAGGGGAACAGCAAAAGGAAAATGGAGTCTCTCCCTTGGATCCCTCCTTGCTCTTTATTCCCAGGTTCTGTGATTTCCTGCAAGACAGAAAGCTGTTGCCATGTTTACATGTTGCTCGAGCCCTTGAGCCCTGAGGATGGAGCGGATGGAGCCCATAAATAGCCTTTGATGCAGCCCCAGCCCTGGGGCAACTGCTTTGGCTGCCCACAAGGGAAAGTCCCTTCCTGTCCCACTTGGGAAATAGCAGTACCATGTGAACTGTTGGTCATCTCCAGCTGAATATCTTGCAAATGTACATGTCATGGAATATTTCACAGAATATTCCAAGTTGGAAGGGACCCACAAGGATCATCAAGTCCAGCTCTTAAGTGAATGGCCCATTAAGGGATTGAACCCACGATCTTGGTGTTACTGGCAGCACGTTCCAACCAGCTGAGCTGATCTCAGGGTCAGGGAGACTGGAATAAAGTGGATCAGTGAGGAGAGGATGTCCTTTCCTGGCTTATTTCCATGTGGAGTGAACTCCAAGATGCATCCCCAGAGGTTGTGGAGTAGTTTGGCACATGCAGTGGGAGATTTGTTCTCCTGGGCAGGTTGCTCCTGATTTGAAGTCCATCTTCCTCCAGCTTCCTGATTTGGCTGTACATGTTTTGTGCTGGGTTTTCTCCATGAATCAGCAGTGTCAGAGGATGACTCCTTTTGAGGAGTTAAATTAGGGGTAGCTCAGGTGCATCTGTGCTCTGACACAGCTTTGAGGGGGGCTCCCTTGCTGGGGGAGCCCTGGGTTCCAGAGCCCTGGATCCCTTGCACTGCAGTGGCATTAAGGACAGCCAGGTTGTTCCATGTGCTGAGCCGTGTCCTGGGAAGTTCTGACATGCTTCTTTCCTTGAAAATACACCACCAACACAAATGCTTGTTTTGCTGAACGAGTTTCTTATGAAAATTATCTTGGGGAGTGTTTCACAAGCACAGAACTGTTCCCAGGGGGAGCTCCTGAGATTTAGGGATGAACATCCTTTCATTGTTATGGAGTGTTCAAGTTGAACCACGAGTGGTGAATTTTAATTCCCACATGCCAAATTGCTGGTACTGGTTAGCACATGTGAGTGCAGCACCTGATGCTGTTTCCTTAAGGAGAAGGGGGTTCCTGTTCCCCAGCAGGAGCCTATTCTTTTCCATCTTAGGCAGATATGGTGATTATGGTGAAGTGAATATTTAGGGGCCTTGTCAGAACAGCAGGAATACCAAGGCCTTTTCCAGCACAGCTTCAGCCCAGGTGTGTCTCGCTGCCTCTTTCAGTCTTGGCACTGTCAGAATTCCTGTCTGTCCCTCAGCAGTGCTGGATCAGCATCCTGGGGTCTCCATATCCCTGACAAGAAGACCAGAGCAGCGAGGTTTCCTGTTCAGGCTCTGTGAATTGCTGACCTCGTGCTGCAGGGGGGTTTCTGTGACACCTCACACTGCGGTTCCGATACCCCCCTGCTGTTTACAACAAACACTCAGAACTGGCTCCCACCCAGCCTGAAAGGCTTGGGACAGATTCAGTGGCAGGTTTGTGTGTGTCTAATTAGTTTGCTTACAGTTCCCCACATCTGTTCAGTTCCTTGAACTTCACAGAAGGGACAGAGCTGTAATGCTTTCCCTTCAGCAGCACTTGTTCTATATTCAGTGCGGGAAATAACTTGTTCCCAACTTGGGCTCGGGCCAGGGATTGTTCCCCTGAGGCAGAGATGTATACAACAACTCCTGGAGTATCTTACACCTACCATGGGAAAGAAGGTTCAAAGGCACACAGTTGTGATAAAACCAGTATTTAAATTCTGCCCACTTCATTTGCTCATTTATTAACTCCGGGAGACTTGCTGAGAGACTGACATGTCATCACTCTCACTGGATGGTGAAACTAGAATGGCTGCTGTCTGGCTCAGGGACTTGAGGAAGCAGTTCCTAAATCCAGGGGCTTGCTCCTGCACAGCCAGTACCTATTCCCTGAGCTGGGAGGAGAGGAGGAAATGTTTCAGAGACATGAAAAATCTGCAGGTCCCTGCCTCTGCCTGTTCCTGTCTCCTGCTACTGTGTGCTGCTGCCAGTGCCCAACTTTTAGTCTGGACAGCAGCATGTTTTTGTTGTCTACAGTAGTCATAAATCAATATTTTTCTTTTTTTTTCCACAAGTTTTTTTTTCTGAATATGTAACTAAACTCTTAAATGGGAATGTGCCATCAGTGAGCATGTGTTTGTGTGGAGGGTGTATCTTACGTCTTTTCTGAAACACCTATCTCCTGCTTGGGAAGCAATCCAGACTCCTCTGTGGAAATTCAGAAACCAGCAGCTTTCCAGCTGCGTGGGGCAGGACTCTGCTTTTGTTAGAGTGTAACAACACTGAGCTTTCTCTCAGAAAGCAACCTGTCAGTCTCAGAGGTAGTGGAGTTGTCAGCCTCTCTCGCTTACACCGGCTGAGGATCTGGGGGTGTGAGAAACCCTAAAAATGCCTCCATGTGTCCAGTCTTGTGAACAAACGTGCCTGTTGTCGAGCTGACTTGGCAGCCACCATTCCCACTGGCACATGGGTTTAAGGGCTGGAGGCCTGGGACTGCTAGTTCTGATCCAGAAAGAAAAGTATTTTAAGGAACACTTGATTACAGTGCAGGGAGCTTTGCTGCTAAAAATGCCCAACGGGATTAATGTATGTGAGAACATGTACGGGAGAAATCCTGCCTGTGGAAGGATCAGGCTGTGCCTCACCGGGAGGGGACACGGGATTGGGATGTGCAAACACACAGTGTGGGAGGACATGTGGAGATGCTGTGACTGCAATCCTGGCGTTTGGGGGGTTGGTTTGGGCTGTTGGGGTGTTTTTTGGTGTTTTTGCAAGAGTGGAATGTGTTAGTTGGGATTGGCACTGACCTTCATAAAGAGCCCAGAGCTGCACCCTTGGTCAGGTACCCCTTTGGGCAGAGTGCCTTCCTCGCTGTTGTCAGCAGCACCAGGGGGGCTGTGCAGGACCCAGGGCTGGTGCAGCACCTGTGCTGCTCTGGGGGTCTCTGCTCAGCCCTGGGGAGGGCAGCAGTTGATCCAAGAAAACATGAGCTGTGCAAAATGCCTTGGAATGGTTGTGATCCATCTGCAGACTTGTGCAGCTTTCTCAGCACGACTGAGTGGAGTTGTGTCTCTCCCACAGGTGAAGGAATCGGATGGTGTGGTTAACGATGAGCTGCCGAACTGCTGGGAGTGTCCAAAGTGCAACCATGCAGGGAAAACTGGAAAAGTGAGTTTAATGGGAATAAGTGGTGCTGGAATGAGATACAAAATCTCAAGCGTTCCCTCTGGCTTGTAGATACAATTTTGCCCAATACCAGCTTTTGGTTTTGTGCTTAATTACCCATGGTGGGGGGTTGGAACTAGATGGTCTTTCAGGTCCCTTCCAGCCCAAAGCGTTCCAGGATTCTGTGATGATCCCATGGTGATTTTTTTTTTTTGCATTCTTGTTCCATGTGGCAACGCTTCTCCCAGAACCTGGGGAATATTTATGTTACTTCTGTGCACTGCTGCACGTTAATTTCGACAAGGAAAATTCTTTACAGTAGATTAAAAATTCAGAAGCAATTATGCAAAACCTGGAGTGTCTGTTGGAATTAGTGAAACTTTATTTCTTTGCAAACTGAGACAGACACTTGCAAGTGCATAGTTAGAAAAATAACTGTACGAAGGTTGAAACTTTTACCTCCTTGATGATCATTCTGTGTGTTACAAAGAGACCAACCCCAGCAGAGTGCTGGTGGCAGTTTGAGGAGCTGGGAGATGCATAAGGTATAAAGTTGGCTTGTGTTTTGTGTCTCTCTGGCGTACAAGCAAAAGCGCGGACCAGGATTCAAATACGCATCAAATCTCCCGGGCTCGCTGCTGAAGGAGCAGAAAATTAACAGAGACAACAAAGAAGTGACAGATGCTGCGAAACGGAAAGGGGACTGTGAGGAAACTCCCAGGAGGAAATCAGAGGAACATTCCAAAAAGACTCCAGTTGACTCAATCCTGAGGAGAAAGTCTGACGAGGTGCATCTGTGGAGGAAAAGGAAATTCGAGAAGTCGCAGGAACCCACCATGAGGAAGCGGGTAAGGCACAGCACCCTTTCCATGGGCTTGCATGGAGCGTGGGCTGGCTGGGGTTGGAGCTCATCCTGAAGTCCCAGGTTGTTCCCAAAGGAACTGCAGTGTTTTACCTTCCTTTGTGAAATCTGCTGGTCTGACAGGACAGTGGCTGGAGCAGGGACTCTTGGGTTGATGTTCACAGGCTGAAAACATTGGGATATGGCTGTTGGTTTATTCAAAATACTAGAAAACCCACTTGAACTGAGAAGTCTTTACAAGGTGCTCAGAGTAGGAACAAGGTGAAAATGAATTTTGCATGGAATCCTTTTCCTCTCTCTCCACGTGGTGGCGCCTGGCAGCTGTTTTGGGGCTGAATCGGGAATGTGCCACACCGGGAACTTAGGAAGTGACACCTTCTGGTGCCTGCAGGGAGCAGGGGCTGCTCCCAGCAGCCCTGTGGAAGCTTGTCCCTGAGTGTGACAGTCAGGGCTCTTGGCCAGACAGGGACACTCGGAATGTCATATGGATTCCAAAACGTGGTACCTGTAATATGCAGAAATGCTGTTTGCAGAGGCTCAGATGTGTCACATGCCTGTACAGTCAGAATCAGGCTGGATTTATGTTGCATATGGAGGTCACCAGGAGTGGGAGTCACAGTCCTGCAAGGCCAGACAGTGGGAATGCTGCAGGATGGCAAGTGTAGGGATTGGTGGAGTGAGAGCAACACTGACAGTACCAGTTGATGCATTACTGCCTGCTGGCCATGCTTTCCTTTTCCCACCCCTTTGACTCCCAAACCTTCTCAGACAGCATAACAGATGTTTGTGTTGGGGATTTTACTTTTCTTTCTTCCAACACCTAAAATGACAAACTCTTCAGGAAGAAGGTACTTTGCCTTTTTAATAGATGGGTTCTCAATCCCTTTTAGTCCCTTCTCATGTGAGCTCAGTGGTGAGCCAGTTTCTCAGTCATGTCTTTGTGTCACTTGCAGGCACTTTATTATCCCATTTACATCTTGAAATCACAGAATCTCTCACATAAATCTTTAACTCTAGGATGGTTTTAGCTGCATGTCTTGTTTTATATTTTCTCCTCTGGTGTCCCAAGTTAAAATACAGCAGCCAGCTGTGTTTTGATGACCCAGGGAATAAAATTCTGTTTCCGTACTGATGTTTGGCCCTTCTCATGTGGTTGAATAGTGCCCCTGACCCACAGCCCTCAGCAGTGTGTGCCACAGCACATGCCTGGAGTCCCTGCTGACCCCCAGGGATGGCCTGGCACACAGGTACTGCTCCCCTCTCACAGCCTGGCAGGAGCAGAACTCCAAGGCTTTTAAGCAGAGTGCTCATCAGTGCCCTGTGTGAGGGCTGCTGCAAACTGCCACTAGGCTGATGTAATGTTTTTATTCTAACCTGTCATTAACTTACTGTGACCTCTCCCTTTATCATATGTTAATTTAAAGGCAGGGTGATCAGCTTTCCCTGCAGGCTGAAGCACGGGAGGGAGCACAGCCACTGACCTGATCCAATTAGTGTATTGGGAAAGCGAAAACAGGAGCCTTCTGACACAACAAATGTGTTCACAGCACTTCCCCTTTTCTTGCCAGCCCAGATCTCTTATTAGAGCGACTTCATTTTAACAGCTTGTGGCTTCTTTCTTGCTTGGAGTGATCAGATAAGATTTGAAGCCTTCCCAGGTCTGGGTTCATATGTCTTAAACACTGTGAGCCACATGGGGCTGGTGGCAGTGGGAGGGCTTGGCAGCCCAGGGTGCATCAGGACTGTCAGTCACATTCCCTGCAGGCACTGGAGGTGGGGCTTGTGAGGATGGGCAGATTTTGGTAAGGGTGTAAGGGAGCAGCTGAAGGTCACTGAAGGAGGCTGTGCAGGCCCAGCCACACTGTGGGTCAGGAACTGCAATTCCACAGCTTTCAGAAATGACCCTTTGGAGTGAGGGCACTGGGGCAGAATTTAAGTTGGGTGCCCAGTGAGTGTCTGCCAGGCCTGGGTGGTTCTGGCCCGCTGGAGACAAAGCTGCTGATCTTCAGTGTATAAATGGTCCGCTGGGTAATGGGAGAGGCCCTGGGATCTGCAGGATTCTGCAGGGTGAATAAGTCCATTTATCACTCCTGGAGCCCAGCGAGCCAAGAGCTGGACTGTTCATCCCTGTTGGCACTTGAACTTGATCCCTTTGGCCGGTGGATGTTCCTGGTGCTGGGCTGGGTGGGGCCCGGCCCTGGCAGGCAGCCCGGCCCCCCGGGCAGAGCTCCCGCGCGGAGCATCCGCACGGGAAGGGAAGGGAAGTGAAGTACTGCTGGGAACGTTCTCGCTCCAATAGTCAGCCCTTGTCTCTTCCCTCCCAGCGGCGATCGTGGAAGGCTCCAGATGACCGAACTGCCATGATCAAGCCCCTGCGGCGCCTCAAGCAGGAGCCTGAGGATGAGCTGCCGGAGGCACCTCCCCGGTCCAAGGACAGCGACCAGTCGCGGTCCAGCTCGCCCACCGCGGGGCCCAGCACCGAGGGCGCCGAGCCCAGGGACAAGAAGAAGTTCAAGATGAGGAGGAAAAGGCGGCTTCCCAACAAGGAACTGAGCAAGGAGCTCAGCAAGGAGCTTAACCAGGAGATCCAAAAAACCGAGAACAGCCTTGCCAATGAGAACCACCAACCCATCAAATCTGAACCCGAGAGCGAGAACGAGGAACCCAAGCGTGCGTTGAACAACAGTGAGAGACTCCACAGGTTCAGCAAAGGCTTGAACGGGACCCCCCGGGAGCTGAGGCACCAGCTCATCCCCAGCCTGCGCAGCACCCCCAGGGGGATCACCCGGCCCCCGCCCTCGCTCTCACCCCCCAAATGCATCCAGATGGAGCGGCACGTTATCCGGCCTCCTCCCATCAGCCCCCCTCCGGACTCGCTCCCCCTGGATGATGGGGCAGCCCACGTGATGCAGAGGGAAGTCTGGATGGCTGTCTTTAGCTACCTCAGTCATAGAGACTTGTGCATCTGTATGAGAGTTTGCAAGACCTGGAACAGATGGTAAGGAGGGCGGGGAAGGAGCTGGGTCGTGTGTGTGGTGGGTTGGGCACAGCAGGGCAGTGGGTGAGGGAGCCACTGATGTCTCCCAGACAGGTGTGCAGGCTGTCCCTGGAGCTCTGAGCCCCAGGAGAAGGGGTGACAGCAGTGGCTGGAGAAGCAGCCTGTCTCATGTCTCATGGTGCTTTCTCAGAAACAGCAGTTCCCAGCACTTCTGCTGGGAGCTGTGTCAGCCTCGGCGTCAGCCTGCCGGGCTGCAGCACTGGGGAGCAGCCTGTCCTGCAGTCAGACACCACAGTGTTCCTGCTGCTGGAACAGCCAGTCTGGTGTCATTCTGCCCCAGGACTTGCTGGTGTCCAGTGTTTGTTCAGTTCAGCTATTAAATATCTGTTGAGATAGTGAGGATCCTGCCGTGCCCCTGGTGTGCTCCTCACAAGGGCCGTGCTGATTGTCTCCCTGTGGAGGGTACATGGAGAACAAACCTGCTCCCTGTGTTCTGAGCAGCAGAGCATGTCATGGAGGGATCCTTTGTTCATGGTGCTTCCTCACAGCATGTCCCTGTGCTCGGGGTACCTGTGTGAGCCCTGACACGGTCGGTGGCTGCTCAGCAGCAGCAGCTTTAGTGCACAGATTTACAGGTTTCACTGAACCTGCAGTGAAGCCTCGTGGCTGCTGTGACTCGTCCCAGGTTCCTGCATGTGCTCACATGGACAGACTGTAACAGGCTCCTCTCTACCACAACAAAAACATGTCCAGACCAAACTGAGAGGTTGATAATTCAGTGCAAGGGGATGTTTGTGGAGTGTCTCCTCTGTGGGCTTCTTGGTGTCACTGAAAACTGTAAATGCGTTTTCCACTTAAATATGGGATTTGCTAGTGGAAAAAAACCCTGAGAAAATGCAGATTCCTGCACACAAGTAAGGACTTGATGTTGTTGCCCTTAGAGAACCATAAAGAGTGAAAAAATGTATAAGCCACATGGATAGAAATAGCACAAACACACAGAACAGGAGAGGGGGGATTTGTTTTACCAAATCCATTGGTTTTAAGTAAGGAAAGCACAGGGGAAATCATGAGGGTATTATTTAAAACCAGGCTTCATAGTCAGAAGGTAAGGAAGAAGCAGTGGCTTGTCTTCAAGCTAGAAAATGGATTTCAGTTAAGTGCTGGGATGATTTAAAATGGGATCTGAAGTTGTTGACACTTGTAATTCTCTGGAAATAATTCCATGCTTTATTGCAGGATGTATTTGATGGAGAAACATGAAACTTATGTAACATTGTGTGGGGCTGTGTTTATCTTAACATCACTAGGCCTTATTTTTGCTATTTTCAGTTAAGTGCTGTAGTTTTTCCTACTGTTTAATGACACCTTTTAAAGCCCTGTGGAAATCCAAACAAGTGCCAAATAAAGTGCTATTGGCTTTTTTTCTTTTTGGGTAGGTGCTGTGACAAAAGATTATGGACCAAAATAGATTTAAACCATTGTAAATCCATCACTCCACTTATGCTTAGTGGCATTATTAGGAGACAGCCTGTAACCCTTGATCTTAGCTGGACAAATATATCTAAAAAGCAGCTGAGTTGGCTTATCAACAGACTGCCAGGTAAGTGATGTGTTTTGATCACCAAATTTAGCAAACCCATTTGTATCTAAACTGCAGCCTCTGGGGAAGGTCTGCAGGGATTGGGTGTTGGAGAGGAGTACATTCTTCTGGGTGGGGTGTAGATATGTAAAAACAAAGCTTTAGCAGGTTAAAAATGGGCCCAAAATAATTTTTTGTGACTACTTGACATGTTTGCTTAAAAGAATTTGAGGCAGGTCTTGGCCAATAGGTAGGAAGGGCCTGTGGTGAGGTGATGAGAGGGGATGGTGATGGTCGCAGCTGGGGAGTTCCAGGTGGTGGGAGAGATGGAGAGCTGGGTGGGAGGAGGCTTGCGGGGTCCCTGCTTGTTTTGGAGCGCTGGGAGTGTTGTGCAGCCCTTGTGTGGTAGCAGAGATCACTGAGAAGTCTCTGGGAAGGTCACACACCCCCTCCTCTTCTGTCTCTGCAGGTCTGCGGGACCTGCTGTTATCAGGGTGCTCATGGATAGCAGTGTCGGCACTTTGCAGCTCCAGTTGTCCTTTGCTGCGGACTCTGGACGTGCAGTGGGCAGAGGGACTGAAAGACGCACAAATGAGAGACCTCCTGTCGCCGCCCACGGACAACCGGCCAGGTAACAGGAGAGGAGAGTGTGGGAGCCCCATCCCAGCCCCTGGGGTGTGTCCTGCTGCTGCTGCACGGGCAGGAGCCCCCGGAGCCGGGGCTGGGGCCGTGCTGACCCACGGGGTGTTCGAGACAGTGACTTGCAGCTGGAGCCTGGGGTGACAGGGATGTTCTCTGGCTGCTGAACCGTCATCTGAGCCACTGTGCTGGTTTTCTGTCTGACTTTCTTCTCTTCAGGCTGCAACGGGTGTACTTTAGAGAGTATGGAAACACTTTCTTCCAGTTCAGGGAAGGAGCAGTTCTGTGGGTCATGCCACATTCGCCCGGATTTCAGCTCAGGTGAAATTTTGAGCAAATCGGATCTGCTTTCTGGCATGCACTGCACAGCCTACTGCTTATTCCCGACCTGTAATTCCGCTGGGCCCCTGCAGTTACTTTCATCCCTTTTGTTTTGAAATCAGGGGGTGGCTTTGTCCACGTGCCTGTTCCAAAAATAGACAAGTGTTCCTGCTGATGTCCCCTCCAAAGCTCCAGACAGGCAGAAGGGTGTGAAGTTGACCTAGGGCAGCAGTGTTGTGTGTCACGGTGCATTTCATAGGCCTGCAGATGTTGGCAGCGTGGGTGGGACCCGGGGGACTGACCTGCTGCCTCCGCTCTCCAGGTCAGATCGACAACCGGAGCAAGCTACGGAACATCGTGGAGCTGCGCCTGGCGGGGCTGGATATCACAGACGCCTCTCTGCGGCTGATCATCAGGCACATGCCTCTGCTCTCCAAACTCAATCTCAGTTACTGTAACCACGTGACAGATCAGTCTATTAACCTGCTGACCGCGGTCGGAACCACCACGCGGGATTCGTTAACGGAAATTAATTTATCAGGTAAGGGACGAGCACGGGGGGAGGGGAACTGCCAGGGGTGTTGGGCTTGTGTGAGAGGTTTGATCCAGCTCTTCCCTGCCCCGGTGTAACTCCCCCACCCCGGGCAGCAGCTGGATGTGCTGCTGGTGCAAGTGGCCTCTGCCCGAGCTCCCCCATGTGCCAGGACAGTGGCAGCTGTGAGTGGGGCCGTGCGCTGCACAGGCTCATCCTCCCAGGGGATGGTCACTGCTCTGCACATCTGGCTGCTGGACTTTATCCCATGGGTTACACAACAGCTCTGGGGATTGAGATGGGCAATGGAGCAGCCTGGGATTCCATGGGAGGGGCACAAAGGACTGACCTGGTTGGGATAAGGCATAAACCGTCGTCGTGTGTGAGAGCGAACCAAGCCAGGCTGGTAATTCCTGCCCTTTGTTCTCCCCCCAGACTGCAATAAGGTCACTGACCAGTGCCTGTCCTACTTCAAACGTTGTGGGAACATCTGCCAGATCGACCTGAGGTACTGCAAGCAAGTGACGAAGGAGGGCTGCGAGCAGTTCATAGCGGAAATGTCCGTAAGTGTCCAGTTCGGGCAAGTGGAAGAAAAACTTCTGCAAAAACTGAGTTAGTTAAAGGACTTGTGTAAATACTGGGGTGAGGGGGGGAAGGGACTAAGAACACGTAGGGATTTTATTTTCAATTGGGAACTTGGAATATCAGAAAATGCCGCGATTGGATTTTACAACTCTTGTCGAGGAGAGAACAACGTGAAACTACCCATGTTAAGAATTTCAACTTGTGCCACTAATTCAGTCCACCTGGGATGTCCTGCACTGGCTCTTATGCAAATTCATAAGGCGACTGTTACTGATGATAATTGTTCACACCCGGAAGAGGACTGAGCTCCAAGAAATACTGTTATTTAAAGTACCACAGCATGTGCTTGGTAGTGTAAATTTGATTTCTGCTTTTCATTTCTTAAAACAAGAAAAAAAAAAAGTTGGTGTCATTCAAGTGGACCACGCACTGCATTTCTGCCTTCTTAACACGTTTTGTTTTGTTACATCTTACATTATGCAGAACTATTTTTGTACAAAAATTGTTTAAAAATTATTTATGCAATGTTTGAATGCATTACCAGTGTTTCGGTTTTGATTGCCAATTTTTATCTTTACTTATGGTAGGCGAGAACTTAACCTATACTTCGTAGACAGTATCTATCTACAAACGTGCCCAGGTCAGGAAAAGTAGGTTCATACTTTCAACTTAAAGCATGTTTTAATGGAAGTTTATATCCTGCTTTGTATACTTCAGAAGTGACATAAGCATGTTGTGGAAATAAGGTGTAAATTATAGTTGAAGTAAAACACTTTTATCTGTATAGAAATCACCTTTTTCTCAAAATTTTAAAAAAATTCCAATTTCAGCTTTTGCACATAGGAGGGTTTCACTCTGTAGCATGAGCTCTTGTACTCAATATAAAATTAATTTATACAGTGAGTCCAGCAGTAGAATAAATGGTCAAACGTAGTCTCTCTTTCTTTGAAGTGTGAGTTGAGTTCTCATTTAAGGTTTATAACATGGTTATTTCCTGATTGTAAAATTCTGCATTCATAAGTGCCATTGTTGTACGGTGTTGTTTTCGTAGACCTTCCTGATGCAGTTTTACCTTTGTTGAATTTGTATAAACAATTGTACAAAAAGAGGTGCTGGTTCTGCGCGTTTCTGTTGCCCTGTGGGGCTGGGGAAGGTGAGCTGGGGCTGTTTGGGGTCAGTGAGTGTGTGGTCTTTGTCCCATTTTCCAAGTGAGAATATTCCAAGCCTTTTTTTTACGGAGGAAGCAGCAAACCATTCTGTGTTCCCCCAGCAGGGATCTGCCCAGGGTGAGCATGAGGAGCACTGACATCTCAGGTAATCACCACTTCCAGGACTGGTTAAAAAAAAGAGACAGAGGCTGGTGGAGCCCATCACCAATCTTTATTAAGCTTGAGTGGCTAATGAGCAGCATGGAAATAACACCGAGGGCATGTCTGTCTTCATTAGCCACCCTGCTGGACAGACTCCAGGAATTAAGTACCATTAAAAAGTTACTTCTAAAAAATAAAGCCATTGAGAGGTTTGCTCCCTTCTGAAAAATAGCCAGCAGAGCTTGGAGCTGTGTTTTAGTGGGAGGAGGAGCAACTTTCTCTTTCACAGCAACTTAACTGTTCACAAAAAGCAGAGCCAGTGCAGCAGAGGGACAAGTCCTCAGGTCCTGCACCTTTAGCAAAGCTCTGGTACTTTGCTGGCAAATCAAAACAGAAACTGTACCTTTGTTAATCAACTCAAAGAATAACTACTAGAGAGAGGAGGTTCCTTTTTTTAACCTCTTTTTTCTTTTTTAACAGAGAACTTAACCAATCTCTGTTGTGGCCAAGCCACAGGGATCCTCAGGATACCCAACAGGAGCCACCCTTGCCCCTCTCTTCCCCAGGTCATCACTCACAGATATCCTGCTCCAAGAGGACCTGTACCTGTGCTGATGGCACAAAGCCCAGCTCAGCCCTGGGCCAGGGGCTGGCAGTGACACAGGGCAGCCCCTGGGACGCTGCTTTTGGTGACTCAGCCTTGGGTGAAAGTCTCTGAACAGGTTTTTAAACAAAACTTGTGTTTCCTTTTCCTGCTCCCACCTGGCCCATCCCCAGTTAAGGTTAGTAATGCCACATTCCACGTTAGCAGCAGGAGGTGGTGCCCCGATGAGTGTTCACAGTAACATCAGGCTGTGGGCACATGGAGTACAATCATCACAGAGTAATAGTTACAACAGCCATGAGCAGATTAAGGACCAGGCTAATACAGTTTGCTAAAATAACCCTGTTTAAAAAAATATTTTCTTCCTAAATGCAAAACCACCCAGTAACTGGTTTTTGGAGCCTACCTGGCAGAGCCCTGTGCAGCCCCTGAGCCCTGCAAAGTGACGGAGTGTTTTGTACATTGACAGAGAACAGCCAAGACAGCACATTGTGTCATGACAGACATTCAGAAGGAGCAATCAGCACAAAGCCAGATTGCCTAAGGGCGTCTGTGCAGGTACAGTTCATGGCAGTGCTTCCTACAGCCGTGCCCGACCCTGGCACCGTGTCGGGACAGGTACATTCTAGAGTTGGGGGAAAGCTGAATATTCAACTGATACATTCATTGCTTCTAATGTGCTAAGAACGCCACAGGCTGTCACAGGCTCAAGCAGAGGTGTTTGCTGACCACTTGCCGAGTGCTGAACGCGTAAGGAGATTCTTCAGAAGAGAGCAAGAACTGCTGTAAACAGTTTGACTCCAACAGTCAACACCAGGGTGCTCAGGTCAGCGGGGCAGCGCCAGCCCTGCACACACAGGCCTGGCCTCGGCCTGCCCAGCAGGAGAAAAACCTTACACAAACTGCAGAACCTGGCGCTCCGATGGCCGTGTTTAACCGAGGACTGAGGAGCTGAGGGCTGCAGGGGCTGCCCAGCGGGGCCGGCTCAGGACTTGAAGACGTGCACGGCGCGCACGACGTACTGGCGGCAGATGGGGCACTCGCTCATGCGCTTCCCGCACTTGGTGCAGGTGACCATGTGGCCGCACTCCAGCAGGACGCAGTCGATCACCGCGTCCATGCAGATCCGGCACAGGTTGTCGTCGTCCTCCTGCAGCTGCATCTTCTCTCCCTCTGAAACCCAACAGAGGTGGGTCAGGCCCTGGGGACCTGTGGCACTTGGGCAGTCCCAGCCCGGCCACGCCCCACTGCTGTGCTGCTCCCTCCTCGAGAGAGTTTTTCTCACCCCCAGCTAAGAATTAATCTCTGTTCCTCCAAAAGCAGTAGAAAGTCCCTCAGTGAACATCCCCATATTTAGCTCCATTCTTTAAACTCAGAAAATCATTTTCAATTCAGAATATAATGACTGTGAAATAACGTGCTGGATTAAAATTCAGAGCATGTTGGTTTTCCATCCCAGAGCTCAGTGTTTGGCAGAACATTTTCCTCAGAAGATTAAACACAATAATAATAATAAAGCAGACTAAGAAGTAGGAGCCCTGAGTAGAACATAAAGGTGGCAGAACTGAACAAAACATGTCAGCTTTTGTTGCAAATAGCCAATATCCTCATCAATAATGGACTGTTCCATCAGACCATGGTGAAAAAACTAAAAATCCTAACTTTTTTTTTTCCCCAAGCTTTGTGTGAGCAGGAGTTGTTCTGTGGATATTCTGTAACCACACAAGTGAAAGACTCCAGCTGGCGAGTGGAACAGAGGTGGAACAACCCCAGGCACTGAGCTGCAGCCACAGAACCACCTCACCATGAAAACATGGACTGAGACCAAACCACTTGGACTTTTGCCACTGTAGCTTTTAATTCTGCTCTGCTCTGACAGAGCTGAACTGCCCTGGCCTGCACAGCCGAGGAGCAGCTCTGGCTAATGCCCTGTGAAACCCAGCAAAGCACATGGAGGTGCCAAGTTTCATGTTCTCTGAGGAACCGGTTCTCAGTTGTGCAATTTTCCCTTCCCCATGAAAGCTGAGCTCTCCAAGCTTTGGAAAAGAGTCTCAGAAAAACCAGCACAACCCTGGAAAGCTTTGTTTAATCACTAGAGCCACGGTCAGCTACTCTGGGGGCACCTTGCATTGCTAAAACCCACTTCCCAGGTGTTCCAAGCCAGACACTGAGTCTTGCTGGCAGAACCAAACACCGGAAACCAGAAAATGCACAGTCGTAAGAAAGTGAGAACAAAGCATAAACCTACGTGTCTTGTGGTTTTCCTCGCTCTCTCTGTACAGTCTGCTCACTTTTTCCACCAGTTCCCATTTCTCACAGCATCCGGAGTAGTTGACAAAGTTACAGGCCAGTATTTCCTTCAGCTGCCGAACACTCAACCCTTCGATGTCTTCCAGGCTTGAAATGTCGGACAGTGATGCCCTCGCTCGCTTCCTGGACAGTCCAGGGGTCTGAAACACAGCAGTTGTATGGTTTCAGTGTCCTGCTAAGCCAAGAGCCCCACATTTGGAGCTACGTGAAGCTGCAGCAGCTTGGCTAAAGTTTAATTATTTTCAAAGTGAGTATGGGCAGACATTCATTGCCTGACATGGCAAACTCTGGAAGAACCAGAGCACGAAGCCAAAAGCTGAGAGATCTAAACACTTCATGGTGTCATACACCAAAAATCTCTTCTTTGCATAGTTCATCTCTCACCTGCTCTTCTGCACTTTCTTCTTCTTCATTATTTACAGATGTTTCTGTTTGGCCCTGTGTACAAAATGAAACTAATCAGAATAAAAACACATTATTCCCTTATAAAACACTTTTCTTCGTACCAAGGTGATCAGAGGTGACAATGACATTTTGAAGTTTCAACTGCTACTAATCGTGATTGGTTTAAGTCACCTCTAACAGAATCTTTCCTCGTAGTCTCCTGGTTTCAGGTGTGAGGTACAAAAGGTGTTTTTCCTGCCCCTCCAGACTGTACCAATTGGTGTTTTATTTTAAAGCGATGCAGAACTTCAAACCAACAAAACCCCCCAGTGCTACACCATAAAACATGACAATTACTGTACCCGTGAAGGTGTTCCACTTCCTGTGCTTCCCCTTCTGTTTGCAAGTTCTCCGGGATTGGACATGGATACAGACGTGGAAAAGGGATGAGTAAAAAACCCCGAGGTCTGGGAGCGTGATGAGCGCAAGCTGCCAGCGTCCATGTCCTGCTCCGACCCCAATCCGTGGTGGCACAGCACCAGATCCACCAGGTCCTCCTTCTCTCTGCAGGTGTCTGTTGGGATGTTCCTGAGAATCAGGTACTGACGCAGATCCTTCACTTTCAATCTCATTAGCTGAGGTCTCTGGAAGGCTGTTTCCTGCAGCAAGTGACAAGTGGAACATCTCCAGAGATTCTCTTGTGAGATTGAACAAACGGAGCAAAAATCCTTCTTGCAGTCACAGCACACGTGCTGAAGGGAAAGAAAACCATTCAGCTGTTTGTCACAGAAAACAAATGCAGGCCCTGCTCCTTCCTTCTCCAGGCTACAGAATTTACTGTTAGTTTTTCCACTGTCAGTTGTGACATACGGAATTTTTAAGATTTAAGCCCTGTCAGATAGTTTTGCAGGTGCTCCAAGGCAGTCCCTCGATTTTAGGGCAACACTGAAGCTGATCTGAAGTCTCAGTGACAAACATTAGGAATAAACAAATTAATAAAGTACTCAAGTTGTAATTTAACCAACAAACAAAACTGAAAACAATTTTATGGTCTGTTAAAACACTTCTGCATTTACTGTGGCTGCTCCTTTCATGTGTGAAAGAACCCACAGTATAACCCCCAAACTTTAAGGAACTTCTCAACTTCTCCCTCAACTGATTCCCAGAATGCAAAGCAGGCCTCAGATGTGATGAATCACGTGGTAGGGAAATACTCCCAAATGCCCAGATGTCATTTCTGAGGAGAGCTTTGTTCAAAAGACTCACAATACACAAAAGCTGGAATAGACAAGCATTTCATCTGCTGTGAACAAATCCAAACTCTTGGAGGCTTTCAGGATTTTAGGAAATTATTATCAGCTTCAGGAAAACATCCCTAGACAACACTTAATGCAACAAAGAGTCTGCCATGTGATCAACAGGACATATGGGAAGGGGGAAACAACACACGGAGGGAAGAGGCTTCATGATCACCTCAAAGAGCTGCCCAGGATTAGGTCACTGAGGGGACAAAATAATGAGTCTGGACAGTTGTGGTACACAGAAATAATATTATCAATCTCAATTTTATTTATCTGCATTAACCCACCTGCCTGTCTCCCAAAGAAGCAACAGGCTATTGGACCACAGCAGCTTTTAGCAGAACTAAAGCTGGCTAGGAAACAATCAGAACTGCACCAGGAACTCCCACAAAGAGGTTGTGATACTGTATTGTGAGTTTTTACCTTTTCCACCACGCAGGTTGTTCTTTCCAGTACTCAACCAGTGTATTTGATGCCATCTTGAAAAACAGATCTGCTTTAATGTTTAAGATCCTGAAGCCAACACGTTTGTATCTCCCAAAGGAGAGTCCATTAATTTTCAGGTCAGCCCAGATCCAACATGTCACTGACTAATGAACATGAGACCTCTTAACTTCTAATCCTGGCTGACAGTAATTTCCTGTGACCTCAGAACAAGGCACTTCCTCCCTCCCTGGATTTCTGCCTTCATTTTCTGAGAAACACACACTCATGTCCCAGTATGCCACAGATTAACTCACAGGGCAAAAATACCGTGTAACAGGAAATATACTCACTTTTTTCCTGAAAACTGAGAAGGAAAGTCCACAGGCTTTGCAGACAACGTTAGTGCTGGCTGCAGCTGGAGCTGGATATGCTGAGAAGTCTGTGCTTTGTGTAAACCTGAATGGGCCAGCACCTCCCCCAAACCCAGCCTGCTGGCCACGCACTGCTCCCGTCCCCATGACTTCATTCAGCAACCCACAGCAGGAAGCCCACATGGAAGTAGCTCCCGCCTGCAAACATCAAGAAGCAAGAGCAGAAAATTAATATCTGAAGGCCCCCATCAGATGTGACTTTGCTACTGAGGAGCTGCTTCACTCCATCTGCCGTCATCCCAGAAGCATGTGGTGTGAATTCCCAGAGCACCAGGAATCCTGTGACAGCCCCGCGAGCTCCACTCCAGCCGAAATCCAAAGTGGGAAAGATTTGCCTCCGAGAGGCCAACACAGGCACAGGGAGCTCACGTTCACAACTCCATTTCCAGCAGAATTCCCCACAAGAAGAGTCAGGAATCTAAGGAGGTGACACAGAGCAAGGAAGGGGGAGACTGACAGGCTGCTGTAGGTGAGGGGCAAAACCCGAGAGAATGACAGGCAGGAACAGCAACTTCTCATGATTAATGCAGAGCTGTCCCTGCAGGATCTGCTCCAAAACTAATCCAGCTCCTGTATGACTCACAACAAAACTCTCTCTAAAAAAACATTCCTGGGTTTCAAACTTGAAAACCAATCTTCGTTAGAAGCTAATTACAGTCTGGTTTCACTGAGAAGGAAACGCTGTTCAAGACCTCCCTGACCCCCCCTTGTTTTGTTGCCTTACAAAATGTCCAACAAGAATTAAAACAACTTTAAATGACCTTATTCTCCCTTGATTGGATTTCAGTTTTGAGTCACACAGTCTTAAAACACTACAAAAAATCCCAGACACATAAAAAAGTGCTACTTTTTATCCTTGAAAGCCCTTTAGTGCTGGATTCTCAATCAAAAGTGCATATTCTACTCAGAGGTGGAATTTGGACTCCAAGCTGTTCAGGTCACATGTTTAATCACTGTCAGGTGGCTCCCTGAAATCTGCTCAAAAAAAAAAAGGAGGGGTAAACAACCACATCAGGTTGTCTCTGGAAGGAAGCTGAGGGGTACAACTTCCTATAAACTTAATTGGTTTTTCATACTTTTTTTCCTTATGCTGTTCTCTTTTTCATTCCAGAGGAACCTCTTTTTGTTTCCCCAAAGCACAAAGACAGAAAAAAATCGCTTTTGAGACTTGTAACTCTTGCTGTGAAACTCAAACCAACCAGAACAGGCACATCAGCTCAGTGACATGGTGCTGTAACTCCTGTAGTAACTAATTTCTATATGAAATCCAATCCTCAAACTAAGGCTTGTTTTCTACTTCTCAATAATAAAACCTGAAAACAGATCAATATTAATTTTTCCTGGACAAAACAATTACACATAATTATCCTAGTCTATTAGGCAAGAGGAATTAACCTTCCAGAAACAGAACCTGAAAACCAATGATTTAATCCAACAGAGCTCCGAGTTTTACAACTTGGGACTTCTGAAAAATATTTTTTCTCATCTTAAGGGAAAGCCACATACAAATACCAGAAAAATAAAACAATAAACCAAAAAAGTCTGTCAAAATTCAACTTGTTTCCTTACACGACTACAGTCTTTTTGGGGGGGTCAGGGCAGCAGCAGGACACTCAATGACTAAAGGGACATGAGATATTTGCTACCAGAACCCCTGCCTGAGGGTTTAACACCTGCTTCTTAGACCTGTTTTATTCCAGAGCCTGCTCAGACATCACAGTCAACCCTAAATAAATGTATTTTTAGGAACTTTTTGTTACCCACTTTGGACACATGAATGTTGTCAGTATGAAACAGAGAATATCTTACTGCCAACCACTCAGTCATTTCAAGGGTTAAGACAGGGCTACCTGGGCACCATTAATTCTCTCCTTAACCTTCCTACGCCACCTGTGGATTCCTCCTATGCCCTCGGGTCATTAACTGATAATCGAATTACAGAGTCTAGACTCTCCATATTGCTCTGCAAAAAGAAACGAGACCGTGCTGAAAGGCACCAACACAGCACACAAATGAGACACGGGAAAACAAAAACTCCCTCCCCTGAGAATCAGTTAAAACGCTGCCAACTTCTGCACCACTCTCCACTTCCATATTCTCTCCTCACCAGCTGCCATCGAGTATCCTCTCTCTCCACGCCTTATGTTTGTCCTACAGGGGCAAAACACTGCGTTGCCACTTCTCTGCAGCTGTTTTTGGCTGTAAGGGTGTTACCTGAGCAGGACTGCAGCTGAGAAAGGCAGATGAGCGCTGCTCCCCACACACCTGTGCAAGCGGGGGGTGCTACCAGAGCAGCGGGACAACAGCGGAAGGGATGTATTTTTAATTATTTTTAACTGAAACTTCCTCTTTTGACCCTCCCTTAGACGAAGCAAAGCTTTTCCCCCGACAGCACAACGACAGCCCCGGGAGCCTCAGGAGAGCCCTGGGGTCCGGCAGCCCTCGCTGTGCCCCTCACAGGCCCAGCCCGGGCCCTGCCCGGCTGCTGACTCAGCACAAGGCGCAGGGGCCCCTCAGCGCGGCGGGGCCGGCGCGGCCGCCCCTCACAGCGGGACGGCGGCCGCGGCCTGAGGGGGGGCCCGGCACGGCCCCCCCACGGCGGGCCCAGCCCCGTCACTCTCCACTGTTCGCCCCCTCCTCCCTCCCTCTCTCCCCGCAGAGGGAAAAACGCTCTCCCGACCGGCCAAAACCCCTCACCCTCACGGCTCCCCCCTCACCTTCATGGCCGCTCCCGCC
>VYXB01002857.1:278282-292773 GCA_013397135.1 Pachyramphus minor | reverse complement strand
ACATCAGGTGCGGGAAAGGCCTGGGGTGGGGCCGGGCGGGGCGGGGAGGAGCTGCCGGGGTTGTGGGTGGATCCTCCGCTCTGGCTGCGCGGGCCCTGACACCTGGAAAATGCTCCGGAACGTGCAAACGTCCAGTTGTAAAAGTCACACATTCTGGGCAAAACTGTGCTCTTGCAGTTTTCTTGTCATCAGTTAGATCTGAAAGGCGCAAACCAGACGTTGCGGGCGTCAAGTTGAAAGTTGCTGTGGTGCACACGTAACTCACTGAAACAGCAACAGTTCCAAAAATCTGATCAAAGGTTTTAAATTTTTAAAATTAAAAAAAAAATAAAAATTTTTGGGTTCCTGTTTGTTTTGTTACAACAGCCATATTTTGTAATTATTATTTTTATTAAAGGAGCTATTTTTAAAATAAAATTATTGGTAGTTTCATTATTATTATAATTATTATTTTTGTAATTATTGTTGAATATGTATTTATCTCACGATTATAAAAACCTTCTGGCCCCAGGGAATGAGTTACCTTTTGGTTCTGTCTGTGTTCATTCCTTTATGCCTGAAACAGGAGAGTATTTTGTTTGATGGCTGTATGAATACCCTAAAAAAAATTGCTGTTTTCTCTCCCTGTTTAGGTTAAAACTTATGGTAGAAGGAGAACTGAAAGATATGGAGCAGTTCTTTGATGACCTTTCAGACTCATTTACAGGGACAGAGCCAGAAGTTCATAAAACAAGTGTAGTAGGTAAATAATTGCTATCCATAAGTTATTTTTGCTGTGATATCTATAATTGCTTTGTTTTTCTTTTTGGGGAGTTGTAAGATTTTTTCTGTTGCTCAGATATTTCATATTAACCAATAATTTTGCATATTCTCAGGTTGTTAATGACTTTAAGAATTTTTCTGTGATCAGGTTATTTGTGAGATTTGCACTAAAATTAAGACCAGATTTACACTTTGAAAAAAATGAGTTTTACCACTTGGTAGCCTGAGATGAGGTTCATTAATTTCTATTAAGTTTCTCATTAATTTCTGTTAAATCAGAAATTAAATGATGTGGTTTAAGCTCCTGGTCATGTTGTTTCCCTTTCCAGGTCTGTTCCTGCGCCACATGATCCTGGCATACAACAAGCTCTCTTTCAGCCAGGTCTATAAACTTTACACAGCCCTTCAGCAGTACTTCCAAAGGGATGAGAAGAAGAATGGAGCTGATGAGAGTGACATGGAACTCACAAATCCAGAGGAACTGGATGGGAAAATGGAGAAGGAAGAACTCGATGGGCCATTAAGGTGATATATTCACATTAAAGCCTTTTCTGCCTCTTAAAGAAATCAATCCTGGATTTCTTTAAAGCCTCCTAAACCTGAGCTGTGTGGCTACTTCTTAGTGCCACCGTGTGGTAACTCTTGTCAGTGGCTCATGGAAGGTGGCAGTGCCTCATCCTCTCTTAGGGAATCACAGGCTGAAGGGCAGGTGCTGCCCACAATTTCCCCACTGCTGCTTGACTTCTCTGGTTATTATGTGCTAAAGCTGTTGGAGGGTCACCTCCACCAAGGAAAGCTTGCTCAATAAGGAGAGATTAAGCTTCATGTTTTTGGATTCTCTCTCCACCTGTCTCTTAATAAAAGAACTCACTGTGTGCACTTGCTGTTTTGCCATGGAATAAACTTCAGGCAGAACAGCTGTTTTCTGGAGTGATGTGTGTGGCCAAAGTTGCCAGTTCCTTTCACTGACATGTTTTCAGAAGAAAGGAAAAACAGAACAAATCCATTTGAATGTGCCAACCCCAAATCTTCTCTCTGCTCTTTTTCTTTAGGGTTTTTTAGGGTGTACTTAGGGTAAAGTTCCCATCTACTACGGTCTCTGCAGGTTGAAGATTACAATTAAACTGTGTGAAATCATTTGAATTCCTGGCTTTGATGTAGTAAATGTTACTCTTTGTTAAGTTTTCTCTGTTTTCAGTCCTGCTTTGAGCTTTAATATCCCATAAAACTTTATAAAGCAAAAACTATGGAGTGTCTGATAAAGTGTATTTCCATATTCTATTTCCTTGCCCCTCTTTGTAACCAGAGTGTTTCTTACCAGGGAAGAAGAGATATCCTGCAGTGGTCCTCTTTCCCAGAAGCAAGCAGAGTATTTTCTGTCTCAGCAGGTATTTTAATTCTGAATAAAGTGGGGTAAATGTTCCAGAACATGCATTTCACCTTGACTTTTATCCACAGTGTCAGACACGATGATAAATCTGTTAAAGGTTTGTTGATATCTTGCATGTTGTTGCTCAGTGTGAGCACTTGGGGCTCAGTGTTTTATCTAGACAGCACCATATGCTGATATTTGGTTCTGGGAAGGTCCTTCCGCTCTCCCTGCTCGCCTCAGGCCTGATGTCTGTGAAATGTGCAGTTTTGTTGATTATTCCAGCTGGTAAATACAAAATGGAGCAGAAATACACATGGGCACAAATGTCAGGAATTCAGTATTCAGTAATCCTTATTCTAGTACCTAGATTATTGTAATTTTTTTATTAATTGAACTCCTTGCTAAAGCAAACTGTGGATTTAGTTGGTTTTATTTTCCTGAATTCTTTTGATGAGAAGATACATGTAATTCCAGTGAGAAATGTGTTGTGTTAGATTTTCAAGGGGAAATTTCACCAGGATTCTTTAAGTACCTTTAAACAGTCCTTTGAAAAAGCTTTTATTTGACTTGGTCTCTCTGATCTCTGGAAAGTGAACGCTGTAATTTAATACAGAATAAAACTGACACTGATGTTTCAGTGTCAGAGCAGACAGAGCTGTTACAAAAATCTCCTTTAATGTTCTCTCCAAGCAGATAACAACCTGACAGTCCTGTATCACAATGTATTTATAACCCTCCTGATGAAGTTACATATCTTTTCAAATTTTTATGCCAGGCTTCTTTATTAAAGAATGATGAGACAAAGGCTCTTACTCCAGCATCTTTACAAAAGGAATTGAACAACTTGTTAAAATTTAATCCAGACATTGCTGAAGCAGTAAGTACCACTTTCTTCATCCAAAATGGTTGTAAAGGGATTTCTTATCTCTAGGCTGGGATTATTTGGGAGCAATTTATTCTCTATTGAAATATAAGCAGATGATAAAAATGGGAACAAGTTGCATGTAAATGTTTTCAGACTGAAACTCCTGAAGGCACAGAAACCTTAATTAAGCTTCCCTGCATGTCTGGCTTCATGCACAGATATAAGCTTCTTAATTATGGTGGGACTGAGTGCATTCTTGTTTAACTAAATCTAAAACTTACTTTTTTTACCCACATTTTCTAAGGAATTTCAGGCCTCATATTCCCATATTTTAAAAATCAATATTAGATGCAATATCTGTGCTTAATAACAATTTATACTGAAAACTCAGGCAAGTCCCACTGAGGGTCGTTTCCAGACCTGTGCTGTGAGCACTTGCCTTGTTCCTGAACAACTTGTTCTTGAGCAAATTCCATGAGTTCCCAGTCAACTCCTTCCTGCTTTCCTTTCTAACTCTTCCTCCCTTGGCTGAAGCAGACAGGATTTTTTGCTCCTGTTTGGACACATATCCTTGAAAGGGCTGCCACAGTCCTGGGCTGGGCTTCACAACTCCATAGGTTCTCTCCAGTGTTATGTTTGTCTCACATAAAGGAATTGCCCTGCCTGGGTCTCAAAGCCAGAAAGAAAACACATAAATTTAGCATTTCCTTTCTGCCTGCACAGCATTTGGAAGCAGTGCTGATATTTCTGAATATCTTCCTGAGTGCAGACATGGTGGGAGTTGTGCCTCCATTTTCCCTCTCACATCACACATAAATGCAGGGATTCTACTTCAGTGATTCTCCCTATGCAGAGATCTCAGACTGGGTGGGATTGTTCTGACTGCCAGAGCTCGGCCTATGGGACACCAGCTGTTAGGGACAACAACCAGTTTTGCCCAAGAAATCATCCAGTTTTATCCAGAAATTCTGCACAGGTACTATGAGTGTTGTTGCAGTTTTCTGGCCATGCAGTATTTCATGGCTGCAGGTGCTGGTCAACCTTTCTCCCTAAGAAAATAGATGGTAATTATAAACAAAATCTGTGTTTTAATATCTGTATCGTTAAAGCTGTTTTTTCTCCATTATTTTTTTTTTTAGCATTATTTAAGCTACTTGAACAGTCTCAGAGTGCAGGATGTCTTCAGTTCCACACACAGCCTCCTGCACTACTTCGACCGGCTGATCCTGACGGGAGCAGAGAGCAAAAGCAACGGGGACGAGGGATACGGGCGGAGCCTGCGCTACGCTGCCCTCAACCTGGCGGCCCTGCACTGCCGCTTCGGCCACTAGTGAGGGCTCCCCTGTGCCACACAGCTCACGGGCATCCTGGGGCACCTCAGGGTGCTCACACACACACACCTTCCCTCCTGAAAGTCCCTGTCGGAGAGGGGATTTCTCCGTTTTGAGAGTTGGGTGGGGATTTTCTTGGGATCTCAGTTTGTTTTTATTTTGATGTTTGGTTTCCATAAGAACTGAGCCGTGTAAGAGCTGACGTTTGTCTGTGCCCTGTCCCCTGTTTCCTGGGTGTTTAAGTTCTCAGTCACTGCATTTCCATGACCTCAGTGGACGTGGATGCCTATTTTCAGCCATATTCTCAAGAAAGTGTGGTTGGTTTTCCATTAACATTCGAGTCAACATAGAGCTGATGATCTGGAAAAAAGAATAATTAAAGAAAAGCCATCTGAGCTTTTAAAAATGCCATAGGGGTGGCATTTATTTTGTTGATAAAGCTGGCCTTCCCATCTCCATGTATGGTTTGCATTTATTGATTGCTGCCTGGAGGCATCATGTGAAAAGTGGAGAGGGGAAGGGCACTGCAAAATTGAGAGCAACAACAATTTCTACACAGGCAAATACTAAATGGTGCCCCTGTTCAAAGAATAACTTGGCACACTGGCACTTACAGGGTTTGAAAGCCCACACAGGCGTTCCAGTTGGCATTTTGGCCTCACAAGTAGAACGTGTTGCTGAGTGCCAGGAGGAAAACACAGGCCTTCTCAGCAGTCTGTTAAATCAGAGTTATCTTCTGAGTGCAAGATGCATAATTTAGATCAATATTGCTCTGTCTCAGAATGCTGTGTCTTAAGCACTGTGGGCATTCTAACTGTTCTCCCTCTCTGATTGCTCACAGCCAGCAGGCTGAACTTGCCCTCCAGGAAGCCATCCGGATTGCCCAGGAGTCCAACGATCACGTCTGCTTGCAGCACTGCCTGGTGAGAGCTCTGCTGAAATAGGGCTGATGGAGTCATTCTGCTCAGGGAACTGCTGCACAACTTCTCCTACAGCAGGATCTCACCCAGGGCATCAGTAATTTGGCTGTTCAGCAGTGGGGTGACATTGGCAGGTGGGGCACCCAGGGCTGCAAACCTCAGGGTCATGGGATGGTTTTGTTGCAGCTCAGGATTAATTTCTTATACAGGAGTTGTGATCCCAGAGATCTCAGTACTGAGCTCAAAGTTTAGTCTTAGGTGTTTTTAACAGACAAAGTATTTCATAAGCTTCCTCTTTCCTGTCTGTTGAGTTCTCAAAGAGTAACCAGCTGCCTCTTGAGCAAAGGAAAAGTTAGAGGGAAAGACTTGGATTTCTCTGTATTTTTTTCCTGTAATCAGCATTATAATGAATTGATATCAATGGTGGAAACTGCTGAGGTACTACACTCCACAGTTACCTGGATAGTGGGATTTCTGTGCATCACTGACCATCCAGCATTGGCTGCTGCCACACCAGTGTCCCACCCTGCACTTCTGATGTATTTTGCTGTGCAGCATTTAGTGAGGTTTCCTTAGAATCATTAATTCTGAAGTGGTTTGTATTTCCAGTGAGTTTTTGTGCATTCTGTAACAGTAAGCCAAACTAAAAGTGCTGCAACCATTGGCTGTTTGCAATGAGATTTTATTTTTTTTTTCCTTGCTAGAGCTGGTTGTACATCCTGGAGCAGAAGATCTTCGATAGCTGTGTCCTGCTGGAGCACTCTGTGAACAAATCTTTACACTTTGGGTTGCCGGTGAGTCCATTTCCTCCATCCTTAGCTTCATTCTGGGACAAACCCACGTGGTGATGGGAGTATGTGATTAGAGATTTGAGGTTTGTGGCTGGTCTGTTCAAAGTATCTAACTGAATTCCAACAACTCTATATTAACACTCCAAAACGTGGCTGTTTCTGTGAGTTTTGCTCTTTGTGTTAACAAAGCAGAGTTCAGTTGCTTTAATGCCAGAGCGCTGCTTTCCTCCTAACTTGTTTGATTTTCAGGCAGAAAAACTCTGTGGCTACTGGCCCCAGGCACCATTTTGGCACAATGTGGTGCTCTGGGGAGGTTCTTATTCCTCCACCTTCTCTGAAACCCAGTGCTGATGCCTCTGGCAGGGCTTTGAACACGTTTACTTGTCTCAGCTCTGAAATCTTCCAAGGCTGCCCTCCCCTTTGGTGGTTTGTGCCCTAAACTTGTTGGCTGTTAATGTTTAGTTCTGTCTTTCCCAAATCTGCAATTACTTTGTTAAGAGAATTGTTCTAAAATGGACTAAAGTGCTGTTTTTGGGAGGTGGGAACAGATGTGGCTGCTTGGTAGGGAAGGGGAGGGAAGGCTCTGTGTTTTCACAGCTGTTCCATCACTGAAGAAATCCAGGTACTGGTCCTGTCCTCCTCTGTAAGATTTCTGTGTGGGGGAGTGGAAATTACCTTTCACATCCAACAAAATGACATTCACATATGTGTGGGTGTGCATAAGTGGGTATTTAAAGAAATGCCTGGAGCAGTGTTCCTTTGTCTGGGCTGAGTAACATCATGTCTTTTTGGGATTTTTTTATTAGTTTAGAACTCTGCTCCAGTGTGATTTGCAAGCCTGGTGTACTGTGTTCTTTCAACGCTGTTGGTGTGGGTTTTTTTTTTTTTCCTTCTTCCCAGTATCTTGCTTCCCTGGGAATACAGTCCTTGGTTCAGCAAAGAGCTTTTGCAGGAAAGGCTGCCAACAAACTAATGGATGCCTTAAAAGATTCTGATCTGCTGCATTGGAAGCACAGCCTGTCAGAGCTCATTGACATCAGCACAGCACAGAAAACAGCCATTTGGAGATTATACGGCCGCAGGTATTTATTTGGGTTGTTTGGAACCCCTGGGTTACCTCACTGCACTTGTTAGCACATAATGCACTTACATAGGTGCAACAAGTGTCTGTGTCTCTGCACTGCACTAAAATGAAGCAATCAGACTGTGATTCAGTACAGGCTCAGTGCAATTATTTCCATTCTCTTGTGTTCCTTTAAAACTCATGCTGAAGAAAAGATTGAGTTTCCATTTAGTAGTGGCAAATAGATTATAAATTTTTCCTTAGCCCCCCTTTTCAGAATCTTTTTGCTTAGACTGTATGCAGCTTTCAGTCTGTAGTGCTTGATGTGCCTGCACAGTCCAGAATCCCTGGATAGTAGTTGTTCTACAAGTTTTCCTTCTTCCCAAGGCCCCTGGCTCACTAGAAAACACAGCCTGTTGTCATAACAAAACCGTAGATTAAAAATGGTTGTTGTTTGCTCCTTGAAAACTAAAAGCTGTTTCTCTTGCACAAGTACCATGGCACTTCAACAAGCCCAAACACTGCTGAGCATGAACAGTCTGGAGGCTGTGAATGTGGGTGTGCAGCAGAATAACACCGAGTCCTTTGCCGTGGTGTTGTGTCACCTGGCTGAGCTCCACGCAGAGCAGGTGAGTTCTGGGGCTACTTGCACAAAATGTCATCTGGTGAGAGGAGCTGTGGGTGTTACTGACAGAGAGTGCAAGACTTGGTTGATGTTATTTTCTGCCTTTAAAGTCTGCATTGTGGGCAAAGACAATGCAGGGTGTTTGCTTAGCAAGTTGTTTCCCTGAGGGTTTTGTTGAAAGGGAGGGGAGTGGTGCCCATTAATCAAAGTGTTTTTCTGTGTTCCAGGGGTACTTTGCAGCTGCTGCTGAAATACTGAAACACCTGAAGGAAAGATTCCCTCCCAACAGTCAGCATGCACAGGTAGAATATTTATAATTTAGCCTGTAAGTTATGTAACTATTATACAGCAGGGTCTGAATCCCATTGCTCTGGAATTCTTCCCTCTGTATGCCTTGGGCTATAGGTTGTCTCATTTCCCTTGGCTCCTGTCCTTGTGGGAGGCTGTGCAGCATCACCTTTTCTACAAAACCATGGAAAAGCTGCCTCTGAAATATTTTCAAACTGGTGAGACATTTCTCCCATTGCAGCCTCCTAAGATAAAGCTGTTTAAATAGAAATTTCATTAGCAGAGGAATATACGTCTGCTTCATGAGCACATACAGGAATTAAATGCTCTGCATTGATTCAGAGCTTCAAAGTTCTGTCTAATTAGTGCTCCTTATTTTGATCTATTACAATCCAGAAATAACTGAGAGAATAGGCTGATGGGCTGGGTTTTGTGTGACTCTGGGAAACACATTACCACAGGAGTCTGTAAGATAGGATTTACATTGAGGTGTTCAAGATCCCATTAAATATAGTCTGATCCTTCTCTTTTCACCACAGAACAAATCAAAGCATTAGTAATGATTTAAAAGAGCCTTTTTACTTAAAATGCAGTCAAGTAGGTGAGCTTCCATATTGAAACATTAATCCAGACCTGAGCATTTCTGTCGAGGACAGTAATTTAGTAAATCCAATAATTGGACAGTGGAGTTGGTGTGTCTAGACATAAATACCCACAGGGGAAAAGAAAAAGTAAATTCTGCCTTGGGATGGGAAAATGAGCAGGCACAAGTTCTAAAACTTGTTCCTGGATGTTCTTTGTTTAGCTTTGGATGCTGTTTGATCAGAAAATACAGTTTGAGCGAGCCATGAACGATGGCAGGTATCACGTAGCAGATTCTCTTGTAGCAGGAATTACAGCACTTAACAGCATTGAAGGTGTGTACAGGTAAGAAATGATGGATCTTCATACACTTGTGTCCTGTGAAGATAATGAAGAATTTAGCAGAATGATTGTTGGCAGTCATGTGTACTAATACACTCATGCTGTCTAACCTATAGGGCTCATTCTCTTAGAGCATGTCCTGCAATAATAATTTCTTCTTGTTTCTCTGGACATTCTAAGAACTGGAATAGCTGAAGGTGCTGTTATTGTAGAGTTGTAGATCTGTTGTGAAACAATTGTTTAAAATCTGCTGTGGTAGCTGTGTTCAAACCTGAGCACAACGCAGATTTTTATGTCAAATAGCTCCGGAAGGAGCTCAGGCCTTGAGCATCTTCCTCTGTGTCCTGGTTTTTACAAAATGGAACAATGTGATTTTTTTTTTTCTCTCACCTTAATGGGTTCTTGTTTCTAAATGAGAATGACATGTTAAAAATAGAGTTAATACTCGTTATTTAGTGAGTATGAAAACCAATTTACTGTTAAAAGCAATTCCTTGTTGATTTTCAATGAGGCAAAACACGTAAAAGCAGCCGGTGCCAGTCAGCCAGGAGATCAGTATTCAAGCTGTGGGACCTGATGCTTGTCCTTCTGGAATTGGACTGATCACGAATTCCCTGATCTTTAAATATTCTGCTCAGTGTCTGGTTCAGGGTGTTTGTACCATCCCCTGCTGCTGTGCAGTTGGCCCTGACTTCCCTGTTCTTGTGTTCTCCTGTTGCTCCATATCCTTGTTACCTCAAGCCAATTTTAGCTGCTTTACCTCATACCTGTTTTTCTCAGAGATAATGACTTGTGCTTTCTAGCTTGCATGGCCTCCCACTTCTGCTGCCTTTTTGGCCTTTGTTTTTGGCAATCCCTGGTTTCTATCTAAAGCAGTTTTATGAGTTTGATCCTTTCTGTCTGGGAGTTGTCCAGTTGGCACCAGAGAGATCTGTTTTTGCTCCTGCCTGTGTGTGTACCAGGCGTGCACTGTTTCAAGGTGCCAGTCTGCAGTTACAAGAAACAGAGGTCACAAAATAGAGACCTGTTTTACCATGTTCTGAAGAACAGAATTGTATCTAAAATCAAAAAATAGAGTAATGTTTTCTTTCTACCATGGCAGAAAAGCCATTATATTGAAAGCCCAAAATCAAATGTCAGAGGCACACAAACTTCTGCAGAAATTGTTGATCCACTGCCAGAAAACCAAGAACACCGAGATGGTGATTAGGTAAGAATGTTTCATTTTCAGAGTATTAAAGCCACTTTGCAGTGATTAGAATCAGCCATTTCAATTTTTCTGTGTTCAGACTTCACTAGTCTTCAGATTACCTGCTGTGATTTTGAGATTACAGAATCATTTCAGTTATTAATCATGCTGTGGAGGAATCCTCAAAATATGCTGGCATTGAAACCTACATATTTTCAATATGTACACTAAAAGGTGGGAAACTTAAAGTTCCATGAAGATTTATGGAAAAAGGAAATGCTGAACCTAAAATAAATAGGAAATAGAAATGTGTGTGTGGTTGTTCCTTAGTGCAAACCTTGAGACTAATTATACTGTTACTTAATCTCTTGTATCTCAGTGGCATCTCCTCTTCAGGGTGTAATTCAACGTTATAGTATGTGCAATAACATAATTAATAATAAAACAAATGCTGTTACAGATGGAAAAATTCCTTGGGAAACAAGTTTTCAGCAATGTTTGTAATTCCTTCCCTCTGTTGTGCCAGGGTGCTGCTGTCAATAGCAGAGCTGTACTGGAGATCTTCGTGTCACACCATAGCCCTGCCTGTGCTGCTGAAGGCCCTCGCCCTGGCTCGGGAGTACAGCCTGCAGTACTTGGCTTCTGAAACTGTGCTCAACTTGGCTTTCTCCCAGGTAGGTCTGATTTGTGTTTCCACAGGACTGCAGGGCAACATTTATTCCAGGGTTCTGGATGCCGTTTTTACTCCTGTGAGATTTAAGAACACAGCCTTGTTGGAATTATATGATTGATTCTCAAGAAGTGTACTTGGAACGTGAAAGCTTTCGAGGAAGTTAATAAAAGTTGAGTTTTGTGTAGCACTGAAATGTATAGTTATTGCATATAATTGGGCAGCATAAATTTGCCCTGCCTTAATTTCTTTGGTTATGTGTTATGCTGGTATTTTGGCTTTCTTGGAGTACAGGTTGCCTTGTGTATTAAAAATAATGCTGGCAATGAGTTGAGTTATATTGTTTATTTTGAGAGTTGTGGCTGTCAGCACTGACTCAGTGGAGAAGCCATCCCCAATCATTTCAGATAGCAGCTCATTTCTACTGACAAGTTTAATCTGAAAGAGGATTGTGGGGGAAAAGGTTGACGAAAAGAATAATAATTGTCCTACACCCTTGTCTGTAGTGCATTGTTTTGTTAGAAACAGATGTGACTTACATTGGTTTTCCCTGAAGAAGCTCCTACCAGTGGATTCCAGTAGGACACTAGCAAGTATTTCTGTTCCAGCTGATCCTTGGCATTCCTGAACAAGCCCTGAATATCCTGCACATGGCAATAGAACCCATCTTGGCCCACGGAGCTGTCCTGGACAAAGGCTGTGCCATGTTCTTGGTGGCTAAATGTCAGGTGGCTTCTGCAGCTTCCTACACTCCACAAAAGAAGATTGAAGGTAACATGAAGAGTAATTCTCCTCACTGAAACTGTGCTCAGAAGTGCAAACCAGTGTAGATACTGATGTCCTGCTGCTCCATCACCATTAAAAAAATGTGTTTCCTGGTTATCAGATACAAAATTAAACTGGAATTAGTTATTCACCAGTTGTTTATACTGCAACCTTGTTTATCTGCATACTTTCACACCATATTTTCCAGCAAAGGCTGAGTAACAGAAACCAGCTAGAAGACTATGTTGCTAAGACACAAATGGTTTTGAAAAGCTGAGGAATTTATAATTGGGCTCCTCAGAATTGAGCCATATTGCTTGGAGTTGTTACTGTGATACTGTCTTAAATACGACTGTCCCCTTTTTGCCCACAGCTTTGGAATCTGCTGTCTTGAACCTGAATGAAGCCAAGACTTACTTTGCCAAGGTGGACTGCAAGGAGCAGCTCAGAGACGTTCTCTACTTCCAGGCCCGGCTGTTCCACACCCTCGGCAGGACCCAGGAAAGGAACAAATGTGCCATGTTGTTCCGGCAGTTGCACCAGGAACTGCCAGCACACGGTGTCCCCTTAATCAATTCCTTCAAGTGATGCCTTTCAAGATGAGACTTGTTTGTTTTCCTGCTTTTTGGGGTTTTTTTTATAAACATCTTTATTATATTCAAATCTGTGTTTCAGAATAACTGCCAATAAATCATGGTCTGGCATTGAACAAACCTGTGTTTTGTTTGTAGTGACAAGGGAAAGTGTTGCTTTCCACCCATTTCCCCTTTTATTCTGTACTTGAAATTAAAAATTGAATAGGGAAAAAAGAGAAAAGACCCTCTTGACTGTGTTATAAACACGCTGAGGGGGATAGCACAATCATGATAAAACAGTGTTCTTAGTAGTGACATTTCCAGAATCAGTGCTGGCTTCATGAACACTGGGGCACAAAAAATAGTGGGAAATGGAAGCAAAGCTCAACTGTGCTCCTTTGAAGTGGTATGGAATGGGGAGTCTGATTTAAAATGTGTCCTTGCTTTTAACCTGTCTGCAGTCACTGTTCACGCTGTAGAAACAGATGGAGCTGCCAGAAGGGTTCAGAGGTGTAACAGTGCACAGTCCCACAGGTGCTGTGGTTACACGTGTCCTCGTGCAGAGAGAGAAACAAAAGCCCCAGCTCAGCTGATATGTTTTTATTTTGTGTATTCTCCCCTCAGTGCTGTTTATCATTCACCTGCTCTGCTTTTATGGGTGAATATATGGAGCTCACAACTAAATGACTGAAGGGCCCCACAAGAAATCTGGAGAGGGACTTTGGACAATGCCGTGGAGTGACAGGACAAGGGGGAATGGCTTCCCACTACCAGAAGGCAGGGTTGGATGGGATATTGGGAAGAAATTCTTCCCTGTGAGAGTGGGGAGGCCCTGGCACAGGTTGCTCAGAGAAGCTGTGCCTGCCCCATCCCTGGAAGTGTCCAAGGTCAGGTTGGATGGGAGCTTGGAGCAGTGTGGGATAGTAGTAGGTGTCCCTGCCTGTGGCAGAGAACGTGTTGGAACAAAATGGTCTTTAAGGTTCCATCTAACTCAAACCATTCCATGATTCTGTATCTGGATATCCAATGTGCTGACGTTGTCTTCTAGCAATTATTTGCCCACTTTGGAAGAAAACCTGTTGGCTGTAGTGTGGGATTTCAGGGCAGATGGAATTGCACTTTTGTGAGTGTGAACCTTTTGTGGGTGAACCTCAGGAAGGCGGATGTCAGTCACCTTGTGACTGTAGCTGAACATCATTTAACACCTGGAGATCCCCTGCCTGGAAGCAATAGATTTAATTGTGGCATTGTCAGCAAGAGAAAGCAAGACCAGACCTAAACCTGGGTCTGCTGGAGCCCTGCCAGGTAAGGAGGAAAAGAGAAGTGGTTGAGACAAGGGTAGTCCAGTGTCAGTTTACACATCCTGCTAATTAGTGCCCCATCGTGGCTGTTGGCAGATCATCGGCACCTTGATTTTAAAACAGTGACTTTTCCCAACAGCAAACAGGAACCCAGCTTTGTGGGAATGCTGGTATTGGCTCATTCCCTCTCAGCTATGTTTTAATCACTGTCAAGAGGTTCAGTCCTTAAAATGTTTGGAGCACCTACTATGTTACAGCAAGTGCATAAGCTTGATTTCTAGAGTGGCTTTCAAGATCCTGGTCAAAATAGCAGCATTTATCAACAAAGCTGGCACAGGAGCCTGGCTCTGCTCCGGGAGCTCTACAGTGTTAGTGGTGCCCACAAACAGGTCTCAAAGCAAAGAGAGGAAGAGGGTTTGGCCAGCTGTGGCTTTCATGCCTGCTCGAGGCTGAAACTATTGCTTCATGAAAAGAAGAGTCCATCAGAAAACCACAGGTGAGCTCTGCACAGGAATGGTGCTGGATGGGAACGTGCTCCAGAAGAAAAGCCAAGTAATTTGCATGGACAAAGCCCTGTTTCCCCAGGGCTGGTGCAAGCCGGGGTGATATAAAGCTCTGCAGAGCTGCAGAGCTGCAACCTGCGTGGGGGCTGTGTTTGGTGGGGGCAATGGCCTGGCAGTGGCAACTTTGACATTCCCAAACAACTGGTTTCCAAAGCTCCCCTTCAGACGATGATTCGGGCAACCGCTCAGCGAAGGTCCGGGGGAGCTGGCACAGGTAATCCAGTTCGCGCCCAGCCGCTGGAAAGGCGGTATTCGCATAAGTGTGGGGTGGGAAGGGGCGGCGGGGGATGTCGGGGTTCGTCCCCCAGGCAGGACAGGGGAGCCCGCAGCGGGAGCGGGACCCCGGGAGCTCCGCGCTGCATCCCGCGGAGAGGTGAGGCGGGGCAGCGCGGCCCGAGGGGGGATAAAACACCGGAAAATAATAATTATGCATAAACGAAAGAACAAAACCCCCCCCACGAGCGCCTTGCGGGGGGGGTGGGCGGGC
>VYXB01002857.1:170032-278262 GCA_013397135.1 Pachyramphus minor | reverse complement strand
GCTCCCCGCGGGCGGAGCGGCGCGTCCCGCCAGGTCGGTGCTGCGGGAGCGGGCGGGGAGGCCGGGCGGGCCCGCGCCGGGGATGCGCCCGCGGAGACAAAGCCGCGCCCGGAGGGACCGTGCGGGCGGGGGCCGGGATGGAGCCGGGATGGAGCGGGGGATAGAGCCGGGGCTGCGGGCGGCGAGAGGCATCGCCTGCGGACGGGGCTCCCCGCGGGTTCGGAGCCGGCCTGTGCGAGCACTCGGGGCTGTCATTTCCCCATCCCGCTCCCGGGAGCTGCGCCGTGGCCGCCCGGGCCCCGCACACATCCCGCTCCCGCCCGATCCCCGGCAGGCGCCGCGGGATCCGGCGGCATCCCGGGAGCAGGGATGGGACAGGGCGGGGGGGGCCCACAGACCCCATGGGGCTCCTGTCCGCGGGGGGCTGAGCCTTGAGTCCAGGGGTGCCAGGGAAAGATAGGCCATGGGGTTGGGAAAAGGGGGGAATTTTAAGGTCATGGGGCAAATGAGAGGCCAGGAGAAGATGTAGCTGGTGGAGCAACTGCGTCCAAGGGACAGGTCTTGCTAGAAGCAGCCACAGGTTGGGTTGCTGTGAATGACCGAGTGTGGATGGGAGGTGGGATGCATCCCTGTGGCCACGTGCATGGCATGGAGCGTGGAGGTGACAGTAAGGACCAAAAGCAGAAGCAAGATGACCACAGGAAGCTGGTGTGATGGAAGTGTGGGCTGTTTGTGCAGCTGTGCAATGCTACAGGGGCAGAAACCAGCCCTGGGGACAGGACCAGGTGGTCCTCGGGGCCAGGAGGACTGTGCTGGAAAGAGGGTGTGTGGCAGCTGTGGGCACTGGAGTTCCCTTCATGGCCCCAGCTGGAGGCACAGCCCCTCTCCTGGGAGATGGAGCCCTGTCCTTCTCCTGCCCCGTTTCCATCACTGCTTTGTGATGGGAAAAGTAGCCAACAAAGCCCAGAAGCCCTTACCTGAGTGTGCCACGAGGGGTGTCTGATGGACCAGTGCCATTCCAGGGAGCTAATTTGGAGGAGGCTTTGCTTTCAACTCGGCCCTAATGTCTTTTAAGTGGCATTCAGAAAGTGCAGAGCTGCTCTCCTTTCCTCTCTTGTGGCCATTGCAGGCTGGAGCTGATGTTTCCAGGAAAGCTGGGAGCTGCCTGACAATGCTGGGCAAGCTGATGGTGGTGGCGTGAGCTCATCCCAGCCCGTGCTCAAATGCAATGTCTGGAGCTTACACTCTTGTTTTGGGATACTCATTATATATTGTTTAATCGTCAAGATTATAAGATATCTTGGTAAAGATGTTTTTGTGACTCCTGCCTCTGGGCTTCACCCCACTGCAATGCTCTCAGCCTGCCTTTGCATTTTTTACCCAGTTCTTTCCCTGGTGTTGGATGGGCCAGGCAGCACAAGAAGCTCTTCTGTCCCCCCCAGGGATGATGAAAAGCTTCTCTGCTTCAGCACAGGGACTGAGCGTAGATGGGGGCTGGTGCCTGTTTCCAGTATCTCATAATTTTGGGTGTCCTCTGACTTCTAGAGAAGCAGCTGAGAGATTTTTTTCCCATTAAAAGTCAGGTGGGGATGCATATGGTCTTTGTATACTACAGTGACTAATATATTTCTGGCAAGGTCTGCACTCACCCGTAGGAAGGGAAACTGTGATCGATGCCCCCGTTGCTGCAGATGACACCACTCTTGGCACGGGCACTTCCACCACTGACTGTGCCCAGGGAAAGCAAAATAGCCACTGGACTCAGCCCAGAGAGACCAATAACTGCCCCAGGCTGGCCCCAGTTGGCTTTTAATGACAGACCTTCAGTGGTAGCAGGGGAGGATCCTCTATGAATAAAATCCACCCTGGTTTAGGTGGTTTGAGTTCAGTTTCGTTGTGAGCAGCTTGTTTTGTAGTGTGGGAGCTGACCCCCAAGGAAGGATGGATGGAGGTGTCACTGCAGAGCTTCCACCAAATCTTAGTCCCTTGGGAGGGTCTGATCCTAACACTGTGTCTGGCCTTGCCACAGGGAAAGCACATGGAGAGGGGAAGGTGAGTGTGTGGCAGCACCCACCCCATCGCCTGCCCTGCGTCTGGGTAGAGAACCACAGGGAGGGAGGGAAGGGCAGGCTGAGGCACCCATATGCTCCCATTTAAATCTTGTGCTGGCTACAAGGTGTCATCCTCTGCACTCCCCCAAAATCGGTCGGCGTGTTCCCATCCGGGGGTGGCTGCATCCCGGCAGGAACCAGGCAGGATCCAGGCAGGGACTGAGCGCTCACAGCAGAGCTGGGGTGGCCCGAGGGGGCTGTGGAATCACTTCACTCTGGTGGGGGCCGATTTCACTCCCATTCGTTTCCGCTTAAGCCACGTGGACACTGAGCGAGAGGCAGAGCTGCTGCCAGGGCTTCACAGACCTCTTTTCATTTTAATATCCCTCTCCTTGCTGAATTAGATGCGAGACTGATTGCTTCGATAATCCTGCTCCAGCCGCTATGGGTTATATATGGATTGCAGCCAAGAGCTGTGCCGATAAATCATTCCTATACACCAGGCTGTTATATTTCCTGAGGATTTTGTGGGCATGTGCTGCTCCCTTTTACATAAGGATCTGCTGGAGTTCATACCAGAATGTGCTGCTTTTCCCCAGGGAAGGACCCGGATGGGTTGGTGAAGCCAGAGCCTCCAGGCTGTATTTCCCCTTTTTGGGTTTATTCCCCCCCAATCCCAGCTATTGCACTTTTCCCTCTGGCAGGGAATATGGTTATTTTTCTCCACCTCCTCCTCCTCAGCCTCCTGATGTGCTTATTAAGGATAACAGGGCTGTGTTCTACCGTGTGAGCCCACTTCTGGGTTTCTCCTGGGGAAGGTGTCATCTCACAGGACAGTTTCATCAAAACCCCGTCCTCTGGCCCTCTGCACACAGGCAAAGGGAAAACCCCTCAGATTTTCCACTCCAGCCGATGTTATGATGGGGCTTGGATGACTTTTAGCTTGTTTACAAAGCCTGGGGAAGCCTGCTTGAATTAATCAGACTTGATATGTTTATCCTGGTCAAGCCAATTAACTCCTGCCGGCCAGGACACACTCAGCTCTTAAGTGTGACAAGACTTCATAACTCAGTTTTGCTCTAGCCTGGCAAAGTTTAGCAGGAAACCTTGGAAATTTGGATGCTCTGGGGGCAGGATGGGATGCCCAGTTGTGCTGTGCCACTGCTGGGGACCGGTGTTGCTGCCAGTGATGTTCCTGGGATGGCTTCATCCCGGGGCTGCCCTGATGAGCTGCCTTTTTTGGTGCGGCCGCGGCACCCGGTGAGGGTACAGGGCGCAGCGTTCAGGATCGGCTCCGGCTTCAGGGGCAGCTATTTATATGTGCCCGCTGGAGGGGTGCCCACAGCAAGCCAGGCAAATGGCAACTGGCCTCGAGATGCATCCCTGTGGATTCAGGATGAATGGAGGGGGGGGCCCGCCTGTTTGTTTTAATCCATTTGGGAGTGCATTAAAACACGCTGCCGTGGGCTGCCAGCAGCGCCGAGGGGGAATTTGGCTTGGCTGGTGGCTCCCGCCTCTCTCATCCAGCAAAACCCCGTCCAGGAGCGGATTCAGCCCCACCAAACGCAGTGTTTCTGAAATAGTTTGTCCTTGTTGCTGTTCGTTGGCTTATTTATAGCCTCCCCATCCCTGTGCTTCTCCATGCCTCGAAGCAGCCAAGCAGTGCCGGGCTGGCTTTAGCTCCAGGCTGATCCCACTTGGGCAAAAAGGCTCCAGTTTATAGATTGGTGTTGAAAACAGCAATTAGGCCATTGTGAAGCCTCGAGGACGGGGGAGATGATTTGATTTCTGTACTTGACCCATAATTTCTGCTGGGCTGATTCACAGTGGTTGTGGTGCGGGTGCATCACGGAAACTTCAATGGAGATGAGTGGAGCTAATTTTAACCGACCGCCTCGTCGAGGTGTGGGAACCAGGCAGAAAAACGCCTCAGACTCTGTTCCTGCTTCAGGGCTGCTTGTTTCAGGATATTTTTTTTCTCTTCCTTCTGTGGCAACTTGTTACCCTAGAAATTAAAAACAGCACCAGTGTTGCAGCAAGGAAGAGTGATGGTTTACAGCCAATTGCCCATCGAACTGCCTTGCAGCATGTGTCAATTAAGACCGTTTTTCCCCTTTTTAAAATTATTATTTAATTACTTGATTTTTTTAAATTCTTTGTTGCTAACAGTTTCCTCATTTATCTCAAGGTCCAGGGATCTAAGTTTTGCATAGAAGGCCATAAGGGAACCCAGGGTGACGAAGAGAAATCACTGGCAAAGATGAGCTGTGGGAAGAGGCAGTGAGCTGGGGGAGCTGATCCTGCACCCCACGATTGGTAAGTGGGTCCCTGTGCCCCTGCACCACTTCCTTTGGGGGGTGTTTGGCAGAGGTGCACCTGCTCCAAGCAGTGAAGTAGGGAACTCAGCAATATTTATGCCACTATAGTGCAAGGTTGGATCTGCCTCTGTAAAATAACACCTTGGGGTATTTCTGTAGTGGAGATGTTGGAATTATTATTTCCTGGAAGTGTTTAAGTAAAAAGGGTGGAAGGAGCAGTGGCAGCAGCTTTGGGGCTGAGGATGGCTCCAGCCTGGGGTCTGCCCTGTGGCAGGGTGGGTGCATCCCCAGTGTGCCACTGCCCTTGGCTTTACCATTCTCCACAGAATGAATAAATCAATCTGTAGAGCAATGACCGGTGGGAGGAAATCCTGCTTTCCAGGGAAGCCTGGCTGACCCACCCTGTGTTTGCAGGGACACCTTCCCGTGGCACCATGGCCAGGATGAGGCCATCTCTCACCCCACACCGCCACGTGTCCCCAGGATCTCGCCCACCCCGCGGCCCCTCTGCCGTGCTGGAGGCTGCGGCCGAGCCCCCGCGGCGCTGCGGGACCCCCCGGCGCTGAGCCCCCGTCCCGCCGGCATGGCCTCGCTCATCGTGGTGACCGAGTGCGACACCACGGCGAGCACGAGCGAGGAGGAGATGGATGTGCCCGGCAGCGAGGGCTTCGGGGACGGCCGGAAGCTGCACCTCTCCGGCCGAAAGCTGTCCCTGCAGGAGCGGCCGCAGCCGGCGCGCTCGCCCGGTGACGGCGCCAACGAACGGTTCATCTACCCATCCCTGCCCTACTCCCCGGTGACGTCCCCACACTCCTCCCCGCGGCTGCCACGGCGGCCCACAGTGGAGTCCAACCGCGTGTCCATCACGGGACTGCAGGTGAGGCAGTGAATGCTGCTCCCGTGGTTGTCCTGCCCCTGCCCTCCTGGATGCATATATGTGGTGGGACGTGGTGGGACATCCCAGTCCATCCTGGGCCACAGGGACATCCCATAGGAAGCTGAGACCTCCAACTCACTGTTTTTTGTGCCTTTTGCTGATGCCACCAGCTCTCACGGCTGTGTTTTGGCAAAGCCAGGAGCGTACTGCGCTTCTCTTTCTCTCCTCCTTAAAAATAAAAAAACAGAGAGATCCACTGAGTTCTAAAGAGAACTGCCTGCCCCTGGCCTGACAGAAAACAGGCAGCAAGCAGCTGCTCTGCCCAGAAGAAATAAAATTACTCGGCTCCAAGTCGCCAGTGTTAAACCCCTGGGCTCTCCCAGCCCGTCGTGCGCTCCCGTTCCATGTGAGTGGTCAGTATCATTAACGTTAGCAATTAAACATCTATAAACACACCAATGTGTGTGGCTCATGAATCAAAGCTGCCCAGCCCCACGTGGGTGCCCAGGCAGAGCAGGATGAGGGGTGAGTTTGCAGAGAAAGTTTTGCTGGATATTTAAAAAGAGGAGAGCAAACTCGACTGGTTTGGTGGCTCGTGTCTGACTCCCCCCCTCTCCCCACAGGACTGTGTGCAGCTCAACCAGTACAAGCTGAAGGATGAGATTGGGAAGGTGAATATTGGCTAGGTTTGGGGTGGAATGGGGGGATTTGGGATGGGAGGGTGCTGGGCTCACTTTCATTTTCCAACCAGTGAGGTGCCAAGTTCAGCCACTCACCAGAGCAGCTTTTTGTTGCCCCTGATCTGTTCCAAGTGGTGCTGATTGAATTGTATGTTTTTAAAATTATTATTAATTTTCCCCATTCCCCCTTCCTCCCAAGAAATGGGGCATTTGAAGCTTTTCATTGCTGTTGGTGTGATGTCAGAGCGCACACCCTGCTCCTCCCAGCATTGCCCTGTGATCCCAGTGGGGGCGGGTTTGGGGGGGAGTGCAGAGCCCGGTTTGGTGATGTGGGTGTTTTTGAATTGTCCCTAACTGGTGCCCCACGGCTGTGCCCCTCTCCAGGGCTCCTATGGGGTGGTGAAGCTGGCCTACAATGAGGACGATAACACCTACTATGTGAGTAGTGCATGGCCCTGGCGCAGGGCAGATGGGATTGGGATGGATCCCCTCCAGCTGACCCCCTGTGCCAGCCCCATCCCACCAGCCCCATTCTGTCCTTGATTTGCCCCAAATTCCACATTTGTTCCTCTCTTGCAGGCAATGAAGGTTCTCTCCAAAAAGAAGCTGATGAGGCAGGCGGGCTTCCCCCGTAAGTGGCACAAAACCTTTAGGGTGGGGGATGTTTTGGGGGCCTTGGGGGATCAATCCTGACCAGACACCCCATCTCTGCCTTTCCCACAGGCCGCCCACCGCCCCGTGGGGCCAAAGCTGCCTCTGAGGGCTGCCTGCAGCCCAGAGGGCCCATCGAGCAGGTCTATCAGGAGATTGCCATCCTCAAGAAGCTGGACCACCCCAACGTGGTGAAGCTGGTGGAGGTGAGTACTGACCAGCCCCTTCCCAAAACTCATCCTGAGTGGGTGGAAGGAAGCAACCACCGAGGGGCTGGGATGGTTGTGGCAAGCCCTGCCTTTGGGAGACTTGTCTTTTCCTTGGTTTGAAAGGTTTTTTATTCTCATCTCACAAAAGAAGATTTTTATTTTCCCTGCCCAGAAAGGGAAACGTAGAAAAATGTTGCTTCCTTGGAGGAAACAAGTGCTCAGATGGGTTTTGGGGAAGAACTGGTGTTTCTGTGGGTTCAACAGTGCAGCTGCCTTGCCCTCCACCCACTGCCTGTATGAAATGGTCCAGAAAATCAAGAATTAAGGATGTGCAGGCTGGAGTTTATTTGGCTCATGAGTCAGATGATGCTTCCTGTGTGTTTTAAATATTTGCTTCCTTGAAGTACAGCTACATCTCTGTCCTCCTTTTTTTTCCCCCACCCTTGTGGGTAGAAGCTCGGAGATGAGCAGACCGTGCTGATGGTGCAGATGGTGCAGAACTGAGATGGCTGCTAAATAAAATATCACAATGTTTAATTTGCAAGGGGTTTTTTGGTGCTGTTTAATTGCCTTTCTACTTCTTTTGGCAGGTCCTGGATGACCCCAGCGAGGACCACCTGTACATGGGTAACTGCCCACTGCCATGGGGGGTCAGAGGAATGGGGCAAAAGGTTCCTGCTGTGTTTTGGGGTGGCTGCCTGTGGGGTTGGGTTTCTCCTTCACTGTGGGTATAGCCTGGATGTGCTGTAGGAGAAAAGGGGATGCAGTCTGGGTTGTGAAGGGAGACAGGAGTGCTTTATAGCACTTAACTGGTTTTAATTCAATGTCAGGACATGCTTTGCCATGAAAGGCACCAGAATTGATTACTCTCAGCTTTGAAGCAGGGCTGATAGAAAGTAGTTTTATTTGTTTGACTTCTAGAACAAGGCACATGTGAATTATCCACAGCACAAACGAGCCCCTTCCCACCCTGGTTGGCAGACCACAGTGATTTGCTTGATGCAAATATACACTTTTGGAGGAATTATTTCTATTTCATCATTTATGTTCAGCCTGTACTAGTGGAGGAGTGTGTGATGCCTTCACAGCCAAGTGCAGAGGTTTGCTCAGGACATGGGCTGGGACTTTGTGGTTGCCAATGGAGGGTTTAGTGTGCCATGGAGGGCACTTCACAGTGCTGAGACTGCAGCACTGAGAAGGCAGTTGGCAATATTCCCTTAACTGAAAATGGGAGCAACCCAAATGCCACGTGCCTTGCGTAAGACGGCATCTCCTTTTTAAAAATAACATATTATTTTTAGAATTTTTGTCATTAAAATAATTGCTTTTGTGCTGAGACTGTGCTCGGAGGAGCTCTACCCTGGAAGCAATCCATAATCACCTTCTCTTTTGTGTTGCAGTGTTTGAACTGGTGAAGCAGGGGTGAGTACTGAATTCCAGATTTAAACCTACTAATGCATGAACATGAGATGGGTTTGTGGGTGGCACAGCTCAGCCACCCAGGTGGGTGTGGGGTGCAGAGGTGATAGGGAGGTTCATGGTGGGGCTCCTACAGGTTTGGGTGGTGTCTCCCCAAGGTAGTTACAGCTGTGTACATCCTGTACATCCTGGGGCTGTGTGCTGTCACCAGACAGTGGCAAAGCCTCCAGGACCTGTTTTGGCACATCCAGATGCAGGATGAACTCCATTCTCTGTTTCCTTTGCAGCCCCGTGATGGAAATCCCAACCCTGAAACCTCTCAGTGAGGACCAGGCTCGGTTCTACTTCCAGGATCTGATCAAGGGCATTGAATACTGTAAGTGTCTCCGCAAAAAGGATGGGATTTCTGGAGCTGGACCCTCTGCTGGTGTACAGTGCTGTTGTGCTGCTGCTGCATCACCTGTTTTCCCTTTGGCTGCAGTGCACTATCAGAAGATAATCCATCGGGATATTAAACCTTCCAACCTCCTCGTGGGGGAAGATGGGCACGTCAAGATCGCTGACTTTGGAGTGAGCAACGAGTTCAAGGGAGCTGACGCCCTCTTAACCAACACAGTGGGCACCCCAGCCTTCATGGCCCCCGAGACACTCTCAGAAACCAGGAAAATCTTCTCTGGAAAGGTATTTAACAGCAATTTCAGGGGCTTTGGTTTAATCTTGCTTGCACACACTGTCTGTTGTAGATCTAACTGGGCTTTCTTTACTCCGCAGGCTTTGGATGTCTGGGCCATGGGGATCACACTGTACTGCTTCGTGTTTGTGAAGGTAATGACATGGATTTTTTAGTGCTGTTGGTGTTCTGGGGGTTTTGGCAAGTGCCTCCCATGTTCCAGGTAGGTGGTGGGATGGGCACCCCTGTTTGAGCCAAGTGGAGATGGGGATTTGTGGGTGGAAATGAGGAACCTCTGCCAGTCCCTGGGATGGGTGCAGCCAAAAGGGCTGTGTTCTCTTTCTCCCCCAGGGAAAAAAATCTGTGCCTGGGCAGATTTTTTAGGAAAGAAGCTCTTGTACTAATTGGTAATTTTTGGTCAAATGTTATTTTCACTCCATTTAAAAGTACATATTGATATAATAGGAAATCTTCTGGAATTTCCCTATAACTGGATCCTTGCTCTCCTTTAAACCCCACAAGATCCTGACGCTCCTCTGGCTGCCCCACTGCTGCCTCTTAACAGAGGTTGTTGCTTTCCTCATTTCTCTTTCTCTTCGATAGTGCCCTTTTATGGATGAAAGGATCCTGAGTTTACACAATAAAATCAAGACCCAAACGTTGGAGTTCCCAGACCAGTAAGTACTCAAAAATAAAAACAACCCATCAATCCTTACTTTACAACTCATGTGATTTGTTTCTCAGGTGGTGCCTGGGTAGGGCTGGCCCTGCTCTGCTGTGGTTTTGCAAAATTCAGGCTCTGAGCCCTTCTGTTGGCCTTGGCCCTGCAAAACTTCCTTTGCATTAAAGATGAAGGCAACAACTCTTGGTTTGCAGTTGCTGAAGAAGGAGCAATTGAAGTTGCAGAGGCGTTTGAGGGAATGGATTAATCTCTGGGGTTACTGCCTGTTGGGTTTTAGCCTGGGTGGAGCTGGTGCTGGGCTCTCCCAGCCCTGTACATGTGGGATCGTTTTTCAGATTGCCTCAAAAGATGTTTTGCTTCCCTGAGGGATTTGGGGAGGAGGGACTGCTTGGCACCTGGATGCACGAGGACCTGGAGCTGCATCCCTAACAGGGCTGGGGTTCAGCCGGCTTCTGCCCAGAAAAGCCCACAGTGGCACTGAGGTGAAGAACAGAGGCAGCATCCATCCCCTTCCCCAACTCGCCTCTCCCTTTTTTCCACAGGCCAGAAGTTACGGACTTCCTGAAGGATTTGATTACACGGATGTTGGATAAAAATCCTGAATCTCGGATTTCGGTCCCAGAAATCAAGGTACTGACCCAACCCCCTGTTTCTGGCTGTGGCTTCACTTCTGTTGTGTTCTCCTTGCTCGGCTTTTTTCGGGAGTAAGTTTGATCGCGCCAGGCTAGGTCCTCCCCTGTGCCCAGGGCCCCTGGGCAGGTAAGTCCCTGCACCTTCCCCTGCTCCGGGACCTGCTCAGCTTTGGGACCTTTGGTGCCTAGAGAAGCCACAGGCAAAAGGAAATCCCCTGAGTACAGTATTTCCTCTGCTACCAGGAAAGTACTGTGCAACAGCCTTTCGCAGGAGATTTCTGGCCCTTCGCCCCTGCAGGAGCCTGGAAGGGGCGAGAAGCTGAGAGGATGGAGGAGACTCAGGTAGGGGGAAAGGATTGCGGGGGAATTGCTGAACCATTTTGTGCTCCTCCTGCAGCCATCCAAGTCACCAGGCGTGTGGGCAAGGACAAAGAGGGGTTCTGCCTTCCATCGTGGATTAATTCAGGTCCAAGACTAGGGCTCGGTGGGTCTCCCCATCACTGCTGTTTGTCTGGAATAAGTAGTTCCTGCCTCTTGGTGCTGTCTCATCCATAAGATGAGATTGAAAATAGATCTTCTTCCCTAAAACCCACTGAGATGCCCAGGGCTGCAGGTCCCCAAGGTTATGGCTTGGTTGTGTAGATGGGGCCAGCGCTGGCTCCAGATGAGCTGCACCATGGACTGAGCTGTTCCTGGCAGTGCTGGGGTGAGCTGACTCACCAGGGAGATGGCACATCCCTCCCCTGCTCCCTGGTGTTTCAGGAGCATGTAGGGGCCATAGCTTGGGCAAGGAGATGCGTTTGCCAGGCTTGTGCTGTTTGAGTTATGAAAAAGAGGAAATCATTCCTGACAGGCTGTGTTATTAATTGAAGTTGCACCCTTGGGTCACCAAGAACGGAGCAGAGCTGCTGCCCACGGAGGATGAGAACTGCACCCTCGTCGAGGTGACAGAAGAGGAGGTGGAGAATTCAGTCAAGCACATCCCCAGCCTGGCCACCGTGGTGAGCATGAAGGGGTTAATGGTCTGTGGGTGCACACCGGGGTCCTCGCTGCCTGCCGGGGTGGTCCTGAGCAGCTGGAGGTTGCTGCTGAGGGGCAAAAGCATTGGGCAGGATTAGAGCAAAGACCTTCTCCTTCTCGGAAAGAAGTGCTACAAGACACTTCAGCATCTCAGGGTCTTCAGGGTCTCAGTATTTTGCTGGAGGTGGCTGTACCATATGCAGGAGTATATTCCAGAGCAGTCCCAAAGGGAACTGTCAGTGGGTTGCCAGTCTCCATCCTTGGTCTGGCTGTCCAAATATCACTGTATTTGCTCAGGGCAAAAGAGCATCTGGTCCAGAACCTGCCTGCAGCCAGGAGCAGGTGTTTGGGCCAGGCATGAGGAGCTCCTGTCTTGTTCTGCCTGTCCAGCCATAGGGGCTGTGGGAGCTTCCCAGGATGGAGATTTTATCTGGGCCACGACGTGCGCCAGCCCCTGCCTGGAGCTATTCTTGGTGACTTCATCTCATCTCTTTTCAAGCTCATATTTTTATTCTCTGCAACCCCCTGTGGTGGTGAGAAAGACAGTGTAACCCTGCCCTGTGTGGAAAGTGAAATTCTTGTGGGTTTTGAACCAAATGATGTCTTTGGGTGCTGCCAGCCCTTGTGAGGAGAAACAGCAAGCGACCATTCACAGTTCCCTGGCATGGCATTATCTGCCTGTAGACACCCAGGCTGTGATATTTTGAAGTACAGGTCTCCCTTTGAAACCCCTTTTCCATCTCATAGCTGTGCCCATATGTGGCTTCTGGAGCTCTTTCCACTTTAGTACCCTCCAGAAGTCTTGTTGACCGCAAATATGTTAATATGCAAATGTGCCTTGTGCCGCTCAGGCTGAAAAAGCAGATGTTGCTCTAATGAGATCACCACTGATGAGGGATTTCCCCCATTTTTGTTGTTCAGAGGTGACTTGTGCAGTGGGCTCAATTCTCCCAGCCCTGTTGAAATCCAGGTGGTTTTAGCACAGCTTAGGGCAAGTGAGATTTAATGAGGCTCTTGCCTGTTAAATATCGCACTGCCTCCAGGCAGATCTTGTATTCTCACATTTGCATTTGTTCTTCAAAATTACCCTCTGGTGCCTGATCTTTGTGCAGCCAAGTGCAGGCATTAACATTCCAATACAAGATTCACTCATGTGGCTTCAACTCTCACATAAAATGCCTCCCCCTTCGGACACACAAGGGCTCTCAGGTGCCGTGATGAGCAGAGGGAGAAGACACAGAGGGATGAGAAGCAACACCAAATGAAGCCAGGGATCCCCAGAGCAGGATGAATGTGCTGAGGCAGCGTCCAGTGCTGCTCACCTTGTCTGCTCCCACCAGCAAAACAAGTTGGGGGATGCCTGGGAACAACCCTGACACTTGTGTGTTCCCAGCAGTTTCTGATGCTGGGTAACTTTGTGTTTTGCAGCCAGAGCTAGACAAATGGCCAGCTTTTCAGTTTGGTTTTGCTGAATGTTAAGGCAAAATTATGCTGGTTCCTTCCTTCCCCTCTCCCTTTCCAATTAATTTTTGTCAGGTAATCATGAGGAACTGGAAATTTGCAGTAATCAGTAAAACCTTCTTCTGGGGGAAAAGAATCTTCCTAGACTTGGCTTTGTTCTCTTCCAGCCTCTCACAGCTAATGGGGTTTCATCTGCATGGGTGTCAGACGAGGATACGGCCCCTTTATTAAGCAGCTGGAGACTTGCAAATGTGCTTCCTTCTGGTTTTGGTTTGTTGGGGGTTTTTTACAAAGATAATTTTGACTTGTTTTCACTAGTTTTCAGAACTACTTGATCATGAGGGTTGGATGTTCCTGTTGCTCTTGACTGAAGGAAAGCATCCCTGATGAATTCAGTTCTGGTTTTGCAGATCTTGGTTAAGACGATGATCCGGAAGCGATCCTTTGGGAACCCATTCGAGGGGAGCAAGAGGGAGGAGAGGTCATTGTCTTCCCCTGGGAACCTGCTGCCGTAAGTGTCATCAGCCCAAAATGACATTTCCAGCTTGTGTCACTGCTCTGGAGGAGAAATTGAATAATTGGGCTTTGAATCTTTCATGGGGCCCATGACTGGGACATTCACACCCCCTCTGTCTGATCTGTAACTGCTTTATGGGATTTTCATGGCATGGAATATTTTGCTCTTCTGATGGGATGAAAAGCATCTTTTTATTGCACTTCCAGCCTGTTACGTGGGAGCTGGGGGGAGATGACACGTGCTCAGGGTCCCAAAGGTCCCATGGCAGGGAAGGGGCACACACTGGTGTCTCACTGCCTGCTTTGCCTTTCTCTGAGTCACCCAGCAGCCCTTTTATTTCCTTTGAAAACAGGAAACAAGGCAGTGAAGATAATCTGAAATGCAACGACTTGCCCAACGTGGGAGAGGAGGAACTTCTTTCCTGAACATCAACTTCATGGTTCTGTTGAGCAGCTCAGTCCAGGGCACGTCACAGAGTGTGCAGCTGGGGCTGAGCAACGTTGACAGAGCCCACACCAAACACAGCATGACACGGCGCTATCTCAGTATAATGCTGGATGTAGAGCTCACACAGCAGCATGTTATCAGACATCCGACTCTTTGTCATAAACATGGAGCATCTCCAACCACTTGGACCACTGACTTCTTGTGGGAGAGGCGCTGGCTGGTGCTGCAGAGGTGAGCTGGTCGTGCTGAGCAGCAACAGAGCTTTGCAAAAAAAAAAAAAAAAAAAAAAAAACAAAAAAAAACCCCAAAACAACCCAAAGCAGTCCAACAAAAATGCATGTTTGGAACTGCTTTTAGCTGGTTTTAATGCCAAGTAATTTCCAGGGACTAAGGCCAGCGTCCCAGAGGTCTGTGTGCCTGTCATGGGCACGCTCAGAAGGGTGAAGCTTTTGCCAAGTGGATCCACAGCAGTAAAACCACACATGTGCACTTTGAGAGTTCACGACCTACCGGGAATGTTGTTGCATCTATTTCTTGTCCTTCTGGTTTGTTTTTAATTGACACCTTTTTAACTGCATGGGAACAAAGCAAAAACCCACCCTTTCAGCTTTTTAAAGAATGCCTGCCTTTGTGAGCCAAGTTGTATTAAGCAGCATCTTCAGGACGTTCAGAAAGTGAGGTTAATTACTTCCACAGGTAATTAATACCTTTCCAAAGACCTTGGTGTGACCAGGACTTGGTAAGTTAGGTATTCAGTGTATGAAAGGAAAAGGTATTTAAGGGCTTAAGTTCAGTTTGAACTATTTTTGCTGCAGAAATATGAGTGAAAGGTGGTGTTTAGCTGAATGTTTTGAACAATAGAGGAAGCACTAACAGTTTGTTTCTAATCTTTTACTTGATCTAGGTAGATATATTACTAAATATAAAATTCAGGGTAAAATCCTTCACTTCCATGTACATTACATGGTTTACTACAATTAAAAATAATACAACTTATGCTGTTTTTAAGTATAGACTTAGGGCTTGCTTAGAATTTAAGATCTAAATCAAATACTCAGATTAGCTAGTAATTTTCAAAGAAACTTTTGTTTTCCAAACTCTTAATCTGGATTCTGGGGCCAATGCTATGTATTTTTGCCAGTTTGTTACCAGTAATTTGTGAATGCCTGTGGATCAGAGGCTTGTTAGTAAATTAAGTGTATACCTAGTTCATGGATTGTTTCTTATGAAGAGTTCTTTCACCTTCAGTCAGATTACTCTGATTATTTGTGGTGCTTGTAAAAAAATAATAACCTATCATGTGGTGGGAGAGACTCTGGTGTCCAGACACACTTCCCCAAGTTCTCTGTGCTTGGACAAAGCTGGAGAATGGCAGGGTGTAGATGAGCTGGAGAGGAGTCAGGGTTTGCCTGAGGAAAGGGGTCACGGTAAGTACAGTTTAGTGGATGGAGTGTGGGACTGGGAGCGGGGGGGAAAGTCTGATTTCTTTTCTTCTCAGTCTGATGTGGTTGTGTGACCTTGAATGAGGCATTTAAAGTGATGATGTGCCTGACAGAGGGGGAGGATTTGAGTCTCCCAAGCTTGTAAGGGACTGCTAAGGCTTAGTTCTTTGCCCTCAGGAAGAAGGCACTAGGAGACACCCAAGTATTGTGATTAATGGCCTGCTAACCCTGGCCATGGATCCCCTGCCTTTAGGAAGTGACTGTCCCCTTGTCTTCCTTGACCCTGGGCAGCACAAGCAGCAGTGCTCTGAGGTCCTTGGCCCCACTGCAGTCAGACCTGTCCTGGTAATTCCTGGTTAGGACAGGTGTTTGTTAAAGCCAGGACAGCGTTAGCAAGGGTGCAGGTGCCTATACAAACTGTCCCTTACACCTTTTGATCACTTGATGTTCCCCCTAGATTTCAATTTATTATGGAAACATTGTGCTGCTGGCCTGTCTCCAGAGCCAGCGAAGACAGTTTGTGGTTTAGGAGCAATACTACGGAGTTTGGAGCCATAAGACACGCACTGTTTTCCTCCCATTTTAGTCCAAGGCTATGCTAAAGCCCTGCAGCTTCAGCTATGGGAAAACCAAACAGGTAACCTGGGGGCCAGCCCTGCTCTGGCTGCCTGCTCCCCCTTTCCTAAACAGGACTTTTCATTGTGGAAACGCGTGTGAGTGGGCAGCCTGCTTTTCTAACCCTGCAAATGGACTTGATCTGCCAAAAAAAAAAAAAAATTTACAAAACTAGGGGATCTGAGTCCTTGTAGTTAGTGCATAGCAATGTGTGGTGTGTTTGCTAGAGGTGTGTTGTAGAGATCTCCGTGCTGCCCATCTCTGGTTGTGATCTGCTGGGTGCCTCCTGAGACAGTTTACACTGACCACACAGGTTTGCCTGGTGCAACCACAGCTTCTCAACAGACTGAGCTGTACCAGCTCCTTCCTCAATTCCCCCCCCCCCACACACAGGGGCCTCAGATATTCCCACAGATCAGTGTCTTAGGGCCAGCACGGGCTCGGTTCTGAAGGATGTATAGCTCAGCACCTCCCCAAACCGAGTGTCCCTCAGTGCCAGCTCCACTGGGGTTGCAGCCAAAGGCACCTTTCTGAAGGAAATGCAATGTAGATTATTCTTGTTGGTCAGCTCTGTTGAAAGCACAAAGCCTTGGCTGTGTGAGGAAGATCCCTTAAATGCATGACCTGTAGAGAAGCTGTCCTGTGTATATAAACCTGCTCAGTTCCCCAGCTGCTGTTCCTTAGTAGTAATGCTGGCTTTCTTCTTATAGTGAACATTTTGCTTGTGCCTTGGAACTGGGCTGTAGCTTGATTTCCCCAACTCCCTTCCTTTCAAGCAAGCCCAGTGGTGACTGGGAGCTTATTGCTGGGTACTAAAGCCTTTTTGGCTCTGAAAGCACACAGGAAAGTGCTAAGGGGAAACCAGGCCTCTTGTCTGAGTAGTTTTTCATGGTGGTCCCCTCTTACCTATCAGGCAATTGATCTGTTTCTTTTCTAAGGTCCTGAACTATTGCTGATTTTTATACTGTTTGTTTAATGACCAAGGCTTGTGTTTCATTCCTACCCCTTTATTATGCATTTAACTTTATCAGGTGTATCAAGTTTAAATACTGTGTATTTACCACTTTTAAATTATATTACCTAAGAAGAAAGAAAAAACAAACCAACAACTAAGTGTTTTTCCACACAGCTGTTCAAGCTTCACTGTACAATATTGAAATAAATGACATGCAATCAAACCCAGAGTTAGTTGATCAAGTGGAACCATTATCCTGTTTGACTGGTCTTTATCAAGCTGTGAGAGTTTGGTTGTTGGAAGAAGAATCTGAAAGCACTTTCCTATGTTAGTGAAGTCTGGCACTCTACCATTACTGGGCATCTTGGGGATCTAGGATGAGCCCACAGTGGCTCAAGCCACTGCATAATCTGAACTGAGCATTCACAGGCACAGAGTGGAGCTGTGGTGACTCTTGGAAAGGCACCACTTGAGTTGGGACACAACTTTGTGCTCAGCAGCAGCAGGCAAACAAAGAAAACAAGATGGTAATGGTGTGGTGTACACACTGTGCTGCTGGAAAAAGGATGGTGGAAGTATGGAATAGATCCCAGGGCTCTGTAACACTAGAAAAGGCTCAGAGAAAAGGAAGAGCTTTGTGAGCCAGTTGTGATCACTAGAGATGCTCAAGGCCATGTGAACATAAAAGCCCAACAACTACACTTTAATCAAATTGTGTAAAGTGCTCAGATGAGGCAGCCCAGATACTTGGTGTGGTGGCAAAACTTGGGAGGTATGCCAGGGAATGACAGATCTGTTCTTCCAAGCAATTCATACCAGCGTGTGGATAAGGTCCCCAAAACCCAGGCCTCTAAGTTACAAGTCTTTTCCCTTGGAGAAGGTTTTAATGCAACAGATACAGAGAAGGTGTCAGGATAATCAAGGCGGAGCAGAAGCTGTAGTTGCAGCAGCACTTCTGCTGGGAGAATCAAGAGGCAAAGCCCACAGAGCCCTGGCTTTCATAGCTCTCCACTAACAGGCAGTGTCTAGGGAGAAATGAACAAGCAAAACCCAGCCTGCAGGACTCTAAGAGGGCTGAGACAGGGTAATATTTTATTGAAGTAAACTTTAAAGTAGTACCATGAAAATTAGACAAAGTAGAAAAAAATGTTCTGTAATCAGTAAGCCACTTATCAGAGCACAATGGGGTCAGACACTGCCTTGTCTTGGTCTGTGGCCACTGGAGCTTGGAGACAGTTAAATAGTAGGTGCAAGCTCCGCTAAGCTTCACAATCCTTCAGAAAAAGGAAAAATGACAACAGCAAGGAGCTGCTCTCCCAAGGTTAGGCAACACCTGGCAGGGGCCATGTTCACTGGAAGGAAGAATCCATGCCTGTTATCCTGTGCTCTCTGCACAGGAAGCTCAGGGATAGAAGGACAGTCAAAATGACAATGTCCCTGTCCCAGGCATGGCCAGAGCAGAGGCCTGGATGTCATAAAGCACAATTCTCCCTCTGTGCTTAGTGCAATCAATCTGGAAAGAGCAGCAGGCAGGGAGCAGACCCAGCTCTTCTCCCTGGGGGTTGGCTCCAGCCAGGAAAAGTAGTGAAGAGTAGCAAGGATGGTCCCTTTCTCAGTTTGGTTCCCCACATCCTTCCAGCGAAGAAGGGGTGGTCTCATGATAGGGACAAGTAACATTCACAGCAGCAGTTCAGGGCAGCAGTTGGTGCTGCAGCAGCAGGAGCTCAGGAGTGGGTTCCGTATGTCTCACCGACTCCCTGCAAGGATCAGAGGCTACAGCTCTCTGCCAGAAAACACTTCTTTTCCCCCCCTTCCTCTCACACAAAACCCGCTGCACAAGCAAGCTACTGTTACTCAGACTTTAGTTTTCCAGTGCCACAAGGATTCAGAAATCCACCCTCAGCAGCAACACTTGCCCCCAAACACAGGGCTATAGGGCTGAGCTCCACCCTCAGCACCAGTAAAGCAACTCCCTAAGTCCTTCTATTAACCAAGCAGAGCATCTGGACCCTGGAGGGAACCATAGCTGTGGCTGGTCACAGAAAATACCAACCCACTGAGTGGGTTTGTTCACAGCCACAGGAACCCCAAAAGCCAAGAATGAAGGATTTGATGGGAACAGAGCCATTCCCCACAACTCTCAGAAGGCAACTGCCAATGACTGCAACCCAAAAAGGAGGTGCAGTAGCAGCATGACAAGCTGAACATGTATTTTTCTCTCCAAGAGTGGTTGCCCAGGAAACATGACAATATTTGTTTCTAATGCTCTTCCCTGCAGCAGCCTTGATATAAAAATTAGCTTCTCTGACGAAGAGAAGGTTTCCTAAAAACTGTGGTTCAAAATCCCTATTTGATGTGGACTTTCTACATCCTGTTTCAGAAGGAGTCAGAGGAGGAAGCAACTCTGCCTTTCCCCTGCCTCCGCTGATGCTTACCAGCTCATAATCCTCCACATATTTGTATTTCTTTTCCCGATAGTAGTACCTCTTCTTCATGCAGTACAGAACAACAATGTCACACAGCACTGTTGCCTAGTGGAGATTGAAAGAGTTTAGCACAATGATCTTCAGAACTGAGGCACTAATCCAGAACTGAGTCCGAGTGCAGACAGTGTCACTTACCACGCCAAACAGTGCTAAGCCAGAGCCGATGTTAATCATGGTAGGAATTACATCAAATTTTCCTGCCTAGAAGACAGTTACAAGGCTGAATATATTTTTCAGCATCTCTGAAAGTCCTCACTACAACACCTCCAGGAGCTGTCACCCTACCTTTCCAAACACTACGATATGGAAGCGGATGCCATAAGCTTTGATAAGCGTCCGTGATTCAGTGCCATCACTATTCTTGTAGTATTTTGCAAACCTGGAGAAAAGACAGGTCAGAGCTTAGCTGGAAATTCTGAGGCTGCTTATTTGATCATGCAACATCCAGGTGTGTTCCACATCCCAAGAGGACGGGCTGAACATTGGTACTTCTGGGCACTAACCCCAAATGATTTCATGCAGGCAAGCACTGGTAGGAGAAAGGCCCAAAATAGGTGAATGCAAGACAACAGTTATCACAAGCCAAATCAGGGAATTTGCAAAGCATAGGAAAGGGAGAAAGTTGACTTTAGTAGGGGAGCAGAAGGACAAATGGGAAGAAATTCAGCTACACGAGAGAGGTGAACAGGCAGCTGCAAGGGACCAGGCAGCCACGAGAGGGCAGGGCCGGGAGCAACAGCGCGGCTCGGCCAGCACACAAAGGCTGTTCCGTGTCCCGCACAGGGACAGGGAAATGACAGGGAAAAGGGATGAGAACAAATAAGTGAGATCAGACTTACTCTGCCACGTGGTTGACTAAGCCATGAGGAAGCAGAGAAGAGGATGGAAGAGAAGAGTAAGGATTGGTAAGGGGCTGCACCAAGGTCTGGAATTAGCAAGAGCCTTTGAGATCTGGCTGCGATATCCTCCAGTTTGTCTCGCCTGACACCCCAACACCTGCAGGCACCTCCCAAACACACCTTCTGCTGTCTGTATGACAGCAGCTCCTCAGTGAATTCATCCAAGGTCCACCAAAAGATCCCCTGTGCCAAGTGAAATTTTGTGATCCCAGAAACAAGTTGTGTTTCCTCACAAGCAGGAATCCTGCAAGGACCTTGGCAAGGTGGTCCATACTATTACAGTCTGAGTCTGGATGCAACCAGCTGTCTGGCTCTGTGCTGGTGTTTTACTGGAGGTGCTGGACTGTAATGGCCAGAAAGGTATATGTGGTGGTGTATCCCATTAAATATGATCTTCAACTGACAGAGACACTTTTAGAGGTTAGTTTTCCCCTCAAGCAGTGAAGGAGAGGCTCTGGTCTCCCACCCCCACCTCTCAGCCCCCTCAAATGCTGCCCTATCAGCACACCCTGAAACAGTCAGTTCTCCCATTGCCAAACCATGGCCCAAACAGCCACCCAAAAGCTGATGGAAACATGACTCAAGACACTCTGATGCAATCAGTGGAACTTTGCTGACCCCCTCCCTCTGCTGTGGTTTGCAGGCAGTGAGGATCCCACCCACTCTGTCTTACAGCACCAGCACAACTCTCCAAGTCTTCTTCTGGTGCTCTCCAAGCACCACATAAATCCCACAACTACCCACAACTGCCAGTGGCAGACTGAGCCACAGGTGCCCTCACAGCCACGTTACCTGAAGTTGTAGCCAGGTGAGACGGTGTGGGCAGTGTCCTTGTTGTCGAGGCGCCGGAAGGAGTATTTTGGCACACAGTGGGAAGCAGCTCTGTCAAGGTTGCAGTCCCAGTTGATCTGCAGTGCCATGACTCCACCCTACCAAGTGGAGGAGAGGAGAAGGTCTCTGCTCAAAGGCTCTCTGTTAACCAGGACCCTGATTTACTGGCTCTTGTCCCAGTCCCAGTTAAACACTCTTTCCCCCTGCTACAGAAGGGTCTTGCACATAACCCCACCCAAACCAGCCAAGGCCAATTATTTGTAGTAGAATCAACTCCAGTCCCCCTGGCCAGAGCAGCTCTCCATCCTGCAGCTCCTCTGTGTTCTGTGGCTCATGCCACGAGGCAGAGCCACCTACCACTCTTCTTTTACACAACTGAAGCCCAAGAGAAGGGTCTGTCAAATACCTCCACAGCCATTTCCTGGAAGTCCTGCCCTGCAGCTTCAACTATTTGCCCTAAACGAAAGATGGGGCAGAAGGGATCTGTGTGGGCATCATAGACGCAGTTCTTCAGGTAGGTGGAGTTGATAGTGGGGAGGATGTTTCGCCTACAGGGGAACAGAGAGAGAAGAGCTGTTGCATCTTCTTCCACCCATCCAGCTCCCCTTTACAGTCCACGAGATCAGACAGCACAATGCTCCCCCCACTATTTACTTGCTGAAGTTGAACTTGCGGTACCAAATGTTGTTCTTCACCAGAAGGGTGAAGTTCTCAGCTGCTCGTAGGAACGCTGGTCTAAAAAACAAGAGGAAGGGTAAATAAGCACAACATTTTTTTCACAAACAGCATCCTTGCTGCTCATCTCTTCAGTTTTTCCCAACAGCAGCTCAAGGGAGAAGCATCAGCTGCATACCACTAGCCTCATCCCAGGAGGGCCACCACAGAGCAGGAAGACGAGTACTCACTTGGGTATGTGATTGTCATCCTCCACAGGGCACCATGCAAGGACTTCACAGGTCTTAACACTGCTGTTGTATGAAACACACTCCCCAGTCTGGATGCCTGGAAAGAAATGTGCATGGAGGTACCACTAAGCAAAACCAGAGGCAGTATTTGTACCATGACATCTCCTCCCTCCATATGGTGAAAACAATTTTCTCAGAAGCAAAGTGACGCTACCAAGACCCCCATTATCTTCCAGTGCACTTTGTAGTGAAATTTCAGAGAAAGAAGCATCAGGTCCTTTTCCTGAGCCAAATCCTCATCTATGTGAAATACTGCTTCAGGGACTCAGAGCCTTGAGAAAGCCCTCAACCATTTGCTAACCCACAAAGCCCACATCTACCCAGCATCCACCCAACACAGTCCATCTGCTCTCCCCAAGCAGAAAAATCCGAGCTTCCCTTTCAGTGCTCCTATGTCTGAGCTAAGGAGAACAAAGAGACTGAAGGGAAATGCTGCTTCCTTCACAGCAGGGAAGGCACACAACAAAGGCATCACAACACAGACTGGAAGACCTTTGCAGCAGGTTTCTTACCATTGCTGTGGGTGCTGACATATCCTGGAACACAGCTGTTGTTCTTAACCTGGCACTCTGTTTTATCATCTGGCAGCTGGAGAGGAACAATAATTTCACTAAGCTCTGTGAACCCTCTCCCCCACACTCCCAGCCACACGAGGCAGGATTAAAGCAGATCCTGCACCTACCTCTGGGCAGCGGCCTTGGCTCTGGTTCAGCGTCAGTATCACATTGGTCATGACAAAAACAGTGTTCTCACCCTGAACAAGCAAAACAAGAAGGCAACTTGAGAGTGACAGTCTGCAAAGAGTATCCAAAGCACCACACCAAATACCTTTGTTGACAAAGCCCAGGTGGCTCCGCAGAGGGGACCTGCTTTGGACAGTGCTGGCGCAGCACTAAAGGAGCAGATTCTCACATGGATTGCTTGATGCTGCTGTGTTTAGCCAGAGGAAGGACTGTGGGACTAGAAACTCTTTTTGTCCTCCCACTCGGACCAAATTTCTTCATTCCCATTATGAAAACAGATCACACAGCTCCTCAGAGGAGCTGCAAGGCAGGAGCAGAAATAGAGCTCCAGCTGCAAGTCCAAGGAAAACTGCCACTGGGTTTTTTTTTTGCAATATATCAATTAGAAATTTGACCAGTCCTGTTTTGTTTCTTCAGGGCCATTTTTGTTACTTTCATTACTTTCAGGTCTGTACAATTCTGGATCTGTTGTTTGCTTCTGCTCCACTGATATGCAAATATGAACACACAGCCAAAATATGGCTAAATCTGTCTTTTTTTCTGCATCACATGTCATGCAGACAGAGGGAACCACAACCAGCAGTTGGCTGTGCCTGCCCATCCCAAAGGCCACTACATATGGCCCACAGAGTGCAGATTGCCACAGACACAGTCAATCAGTAACTACAGCAGGGCTTCCTGTTCAGTTCCGGATCAAGTGACTTGCAGGCTATTCCTGGTGTTTCTGCCAACAAGCTAATTTGGGTCTGTTTGCTTTAGAGCAGTAAGAAAGAGGACACATTATTGTTGCAGCTTTTTTCCTGAAGCCTGTGAAGGTCTTCATCTTCTGTTTAACATCTTTGTGGGCAACGTAGACAGTGGGATCGATGCACCCTCAGCAAGTTTGCTGAAAACACCGAGCTGTGTGATACAGTCACACGCTGGAGGGAAGGGATGGCATTCAGAGGGACCTGGACAGGCTGGAGAGCTTGGCCTGTATGAACCTCATGAAGTTCAACTAGGCCAAGTGCAAGGTCCTGCATGACCCAGCTATGTGCACTCACAGCCCAGAAAGCCAATCCTCTCCTGGGCTCATCCCCAGCTGTGTGACCAGCAGGTCGAGGGGGAGAGTCTGCTCTTCTACTTCTCTCTCGTGAGACCCCACCTGCCCTGCTGATTCCAGCTCTGGGGCCACCAGAGCTGGACTTGGAGTGAGTCCAGAAGAGGCATGAGGATGCTCCAAGGGCTGGAGTAACTCTGCTATGCAGAGAGGCTCAGAGAATTGGGGTTGTTCAGCCTGGAGAAGAGAAGGCTCCAGGGAGATCCTAGAGCCCCTTCCAGTACTTAAAGGGGGCTTATAAAAAGGAGGGAGAGGGACTTTTTACATGGGCAGATAGTGCCAGGACAAGGGGGAACAGTTTTAAACTCGAAGAGACTTAGAAGAAATTCGTCTCTGTGAGGGTGGTGAGGCCCTGGCACAGGTTGCCCAGAGAAGCTGTGGCTGCCTCATCTCTGGAAGTGTTCAGGACCAGGCTGGACAGGGCTTGAAGCAACCTGGTCTAGTGGAAGGTGTGCCTGCCCATGGCAGGGATTTGGAACTAGGTTATCTTTAAGGTCCCTTCCAACCCAAATCATTCTGTGATTCTACACAAGCACACACACAGATACACTTTTCTTGAAACAAACTTCCCCAGGGCTCATGGTGCAGGTGCTCAGCATGATATGTAACAAAGCAAAGCTGCTTCATTCTCTCATATTAAGGCCATGCTAGAGCTGAAGCTGCTGTGCCAAGCAGTAGCTGATTGCTAGAAAACCCTCCCTCTCCATGTGAAAGTGACTGATACCTGAGGGGGGATGACATAGTCGGCTACATCCCAGATCCTGGCTCCCAAGGTGGATGTGTTTGTCAGCGTCACTCCTTTCACCTTTGTGGTTACAGAACTGACCACAGAGTCTGTTTCCTGGTAGCCCTTCTGCCACAGAAAGACCCACCTACAAGAAACAACAGATAAACACTATAAACAAGCACAGATGGTCGGAATTTCTCCTTTTCCCATATGTCACCTGAAAGGGCCAGTCCAGATAGTTTCCCAGCGTTTCCCTACAAAAGGGTTACAGGACAGGCAATCTCCCTTGTGGTTTTTTGGGGGTATTTTTTATTTTCAGAGTGGTCTGCAGGGTGTAATCTGCTTTCATGTCCAGCCCCGCTGCGTGAGTGACAATCACTCCCGCAGACGGTCCTGCTCCTGAGGGGTCCTGTCCCGTCTGCAGCCCCACAGTCCCGGTGAAGTCTGCCCATTAAGCGGTGCCACCAACCTCCGTGTCACCCTTCGGTGAGCTCCGGGCTCCCGGCTCCCCTCAGGCCGCGCCCCCGCGACAGAACCGGGGTCCCGGGGCCCCTGAGGGAGGCGGCGGCTCCCGCCCCTCAGCCCCGCGCCCCGGGCGCTCCCAGGGCGTCTTCCCTCCCGGCGGCCGCCGCGGGACGGCCGCGCTGCCCTCGCCCGCTCACCCGATCACGTAAGCGAGGATGGCGAGCTGCACCCCGCGGTTGACGAGCCCCACTTTGCGGCTGCGGATCAGCACGATGCGGGGGGTGTCGTACTCGAAGAGAAAGCTGTGGAAAGCCCCGCACGGCGCCATGGCGGTGGCCGGGAAGGGCGGGAGGCCGAGAAGGGCGGGCAGGCGGGACGGAGCCCTCACGGGCCGGGCCGCCGCAGCCCCGCGGTGCCACAGCGCCCCGAGCCGCCCGCAGGGCGCTCCCGCAGCCCCGGGGCCGCCACCGGGCTCGTTGTGGGAGGCCAGCGGCAGCTGAGGCTGCCCAAGGCTGTTTGCACAGAATCACAGAATCCATTAGGTTGGAAAAGACCTCTGAGATCATCCAGTCCAAGCGGTGACCCAACACCACCGTGTCAACAATAAGTGCCACGTCCAATCTCTTCTTAAACACCTCCAGGGACTGTGACTCCACCACCTCACTGGGCAGCCCGTTCCAGTGTATAATCATGCTTGCTAAGAAGAAATTCTTCCTGATGTCCAATCTAAACCTCCCCTGGTGTAGTTTAAGACCATATCCCTCTTGTCCTGATGCTTGTTACTTGGGAGAAGAACCTGACCCTCACCTGGCTACAACCTCCTGTCAGGGAGTTGGAGAGAGCTGAAGGCTCCCCCTGAGCCTCCTTTTCTCCAGGATGAGCCCCCTCAGCTGCTCCTCATCAGACTTGTGCTCCAGACACTTCCGCAGCTCCACTGCCCTTCTCTGGACTCCCTCCAGCACATCAATGTCCTTCCTGAATTGAGGGGCCCAGAACTCGAGACAGTTTAAGCAGGAACAGGGATCCCTCTAACATCAGCTCATATCTTGCATCCAGCTCAGGGCAAGGACAAAGCACCTGCCTCCAAAAGTGAGTATTGATGGCCATCACACTCCCATCCATAAGGAGCAAATCCTTTATTTATCCTCTTGCAGAATTGAATTTGATTCAATTAGGTGGCAGAGACCTGCCACCTAATTCATGCACCTTCCACCTATTGCTGAGATACCCAACACAGTGCGTATATTAGAAATACCGCCATAACCCTCATAAAAGCAAGTAAATAATTAGGAAGAGATTAAGTGAGCTGACAAAGTGGCAGGAGGAATTTCACGGATTACAAAGCAATGAAAGAGCTTTAGGTAAGCTATATATTAAGAAAATGCTTTATTTATTATAAAAACAGTCAAAACTGAAAGAACCAAAAAAAGTGGGGAAAGGGTAAGGAAGAACTTTTATGCAAATGTGAAAGGAGATCAAAATAACAATCTTGGTGAATATTCAGTGTAATTATTTTCCAAAGGAGAATTGGTTCATATGCTAGAACAGAAATGCATTAATGCCTATGGTAATATTTTCCCACTCTAGATATATAAGATGCTGCAATATGAATGTTAACACAATTAATGAAGATATAAATACAGCTGGCATAATCTGCCAGCAATATATCTTCAAATACATGTGGGAAATGGAAATGGCAAACTGCTGGGTTAGCTCAGAGAGAACAAAGCTTTGCTGAAAGGAGTGCAGAACATACCTATTACAATCCTTCTCACCTTGGTTCTACAAAAATAGAACACACCTAAATATAACAAAAATAGAGCACAGAAAAGGTGTTGGAGCACAGATTAATCTGAATTTGCTGCTCTTTGGCTATACTCTGACCTTACACGTCACAGCACAGAGCTACTCTCGCAAGTTCAGGAGGAGGAGGTGCAGGAAGCAAGGCCTGCTTGAAGATTTCCAAGTGATTCCTTGTTTGGGCTTCCTTCCTTCAGGGTCATGCTTTGAGATGACTCTTGGCTTTCTTTGGGGTGCGACCAGACAGCACCAGCTGCTGAAAGTAGTGGGAGGTTGTGATGTGCTGTCTTTTTTAACTTCAGCAAGAGATGCTCATGATACTTCTATGTTGGTTGGCTTTTGCCACAACAGCACCACTTTTGGCAGCCTGCTGAAGAGGCCCCTTCTTTCTGTGTTGCCCCAGCTCATATTCTTCATAATCATGGTTCTGGTTGGGCTGGCTGGTTCAGCACCTGCCAGCATCACAAAATTTCACAGGGTGCCTCTGCAACAACAATTCCCAATATAAATTAAAGAAAACAGCATTTGCTGCTTCATCCAACCACACAGAGAATTTTCAATAGGGATCCTCACCATTGGGGTTTTTTTGTTTGACACAGCACAATAGGGGTAATGACGATACATCAGCAGATCTGGAGGAGGATTGTCTTTCTGTGTTGCCATCACCCACCCAAGCGAAACCAAATCGACACCTCACGAGTTGTTGGAACACCGACGCACTCCTGTGGGCACACACCCACCACAGGAAAGCAGCCATTTTTAATGGACTCCAGAAAACACATCCTCTGGTCACAGGACTTATTACCTTGAAGTGGACAATGGGAATCTAGTTTTTGCCCCTCAGAATCTGACCTAGAAATATGGGTGGGTGGCAGAACACCAGATCGGTTTGGGATGACACCCTCTGTTCTCTCTTCTGAACAGAGGATCCCAAAGTGTCTGTCTTTACCTCAACAATACTGTCTTGAGGTGCAAATTTGGGTTTAGAAGTTTATCAAAGTAACATGTGGCTCATCAACATAGGACACACATCACCTGTGCAGCATTAAGAATGAGCACTGTCAGCTGGCGTAAGTTACTTGGAGAACCGAAGACAAACACAGCATAGATCTTCCTCCTCCAGCCCTTTCAGCCTTCTGAAGTGAAGGTGCAGAGCCCAGCTTGATGAAGGGAATTTGCCAGGCATCTGACCTGGCAATCTAAACTAAATTAACACACATAGAGAGATTTAAACAAATTAATAATCCAACTATTGTCCAATAAGTGTTTTGCTGTCTCATTTCAAATTGGAATCCAAAGCTGCATAAAGAAGCTCAGTTGCAGGTAAAGCAGATAGAAAACTGCAGCAAGGATATGTGGGGAGGTGACAAACACAAGAGTGCCCATGCTCTGAAGGTCTTAATATCATGTTATCCAGGACCAACTCAGAACTCCTGAGCACACTTCAGCATTTTCCATTCTTTGGTCAGTAAAGAGTGACAAGAATCACAAGAGCCTGTCCTAACTTGCAGTTTCTTTTTCCATCATAAACTTTCCTGATGCACAGCTCACCTCACCTTATGGATCAATAAGCAGTCACAGAGCATGGAACAAAGAGGTCTTTTAAATCTGACAAGGAAAAACTGGCAGCACAGACAAAAATCATTACATTAAACTGGAAGACATACTAAACCACACAATGGTATTAATATCCAACCTCTGATAACAAGACCCAGATGCCTTCTGTCTCAGACATGTTGTGGGGACTCAGAGTGCTTTATTGTTCCTGACTGGTTTACTTGAGTGATCTCTAAGTCCTGTTCTCCTTCATTTAGATAAATAATCTGAATGGCAATTTGCTTAGCTGAAGAGACAGAAGGTCAGTTCCAAGGGTGGCAGATATTCATAGATCACTCTGTCATCACTATTCAAAATTTGTTCTATAGTTGGTTGCCTGTTCAAGTACTAAAAGAGGAAAGTGTTTAAGAGGATATATCTGGTGTAAAAGCCATCAGCTCAGCCCTCTGCTTGCTGCCATCTCCAGGTCCTCATTCAGATTATAGAGATCTAAAGCAAAATTCATTTTCCTCCTTTCCTTTCGCTTTGGGTTCAGTCCCTGTTGCTCTGCTTTGCCATCTTGATGCCAACAAACCAGCCCAAAGCAAGCTTTTAAATGATTCCACTCTCTCCTGCACATCCTACTGCAAGCTAAGTTTGGCAGACTCCGAGTGCCTTTAATCAGAGTTGCCGAGATCATGCGATCATTTGCTTCCCATTCACCACGATCGGATTCGTATGCTCTGAAGGCAGTGAGTCACCCAGAAAAACACACTGGCATGTGTTCTGCTTTCTCCTTGCTTTGCACAGTCATGAGATGCCCATTTTCCTGGGCTGAATGGTTCCACAGTCTGTGGCCAGGACGTGTTTTAGTGGCCAGCTCAACCTCTGACACCCGCAGGTCAGTTAGGTTTTATCTGAGAGTTTTCTTAACTCTTTCCAGGATCAGAGGTTTTTCCTAGTGCTCAGGATAGAGGTTATTTTACATCTGCTCTTGGTGGCACAGAAACTCTGTGATAGCTTTGTGCTCAGAGCTGACCTGTTCAGAGCTTTCTTGATCTCCAGCTACAACCTGTGTTACATGTGCTCAGTTTTTAAGTATATGATCTTTTGTGTTTGTAGTTTCCAGATCTATATGCCCCTAACTGGGATCTGGGAATCAAGATGAATTCTTTACTCTTTGGATATTAACATCAAAATTTTACCTGTGTAAACTAAGCACTTTCACCTTATGATTTGAATTGCACATCTGTTGTGTTATAGTGATTTTACCCCAGTATAAACCAATATAGCTGAATAGATAATTCTGTTACCCAGTGCATGAGAGAAATAGTTATTTTGGGAGACTCTGTTCCCAAGCTTTCCTTATTTCTCTTAGTTCCTGAAGGAGTAATAAGGCTAAAATATTATTGAAATTTGCCATTTGTCTCTCAGGCAGATACAGGCCTGAATGCACAACCTTTCTGAGTAAAGAATGCCAATTTACACTTTTTGTTCCAGAGCACTACTACTCACTCTTCAGAGAGCACTGAGGAATGTTTGCACTTACGTGATGTAATTAAATTTTGGGAAGTGAACGTTGTTCTTTATTAGCATAGTGAAATCTTCAGAACTCCTCAGAACATCAGGCCTAAAACATCAAATTAACTAACTTCTTTTACTTAAATACATCAGTTAATGTTATGCTACTTTACTATTACCTGGAAAGCTGTCAGTGGGAGGAATATGTTGCTAAGAATAACACTGAAATGCAGGGAGTTAGGTGGATCAGGGGAGCAAGAAAGACATGGGTGGTTTTCTTAGTTTTAGGTATAAATTGTTCTCTCTTTATTGCACTTGTTTGTGTGGGCCAAGCCTAAACGGAGTCATGCACATATAGCTGAAATGGGAATTCAGGAGCCTTCTGATAGAAACCTTGCTATGGAATAGCAGTAAGAATTTACACCATTTGACAGCTGCTGGTTTCTGCCCCATGAATTGGCAGTTTCTCTGCTGTCCCCACAGACAGGTGGCCTTTACACCAGAGCTGCACAGGTAAGAGTGTAAGAATGAGCCTTAGGCTTGATCAGGAGTATTTTTATTTCTGTCAAGGCAGCCATTCCATGGGGGAAACCCAGCCTTCAGAGCAGTCATCCTCGTAAAGGACAGTGCTCCTAAGCAGGGAATATTCTTCCTAATGTTGCACCTGGATGAGGTGCAGCTTCCACGAGGGACTTCTCATGAGTGTCNGTGCTCCTAAGCAGGGAATATTCTCCCTAATGTTGTATTTTGAGCAATGCCTCTGCATCAGAGATCTGTGATGACATGCAGCACATTAGCTGGATGAGGTGCAGGTTCCATGAGGGACTTCTCATGAGTGTTCTCTAAACCAAGTCAAAGAATGAGACTTAACTGCAAACCAAACACATGACCTTTGTGGGTGTTACCTGGACATGAAAGTCACTGAGGAATTTTACTGTATAATAGTTCAGACATGAATACTATAAGTTAATGTTTAAAGAACTAAAAATGAATGAACCTATAATGTGAAACTGTCCATCATTAATCCACTGGGAAGCATCTGGAATCTGATGCAAAACTCTTCTGAAAAAGGTGTTGTGAACACCTGTCCTTCAGCCAACTAACCCAAAAACTGTGCCCTGCCTTAGGCAGCAATGAACATTCCAAATTAGAAGAACCTCCTTGCCAACATGCAATGGCTTTGTTCTGCTCCTGCCATAACTAAGGGGAAGGAAAAGGAGGCCTCTTGCAGAGACCTTTCAAAGGAATTTGGACAATAAAGACAATCATGGGTGTAACCAAAGCCCAACATTGCTACCACATGGCAAAGCTTCCTGGCTCTGACCTTGGTCTTACGTATTGTTCTGGTAGAAAATAAACACCTTTGCTTTTCAGTGATTCCTCCATTTTTTCCCTTGCCAATGGAACTTGTGAAGGAACTTTACAGAGCAGAACCAAACCTCTCTTCCTTTACTTTTGGTGCCTGCTAGTGACCGACTCCTGGCACTTTAGAGAAGGTTAGGAAACAAGACAGAATGTGTCAACTGGGAGATGTAACTAAAAGCAAAATTCCCTGTGTAGCATCCGCAGCAGAGCCCACACAGTGTGACATTTCAGAATGACTGGCAGCCACTGAAACTTTATAAAAAACCCCTAGGATTTCATTAACTCAGGAAGCTCATGCATATCTTTCCCGGATGCTGTATGAACAATTGCAGCCTTCCTGTTGTTGGACAAAGCCTTTTTCAGATCATAACTCTGTCCACAGGAGAAAGGAATGGAAATTGCTTTAAAGCGCTGAAAAACCTCAGCAGAAGGAGCTGTAGGAGGCCTTGTGGGCTCTGGAGGGGACCTGAAACTGGAAAAACTGCTCAGTGTCTGCAGAAAACCCCAAATTAGGGAGAAGATGAGATATACATACATAGAAACATATGTATCTTATATCTTATATATAGTGCGTATATGCTTGCATCTTTTAAAAGCAATGAATTAATAAAAGTCCTAAATGACCTAGTTTCTTACATGTGTATTTCAAAGCCAGTTGAGAGGAGCTAAAATTGATTATCACTTGCTCTCTTAGAATATAATTTCCATAATTTCAGTTGAAATCAAATATTTCATAATTATTTTTTTTTATGCTTTGGGTGCTGCAGGCTAGAAATAGAACATTTTTGTGTCAAGATATTGTAGGGTCATGGGGTTACAATAAAAGATGGCTATGAGGCCCTTCCATCCTGCTCTCTAGATCACAGCAGCATTGTTCCATGGAGTCTTTTTCTCAGAGTTTTCTTATCTCCCTGTTTCAGATTGCCAGCACTGAGGTTCTCACCATCTACGTGGAGAGGATGAAGAGACTGTTCTTGGGTCTGAGGTGGATCCCCAAACACCAGCAGCACAAAGCACAGCCACCCAGCCTGACCCACAGGGAGGAGGAAGGAACCTCACTGTGATAAATGAACCCACAAAGAACCTCTAGACCACAGAGCCCTCCCTCAGCCTTGCAGGAGAAAACCCCACATTAGGGAACCTTTCTGATTTCAGTGCCTGATTAAGCCTCTCTTACGTCGATGCATTTTCCTTGACATTTGAATTAATGAGCCAAATGTCTCTGGTGAATTCAAGATGAGCCTGAGACACCTCCAAGTGTTTCTATGGCAGCTGCATGATGATACCAACTGGGGGCTATGACTTCTCTGCAGAATCCCAGAGCAGGACAGGTTGCTACAAGTCAATTATTCAGGTATTATAACGAGTGTTTAACAGCATGGCTGTGAAGGAAATAGCTGTTTTACATCTAGGAGATCTGTAAGTGCTTAGGCAAAGGGATCACTCTAAAATTTCATGACTTTGTCTAAGTAAACCCCTCCTTTGACGTAAAAAAATGCAGATACCTCTTTCACTTACTTAGGGAGGTTTTCCATGGATTCCACAGGGCCCCACTGACCTCACTGGTTTTTGATAGTTGCATTATAACTCACATATCTTCCTGTTTGAATTCTTGTAAATAAACAAGCTCTTACTCAAGACTTTTTTGCCAATTGGAGACAGTTTCAACCTGTCAGTGGATTCCTCCTCAAATGTAAGATAGGGAGCTTGGCATTTCAGATTGTTGCAGCTTTCTATAGGAGGAAGCTGTAGAAAGAACTACCCAAACCATGGTCCTGCCACACCTCATCAATCCTTATTTAGCCCTTTGCCTGGGTCAACAGTGCTTGTCATTGTTTGGGCTGAGGGTGAAGTAATTTCCTTCAGAGTTTTATATGAAATGTCATGTCTGGATCTGGTGATAGATTGAGAAACCAACAGTTTCTGCCCAGAAATTTAGTTCAACAATGTGAGCAAATTAAACAAGGATATAAAGGTGGGCAGAAAACTGGAATTCTGAATAGGACTGATGCTAAATGAAGACTTGCCTGCAGTGGGACAGTGTATTCTGCTGTATCCCGGATCCTGTTGGTTGTGTGAACCACTCCCTTCATACTGGAGTGAGCTGAACTGGTATCTTCATCCTCTCCTGTTAGAATCTGTAAGTGATGACTCTACAAATGGCCAGAAGGACAAATAAGCCCTTAAAAACATAATGTGTCAGCTTCTTTGTATCACTCTTGGAGAAAATGCACTGCAAGAAAAAAGTCAGATGGACATTTTCAAGTAGTTGAAAGAATTGGTTTCACTTTTGCAACTTTTGGCTTTGTCAGAAGTGAATAGATGTAGTAAGAATAGAACTTCTATTTTCCCATCCCAAGTGATACAGACAACATGAGGTGACATCCTGACCCTTCAGATGCCACTGGTGAAGCACCAATTAACTGCAACAGGGCTTGATGATATCCAAAAAGTTTCACCCATGCTGTGTTGCTGTCTACCTAGACTTTGACTTTTTCTGTCACCAATGGTGGTGTCCTCTCCATGTTGCTTTTCTTTAAAAGAACTTAAATTACGTTGTTGTTAACTTTTCAGAGTGACTATTTTTGTGCCTCATGCTGATTCCTTCAAAAACCTTGGCCTAACATTTTTGGTTTCTCATGAATTGAATGTGTTAAGGAGGAAGGACAGCTCTGTTTTCAAGCTGACAGGAATGTCATCCAGCTCCTCTAACTCATAAAAGCACTGTCAACTTTGAAGCACTATTGTATGTTCAGAAGGTACTTTTTACACTACATAAAAGTGATATAAAAGGTTTGCTTTGAAAAACAAGCCACAAGCGCTTGCACCACGTCAGGTTAACAACAGACTTTTCTGGAGGGTGATAAAATAGTATCTGAGGAACAGATAGAGAGCAGAACAGAAATACAAAGCCACTGCTCAATCCTCCTTTATTTATATCCTCTGTTGTAACAGCTTTTCAGCCTTTTCCTTTGGGAGAACAGTGCTTTGGGATAACGATGTTGTTGGAAAGTGGCAGTGGGAACCCAACTGTGAGCAGCAGTAGGTGGGTATGGAACCTTAGGAAGGCAACTTGAATTTCCTGCAGACTCGATTCTTTGTGTGATTGGGATCAGTGTGCTCAATGTCCTGGCCTGCTGCCCTCCCAGGAGAATGAGACCAACTTCATGAACCTCAGCAGACTTTGTTCAGCAAACACTTATCACTGAGAACAGCCCTTGCTTGGCAGCACAGAGGAAAATTTGCCCTTTAGAGGCAATCAATTATTGCATATTCCTAAAACATCTTATTGTTCTTGGAATCTGCTGCAAGGGGTGACTTGCCATTTCACCTGACCTTGAACAGGGACTCTATGGAGCAGGCTCTAATCTCAGAAACACTGGTGTAAATCTGAGATTAATCAGTGGAGTTATTTTGGATTTTTCAGACAAGAAACAAAACCAGACAGCATGGCAAGAAACAAAACCATGACTGTTTTTTAGAGGATGCTTAGTTAACTCTGTCCAAGCAACCCCACCTTGTTAAATAACATCCTGTGCCACTCTCCCACCTCAGAGTTCCTTCCCACAACCACATCCATCCTCCAAGATGGTCTAACACCAGATCAACGGTCTCGTTTGCTGCCATGGTACCATCTCTCCTCGGAACTACCAGACATTGCCAGTCTGAGGAAACACTGGGACAACTGAGGTTAAATGGATGTAAGCCAGGGGGCCACTGACCACCCAACACCTCACACCAGTGCAAAGCAGGTGCAATGCTCTTCTGGCCTGGGCAGATGCACACAACACCCACTTCACAGGGGTGGCAGTGGCCACACAAGGCACAGGGCAGTGCTAAAGCAAACTCTGGGGTCATCAATGGCCACAGAGATCTCCAGCTTCTTATCTCCCATTGCATGGGATGCCATCCTGTTTGGTCTTAGGTTGGTTTTGCATCAGGTCTTGGGATTAAAAAGGAGTGATGAATCACTACTATCCTCAGCAGAGCCAATACCTGGCACATCCTTTGGCTGTGGCCTCTTCTGCTCCACAGGGCCATGGACAAGCCGGATCTGGACACTGCTCCAAGCCAACTATTGGCATCTGGTCCAGGGGGTCAAGGCGAGGTGTGAGGCCACCATCTGACACTGTACACACAGGAGTAGGGGCTTCAAAGATGCAGAGCTGTCAAGGTGGGACCTGTAAATCTTAGGCTTAGAGTCTGAGGTCTTTGGGTTTGGGTCAGAATCTATTGACTCAGATTAAAAGGACCAGAGGCCTCTCTCTTGCAGCCAAAGACTCACATGAAGGCACAAAATACCCCGCAAACCAGATCTAATATTTTTCTTCCAGTCCTTTTGTATTTTAAATCACTACAGCTGTAGTCATGACAAAACATTCAAAACTAGACAGGCTTTTTGGCTGTTGGTATTGTCTGAAATGCTTCAGCTCACAGGAACAAGCTGCATTCTGCACAAACAGGCTTCATTTCTTGAGCCATCAGTGATCCCTCCTTAGGCTTTAGGTGACCACAGTACAGCTTGCAAGTGGGCACCAGAAACAGACCTGGGATGCATTTAGGTACCAAAATAACTACAAAGAAATTAATTTTAATATAACACAGCCAGACCTATGTGTACATACACACAGCACAATGTTTATAATAAAAGAGACAAACAGGAGGGCTCAGATTGCATAAGCAAAGCAGAATTGTTGTCTTCTCTTCATAAATGCTCTTGTTTTCACATTAACATCTCCCATCTGTTTGGGGTCTGACCTCAGCAGCTCGGCTGGACGTGTTCATCTCTTTCCCATGATGTTCCCATATAAGGTGATCTCTCTGCCCCTGGAGCAGGGTTTTCATTTGCTCAGGTTTCATCCCACTCTGATTTGCTGGTCTCTGTGGTCGAGCTCTCTCACAGCTCTGCTCTGCAGCTTCCACACAGCAGTGCTGTAAAGGCAGGAGAAAGGCAGGAGGGAGCAATGAGGCAGGTCTGGAGAGCTCTGGGTAGTTCATTTGCAGGCTCTGTTCTCTTTCTGCCACACGTTGCCTCTGCAATGAGCAGCTTCTACAAGCTTTTCCCAAGCAATACAAACCTGTCCAGAGAGCGGGGTGGAACTACAGGGCTGAAGAGTTGTAATAACTCTCATGCCATTAGGAAACTTTGCTTCAAAACCTGTATCACTCTCTGCACTAACTAACTTGGGAATGTGGAAAATGACCACAGAATTATAAAACAAATATGCTGGAACATTGTCCCTCACCTCTGTAAGACCTGACCCAGATACCACATTCCCCAACTAAGATAACTTAAGACAAGTTAAGCATCAAACAAATATCTCGGCTGCTTCCTGTAACATTTACTCAAGGCTGCACTGAGAGCTTATAATCTCTTTTATGTCTGTGAAGATTCTCTTGTGATAAAGATGTTGAGGCACTGAGCTAAGCCTTGATTTATTTATTTTTTTTAAGCAGTAATTTTGAATATTCAGACACCACTGCAGACTGTAAATATGAAGCAGAGGAGAGGCAGCCTGGGGGAGTAGAATGGCTCTTGGGGCTGCTCGTATGAAGAGCACAAAACTGTTGGAGGAAAGGACTGTGACAACCTAAGAGTTAAAGGATGACACAAGATGTCTCACACTTTCTGCAGGTTGGAAAGTCTCACAAAACTGGGCTCCAGGTTTGCTCCTGCCTTCAGTCACTTGAGCTTTCAAACAGGTCAACAAGCTGGTTGTTGACTAATCCACTTTTAGCTCAGCCAGCCCACTTTTAATGATCTCTGGTCATGGAGGTCTCCTTCCCCAGAGTCAGAACAATCAGACTTCATGGGTTTCCATCTCCCCATCTTTTTTTCTTCTTACCTAGGCATTTTCTAAAGTTTTCATACATCCTTCCTCTTCTTTATCTGTTGCCTCTTTAACATTAGAGAGATATAAGAAGAGAGGAACAGTCATTTCAGTGTGGGGACTGAAAAAAAATTGATGTAGAGGAGGATCTCAGAGCAGCACCATCCCACGATACCCACCACAGACCCCTCTCCATCCCCAACACCAGGGGCACAATCTCTCTCCCCTCTGAAGAAAGGCTGTGTAACAGTATTTACAGAAACAGTGTTTCTCTAGGATTAAATGGAGATGGACCCACAGGCAACACTCCTTGTGACCCATTAACTCAGTCTACACGGAGCAGGTTTGGCCCCAGCGCCTCCAGCAGAAATACCATTTTCATTTGCTCTCTCTGTGTCCTACATGCTCAAAATACTCACCAGAGAATACTGTAATTGATACCAGGAGAGCATGACAAGGGAAAGTAGATCTCTTCTGGGAACTTGTAGGTAAATACAATTCCTAAAGGTCAGTATATGGACTGACAGCACAAAGGAAACATGATCTGGTTTTAAAGTTCAAATCCAGGAGTCAGGAGACCTGGATTATGTTCCTGGCTCTATCACAGCTTTCATGAACAACCACAAGCCACCCGCCCATCCCCTTTGTGATTGTTTAACCAGTTAAAAGCCTGGACACCAAAGCAGTGTCACTGCTCAGCCTTCCCGTGAAGAAGGGGATTACATTTGATTAAATCATGTTATGAAGCGCTTTCTGTTTCTCAGAAGGAAAAAAAGAGCTCATCCAAGATAGTCGCAGTGCTTAGAATTGCAAAGTATTACAGTTATGCTACTTACTGAGTCAAATCCTGCAGTGATTTACAACCTGTGCATTTCAATTGGCACCAATTTAACATGACTCACTGCGTATTTTAATCCATCATCTGGGGACTCACATGGGATTCTGAGACTATCCAAGAACCTAATTGCAACAGCAGAGATGCTCCAATATCCACCTATTTCAGGTCTAAGCACAGCTTTTGAAGGATCTGCAAGATTTTTCTTGAGAGATTTCATGAACAAGTTTCTCTTTAATAAGTAGTCTGGTTTGGATTGTTTGGTGTTTTTGGAGCTGCTGTTCCTGTTTCAGGTTTATGCACTACATATTTATGGGTACTTCGAGGCTGAAAACTGATGTCCAACCCCAAGGACATACATTTGCCGTTTGCCCCAGGGTGAAGCCTGCTCACAGGACCGGCGTTCCCGTTCCACATGGATCCTCTGAGTACCTTTCCATTTCAAAGGAATGAAGTAACATTCACCTGACACCCACACCAGCCACGCTCGACGCCCCTTTGTGCTGTCAGAGCCTGCCAGAAACCTTAATTGGGTAACTGCAGCAATCTGTTTGTGCATCTCCTACACATGCCACAACCACCTCCCTCGGGAGGAGCCGCAGAGCCAAGTTTATCCTGCGGAGGGTGAATCTCGGACCTGTTCCTGCCGTTCCTCGCAGTTGTGCCGTGATGGAGCCGCACGGGAGCCGTGCCCTCCCCAGAGCCCCCACAGCGACCTGGGCCGCGGCCCCTGCACGTTAGCGGCGGGAAGGGCTGCCCGGGGCACACCGCGAGGGCTCCCTCGGGCTGCGGCGGCTGCGAGGACAGCGAAACACGCGAGAAGCGGTTCCGACCCACTGGAACCCGGCCGGGTGGACCCAGCCAGGTCCCGGCCCCGCCCAGACACACCCACACTCGCCCCGCCCCTGACCACGCCTTTACAGACAGAACACGTCCCTCACAGCCTGATCACGCCCCCTCACAACCCAACCGCTCCCATCCAGAGCCAGACCACGCCCACACACAGCCCGGCTCCGCCCCTCACAACTCAGCCCCGTTCCAGTCTGACCCCGCCCCCTCACTCTCAGACCCCGCCCCTCCCCCTCCTGGCGCCGTTCCCGTTCCCGCCGCTCTGCCGTGGCATCGGAAGTGACGTCACGCCGTATCCCAGCAACCGTCCGCGCGGTGCCCGGAGGCTCCGCCGGGGCCTCATCGCCGGGTCCGGCCCGGACCCCCGGGGCCCAACTCACACCCACACCCACCGTGTGTCCTCTGCGGGTGCCCCCCGGGACACCGCCATGGCTGACCAAATGCAGTTCATTGTCGAGAAGCTCAATCAGGAGCCCTTCAGGAAGAACTACAACTTAATCTCGTTTGACTCCCTGGAGTCGGTGCAGCTGCTGCAGCTGCTCAATGATGTTCTGGGCGAGATTGACCCGAAGGTAAGGGGGGCGCTCAGAGCTGCTCACACCTCCTGCAGTGGGTTTGGCACCGAAATGTGCTTTTCTGTAGGTCTGGCTCAGTGTCATCCCGTGGCGTGCTTGGTTTTTCAAAGCAGCTTGTATGGATCTCCCTGGGAATAAATGTGCCTGGCAAGAATCCTTCCTGTCAATACATCTGAGCGTATAAAAATATTTGCAAAGCAGCAGATGTTCCTTGGGGCAGGGTCTGGAACCCTGTCCCCAGAGACTGATCACTGGATGTTTTGCCTGTGAAATTCAGAATACAGATGTTGGTTCATACTGAGAACTTTCATGTTCTTAGGGCAAGGTCAGGCTGTGCCCTGCACACACACATGTCCACACACCTGGGGGATGGATACCTGTGCCTTGGAGTGCCAGGATTCCCAAATTCTTTCTTGGATGTGCTCAGTGTGTCTGCATAAATGATTACTGTGAGCAGGGAGAATGGTAATTTAGGATGAATTTACCAGAACACTCATGTTGGAGAAAATCCACTAGAAGAGAATTGAAGTTTGGTGATAAAAGGGATGTTCTGTGCAGAGTATCTCACTATCATTTGATAAATTAATAAGGTCAGTTCTTTTAGTGTTGCCAGTTAATTGATACCACTTGGACAAAGAAGTATATAATAATTATAGTTAATAATATAATTATAATGAATAGCAATTTATTACAAAATACCTAATTGCATAATTACAATCTTTGGTGATATTATTATTATATAAAAATTATTACCTATAAATCATTAATTAAATAAATTTACCAACTGTTTAGCATGCTGTTGACATTAGAGAGGAGCTGCCAGAACAAACAGCTAAAAGAATGCTGAATCTCCTTGGAATTCTCAAATACAAACCTCCAGGGAGTGTGTCAGACCTGTGAGTATCCTTTTACCTGCAAACACCATTAAAACATCGTTTGCTGCTCATGTGGTAACGACCTTAATTTCAGATGAGAGCTGTTCCCATGTCCCTGGGGAGGTTGGGATGGAATCCCAGGTGCAGTGCCACACGTTGGGATGGAATCCCAGGTGTGGTCCCACAGGTGGGTGCTGTTGCCATGTCCCTGTGGATGCTGGATGGGGTGCCAGGTGTGGTCCCAGAGCAGTTCCCATGTCCCTGTGGATGCTGGATGGGGTGCCAGGTGTGGTCCCAGAGCAGTTCCCATGTCCCTGTGGATGCTGGATGGGGTGCCAGGTGTGGTCCCAGAGCAGTTCCCGTGTCCCTGTGGATGCTGGATGGGGTGCCAGGTGCGGTCCCAGAGCAGTTCCCATGTCCCTATGGATGCTGGATCGGGTGCCAGGTGCGGTGGCACACCTGGGCAGGTGCAGTGGCGGGTGCTGCCGGCAGAGGGCACTGCCTGCCCGGCCCCGCAGTGCCCGGGGCGGGAGCGACTCACCTGGGCCAGGTGATGCCCAAATCCCGTGCCCCGCCCACCCTGCCGGCATTAAAAACCATAAAACCACCTAGTCCAACCCCCTGCCATGGGCAGTGACACCTCCTACTAGACCAGGTTGCTCCAAGCTCCATCCAACCTGGCCTTGGACACTTCCAGGGATGGGGCAGCCACAGCTTCTCTGGGAAACCTGTGCCAGGGCCTCACCACCCTCACAGGGAAGAATTTCTTCCCAGTATCCCATCTAACCCTACTCTCTGGCAGTGGGAAGCCATTCCCCCTTGTCCTGTCATTCCAGGCCCTTGTAAATAGTCTCTCTTTGTCTTTTCCGTCATCTTCTTTAGGTCCTGGAAGAGCCAATTAGCTCACCCTGGAGCCTTCTCTCCCCCAGGCTGAACTATCCCAACCCTCTCGGCCTCATCATGAGCATTTTCTCTTTTAACAGCATTGAGAAACATTGCAAATTCTTTGTTCCAAGCCTGCATTCCTTAGTTTGAGATTTATTGCTGTTTTCTCTGTCGTTGTCACACAGAAGCGCTTTTCGCCAGGGGTTGGTCACTGGGAGCAAACCTGTCATTCATCCTCTCTTACACTGGCTTCTGCAGAGGACCAGTGAACTCAAGAAAAGAGCTTACCTGGCACGTTTCTTAGTGAAACTGGAAGTGCCAGCAGAGTTTCTCCAGGATGATACCGTGGCTGACATCAACAAACAGGTACCGTTTGTCACGAGCGCCAACGCTTTACACGAATTAAAGTGCTGGCGGGAGGAGGGATGAAAGAATCAGGGAGTTAATGTTGGCATACATGTTTATGTTAAGAGCATGTTGGCATCAAGGATGAGCAAAGATTCATAATAAAAAATAGTTGTCTTGACCACTTTCCTTCCATTAATGCTGAATTTGGATATTAATGTGCAGTATTGAATTAAAAGGCTTTCAGCCCATTAAGTACCGGGTGCCAAATCACATGCAGAGCCATGTTCCATTTATTTTTTAACATCTTTTTCCCTATGAACTATGACATTTATGTTTTTAACCGTAAATTACCACCTCAAAGCAGTCCAGAAAATGTTATCACCACAAGCCGGTGTCTCCTAATTGTCAATCGATTGTATTTGATAGTCATGATTGTCAATGATAGTATCTGATGCCTAATATTTGCATTAGCCTTATTCCACTTTTGCTTCAACCATTTATTCTTTTGTGAATAAGTAAAAGATTTCTTTTTTTCTGTGCTGACATTCCTACTTATTATGTTCCCACTTCTTTTGTGAGCATTGAATGTTGATTTTAGATAGTCAGACTGGGTGGGTTTCAATTGTAAAACTTCAAGTCAACCAAAGTTATGAGTTTATATCTATATTATCTGAGGTACCTATTTACATAATTTTTTTAAATCCAGTTTTCTGTGCCTTTTGTTTTGTAAAATCACAGTGAGTTTTAGTGTTTGTAACAGGAAACTTGATTTATTAACTGTGCACCAGCAAAGCTGAACAGTCTGACTGAAGCTTGACCAAGCCTTTTAATTTTTTTGTTACCTGTAATAATATTGGATTTATAACTTGAGATAACTCAGGAGAAGTAGTAAAGAGAGAAAGGAATGCAGATTGTATGTTTTTTCGGTATGTCACAGTCTTAATATGTATAAATATCCACCTCCATAATTTCCATTACGTAAGATGTGTTCCTTTTTGGGATTACAGTAATAGAACCATCTTATTAAACTAATACCCTGCTGATTAATTCAAAACAGAAGCTGGGGTAATAGAATGCCTTGCTGCAGTTTAACATGACAATGCAAATATTTAGACACTAATTAATTAAAGAATTTAGCCTAAATGATTTAGATACAGGCTTGCAGTGGTGTCTTTTAAGAGAAATTTGAAATACTGAGAGTTTGGACACTTTATAACATGGTCAGGTTTATGGCTGTGTAGAATCAAACTCAAATGTACTTTTGTAAATTATTTATACAAGATACTCACCTTACCTGCCACCTTCCCACTGTGTTGGGATTTACACACTGGATTGGTTGCGGTATAAAATTTAAAAAATGAGCAACTTCAGGCATTAATTTAATTTTCCAGTCTTCAATGAGTTGCTCCCAGCTGCCAGGAATCTTTCTTTCCATATGGGAATCTGGGTGTTCTTTGGTCATTTGAGCGTGTCCCATATTCCAGGTGTGTGTGTGGGTACCCACAGTGAAAAGTGAGAGCTTTCCCCTCGTTATGATCCATCAAACTGTGCTCTGCCCTTGTTTGAGTCCTGCCATTGGTCTTGCAATTTTGTTTCTGTTAAGGAAAAGATTTCCCAAACTCCCCTTTTGGCAGAGGTAGAGGCACACAAAGGAAAGCTGTTGGACAGCAGAAGTGGTGAAAGCACTTGCTCAGGGACCTGGTATTTCATTTTTGTTCGAGGACTTCCACAGTGCATTAGTGGCATCGTGGAAACCAGCTGGGTTTTCACTCCTAACTTGTTCCTCCTTGTCCAGCCTGTGCATTCCTTGTCACACCTTTTGCCATTCAATCCAGCTCTTTCTCTGGGGTTTTATCTTCTTCTCAGTAGCCATTTTATTGCTATTTTTTTGAATTCATTCCAGCTTGTCAGTCCGTGCTTGAGACTGCAACAACCAGACCTGAGCAGAGCTCTCTGGATGCTGGTTCCCCAGGGTTTTATAGAATGGAATTGCTGCTTCACTGCTCAGGGCTTTGATGCCTTTGTTTGAACTGGCCTTTGCTGTTGCTGTTTTGTGTTCACCTTTCATATCAACTGCTCTTTCCAGGAAGTAAAAAAACCGACTTGATATTCTCTTTTTAGATTTTTCCATCTCATTGAATGGCTGTTTCTGTGGAGATTATCTTCCCTTATACCTCAGCTTGCATTTCTCCGAGTCGAATCTAAATTTATTTTCTCTCCATATTTCTAAACTCTTTCTGTCCCCTGTTATTTCTCTACCCACACAGACTTTCACACTGCCTCTCAGTTTAAGATTCCTGGTGGGCACTGTGCTGGTGTGGAAGTAGCACACTGTCTCCTTCTCCCTGAGTGCTGAGCTGCATCAATCAATCCCTGTGAGGAACCCAGGTTATGCAACGTGTCACAGCCCCTCCTCACGTGTTACCTCAGCTGTGGGGTTGGGCCACTCTGCAAATTCAAGCCCCACAGCTTCAGTCAGGAGTGTTGTTAGGTCAGGCTCTTCCTTTTTGGGCTGATAAATGTATAGATGTGATATACACAGATTTATAGTAAGAAAGAATAATTTATTAACATGGGTTTGTCCCTCTTGGGTAACATCTTATCTCTCTGTTTTGAAAATATACTGTGTGTTACAAGGGAAGAGATGAAAACACTGAAGAAATTGTGAAATTCTGATTGGACCTTTAAATGCAAGAGAATGCATTGTGATTTTTTAAATTTCTGTTTTTATAAGTTGAGAAGCTTTTGCAGTGAAAAAAATGCATTTTGTTCTTTTTCTCACCATATTTCTATGTCTACAAATACTATCATAGTAATAAAGCAATGTGTTGATCTGAAAATCCTCAGACACAGAGCTCATTCTGCACCATTTCTGTTTCATCTTGCAGTATGAAGAACTCATGGAAGCATTTAAAAACCTGCATAAGGAGTACGAGCAGCTCAAAATATGTGGTTTATCCACTGCAGAAATAAGAAGGGTAAAAAAAAAAAAAGCAAAACTTTTCTTTAGTTGTTTTTTGAAGCCCTGTTTTTGTTGGGTTTGTAGGCTGTTGAGGCCAGAGCTGGTGGGCTCTGCAGCTGCCTTTTGTAAACTGTGCTGTGTTGGCAAACAGAGCAGAAAGTCTTTGCTCGTGCTCAGAGCGGAGCTTTCTGGAGCAGATTGGGGAATGAGGCTGCCAAGGCTCTGTTCAGCATGATTTCCAAATATTAGAACTCCATTTCCTCTGAATGCAAACTCATACAAAGCCTTTTGCCTTCCTGATACAGGGTAATAATTCCAGAGGGTGTTGAATGAATTAAGAGCTTAAGTCAACAGTAATGATGAACCCGTGTGGATACAGTGTTAAGTAAAGATATTTGCCCTGTTTCAGCAAAATAATTAAGCCTGTGTACAGCTTTCCAGGGGACATACAGACAAGCCAAGCAAATGTTGAGATGTACATTAGGAGAATTTATTTCCCTTTCTCTCAGAACTATCAATCTGTGGAGTCCTGCTGTTGTAAAATAGGATTAAGGGAAAATAATAATCAGATCCATATTTCAGCACTAGAAGGTGGGTTTTTTTTAACACAGTTTTAATACAAAAAGCGGCAGCAGACATCCCTCATACGCAGCTTCTTGCAAAATGGTCTGCCAGGAAGTGGGTAATGATGGTGACATTAAGAACATATGTCAGACTGCCTCAGATGTTGAATTCGTGTTGATTTTTTCCTTGGTGGTGTGTGTTTGTTTGTTTTTATTTTAGAGAAATCCACCTGCTCTTATTTTAAATGTTCACACTGATGCTCAGGGATGCAGATGAGGAGTGTTAGCATAAGAGGGAGTGGGAACTGTGGGGGAAGAGAGATTGGAATCCTGGGTGTTCTGATCGTAGATCAATAAAATTACAACCACCTCCGTATATTCAGAGAAGAATTCTGATTTTCATATTAATTAGAAGAGAATTTAGTCCAATCCAACATGCATGGTAGATAAATTAATATTTATTTATGTATTTTTTTTCTGCTTTTTAGGACATCAGTGCAATGGAAGAGGAAAAAGATCAACTGATCAAAAGAGTAGAGCGTCTCAAGAAGAGGGTAATAGAAGTAACACTGTTCCATTTCAGTGTCATAATCCTTGGCTTGCAACTCTGATTTTGGAATGCAAACAGGGATTAAGATAAACATACTGTATGTCTAGGAAGGACTCGAGTAACTAATTGACCTACAGGGAATCTCCCAGGCCTCAGTCCAGGGCTTTTAAGAATCTCGAGTCCAGTACTTTGCTGTCATTTCTGAGTAGTAACGTGCATGGAAAGGAAGTGCTAAGTGGGCTTGTGAGACATATGATCCCTTTAATGCATTTCTCAACTATCTGACAGCAACGTGCACTATTTATCCGCTTGCTGTAGGTGGAGACAGTACAAAATCATCAACGGACGCTTGAAATAGCAAGACAGCTCCGCTTGGAAAAAGAGAGAGAAGAATCTCTGGCTCAACAGAAACAAGAACAAAAACGTCAGGTACTGACACAAAAACATACCCATAAAAATTAAGAGCTGTTGATGTTTGTTTGGGAATCAGGCATTTTAAAAAGACAGCAGGACCGACAGTAGAGAGTTTCTCCCGACCCCAGAAAATGAAATCCCATTTAAAAGATCTATGAAGGTTTTAAGGGAAGAGGCTTGACCCTGCAAGTTTTGAACAGCACAGTGAAGGTACTTGGCTGCCTCAGCTGCCACTGACATCATCCTTGAGTGTTCCCAGGAAATGTTCCATGACTTACTGCCGGAGCACCCGAAGGGAACTCGTCATATTTATGGGAGTGAGCAAATGTTTCCTTGGGTTGATTTCTATCTCTGTGCATCTGCACCAAGATTTCAGGGGCTGAGCAGCACAGCAAGTGCCTCAGCTTCTCCCTGGGTGGGGGGAATATCTATTCAGGAGCAACCTTGGGATTTTGGTCCCTGAGTTTGACAAAAGTGGTGTCCTGAGAAGCACTGGAAGCTGTCAACACCTCCGAGTATAAGGGTGGGTTTTATTCCTGACCTGTTCTGTCAAAACAAGGTACTTCCATAAAATCCAGTGCCATTTTGTTATACCATCTCACCAAATTCTGTAGCTTGAACTGCAACACTGTATAAAGAGGGGAAGAAAACCAGATTTCTTATATTGGAGTCTGTGTCTGGATGTGGAATCAATGGGAATTAGTAACTCTCAAGCTGTTGGGTCTTTGCTTGAACCTGAACGAGATCACAAGTAAAATGAATGTGACATCCAGCTAATTCCAGTTCTTAGTCCACATCTCCATAAATCATAAAAATGCAAATCAGCTGGGGGTTGTTTGGCAAGAAACTTTCCATCTGCTCTTGGGATGGACAGTGGATTGCTGTGACAGCTCAGCTGCATTGCAGGGACTGTAGGATAAGGACAGTTACCTGCTGCAATCCTGATAATTGCTGCCTTTTGTTCCTGTTGTTGTAATGCTCAAGCCACTTAAAATTTTGGTGAAAATTGTTGAATGAAGTTCTGCCATAAAGTATCATTTGGGAGAACAGGAATCCTCTCTTCAATTAACATTAGGGAATATCAAATAAGCCCAGGCCAAGTGTTGAAAATTTGGTCTGGCACATTCCCTTGTGAAACAGATACTCACCAGATGCTTAAAGCTGCCATTTTTTCTGTTTGGGATTCTTTTGCTCTTTTGGTTTAGTTGTTTGAATGTGGATTTCCAAGGAATGAGCTTATGTGTGTCCAATTCTCTCTCCAAAGCTGTTCCACGCAGAGCAGAGGCTGCAGAGAGCCCAACTCCAGCTGAAGGAGATGCAGGATGCTGTAGCTGATTCAAAGCCTGAAAGTAAGCAGTGATTTACAAAGGGGTTACACTTCTCTGGTAGAAATGAAATCAAAACCTCTTGCTCAGTCAGAAGTTTGTCTTTCCTAAGCTTTTATGCCTTTTGTGTTTGTAATTGGGCATCGGTGAAATACTGCTTCTTAAAAATGCCCTCAATGAATGAACAAATGCATTGAATACTGTGTTTTATTCAGTGGAGGCTTGTTTTTCTAGTTACCTTCTATAAAATATTTGTTTGAAAAGCTTAAGGACTGTTTCTTATTGCAGTGCAATTTTGTGCTGTAGTTTTGTAAAGTACCAAAAATAAAGCTATTTCCTAATTCAGCTTTTTTTAATAGACTGTAGATTATATTTAATTATATTTATATACACAGCACACACTTTTAATGGGTGTGATTATAAATATATGGATATAAATATGTAGATACTAGATATATATGCATATTGAAGCCTCTATTTTTATATATAAGTATATTTGTTTATATATGAAAGTTCTTTGTTCTCTCTATACCACTGTAACTTACTGAGCTGCACGTTGCTGAATTACATGAATAACAGCAAGATTGCTTCTCCTGGTTTTCAGTGATATCTCAGACTGCAAATAACTAAACAAAATAAATTACATGCCTTGTGGAATGAGTTAGTTCTACATGCTCATCTAGAACAACAGGAGGTGGAAGGAGTTGCAGTTACTAGAGCAATGTGTAACTAAATGTCTCCAAAGGACAATTTGACAACCTCCAGGTTTCTGGTGATTTAATCACTTGGAAGGAAACGTCCCAAGGATTATCCTGGCAGTTTGACACCAAAACTGGGAGTCAGTTTAGAGCCACAGAATCATCAAGTCTCCTGAGCTGGGAGGGACCCCCAAGGGGCTATTTCTCAATTTAAATTTAGTAAACCAAGTCATTGTCCTACTCTTTCAAGAACATTTGCTGTTTCAGTTGCATCACTGAACTGCTTTGGCAGCTCCTCTGAGTTAAAGAAGTTTTTTTCAGTCTCCACCTCGTTGTGTTGTTATTACTTTGTAATTTTACTTTCATTATTTTACGATGCTCATCAGCCACTGAACCACAAGTGGAACTAAAGGAGTATCTGAATCATCTTCTTCACTCACAGGGCCCTGCAGTGGATTTTATAACTGCTCCTGTTTTGCAGTAGCTATCAGAGAGTTTATACAGCAAAGCTGTATCAACAGTTCTGTTTCAGTTTCTGGGTTTTTTTAAAGGCCAATGGAAACTTGACGGGTTCAGTTCACAGAAGCAAAGGTAACATAATAAAAAGGCAGTAAATATGTCATGTCATCATTGAGATGAAAATAAAGTTAACATATTTAGTTTCCTTATCTTGAGTCCTACTTGCAGGGGAAAACAAAAAGTATTTAGATGTTCCGAAGCAAAGCTTGGAGTCATTACTTAAGAAAACTTGTGTTGAAATCCTGCCCAGACAAAGACTTCAGGACTCAGCTCTGTAATTGCTCTTCCCCACTGGAGTTACAAAGGCACTGCCTATAGCAGCAATTACAGAAAGCCAACTGTTTTTTTAATAATTGAAATTAGGTGACCACAGTGCACTGCATAGGTTCCATTTACTTTAAAAGCTTTGTTGGGTTACAGTTAGCACAATGTATTTTAGTTTGAAAGTTCCCTTTGGCTGCAGTTTGGTACCTCAGCTGCCTCCTCATATCAGTGTAGCTCATCGGTGTAGTAGAAATCAGATCCTTTCCTTTAAAAGAAATTTCTTCCAGTTTTAATACTTCAGTATTTTAACACTTCAATTTTTACTTCCTAGGCAAGATAAAATGTTAGAAGTTGTTCATGAGTAGAAGCTTTGTTGTTTGTCTTCTGGATTTGATCACTTCATAATTAATTTAGGATGAAGTGCTTTAAAGAAATGTGTAGGAACTCTTTAAGGAATGCAACTTCCATGTATTCCTGAGTATCATTAGCATATAATTAGCATCAGCCTGCTTGAATGTGCCAGGAAAATACAGCTTATGGTGAGGAGGTTCTTAACTCCTAGAAACATAATATTTAGAAGACTTTGTATTGTATCATTGATTGTTATGAGCTGTTCTGGAGACTAAAGTTGATGATGGTTTCACAAAACCTTCCCTGTTTATTAACTTCAGTCCTTCTGTGTTATTAACTTCAGTATTACTCAGGATGTTGTTCAATTAGAAAGGGATTTGCTACTGGTAGCCCCAAATAACATGAATTTGCAGATCCTGGAGGGTTTTCTTCTGTTGTTGTTGTGGACATGAGTTATATTTCTCTTAACACTGGCCACCAGTTTGAATAACCATAACCCAGCTTGTGCTTTCTCTCCAAGACTGACACCTTTTTGCTTTGATTGTCTCTGCTGGCACAAACACAAATTGTTAATGTGAGGAAACAAACAGAATGACTGAAATTCTTCATCTCTGTCCACTTTACAGGTCACTTTATTGGCAAAAATGTGAAAAAAGTGGATGAATAGCTTCAAAATATTGATTAAAGAATGTGTTAAAATGATTGTTGATAAACAGTGAAGTGTGTAATTTATAAAATTCATTAAGTTCATGTGTAGTAATAGATTTAGGACACTGGGAGCTTCACAGACACTGGTCAAGGAGGAATTGCTTTGTACAGATGTCTATTTTCTTTCATTCTTGATGAAAGATAGAAAGTGAGCAAGGTATTATTTAAATATTCCATTTGATAGAAAACATTAACATTTTTCTTTTCCACAGAACCACCTTTCCCTGAAATTCCAAAGTTAAATGATCTCCTCCAAAACTGGAGACCACATTGGAATTAAAGTTCTGGAAGTATTTGGTAAATAGGACTGGCTCAGGTGGAACTTTATTTCCATCTTTAAAAGATTTTATTTCTTATAAAGTCATTGTCAATTGATGCAAGGTGGGGGTAAAGCAGTTTTAGCATAATTTGGTATCTCTGATGAGAATACAAGTCTGGTTGGTAAGATTGGGAGTGTTTTTAAGGTCATTGACTCTTGCACCTCATTTTGAAGAACAAACAAGGCAGAAAAAATTCAATGTGACCTCTGTTAAAAGGATTCCAAGGAGTTTAGTGGAAGGTTTAGAAAGAAGTGGAATCATCACCCAGTGGGTGTTTGGCTCTTTTTTGTTTAGCATTTACACCAGATTCCTGCAAGAAAGTAGCAAATGATCCCTGGGGAAATAAAAATAGGGAAGTGACTGAATAATGAGGAGACTGTTGATTTGAAGTGACTGGAATCACTTAGGAAGCCAAGCCCATGCCAACAGGTTCTATTTTAAGGAATAGCCAAATTCCACAGTATTCCTCCAGGAATAATGTACATGCAATGTATTTATGGAATGTGAGGCTCTCTCCTAGGAAGTGGCTCTGCAAAGAACTTGTGAGTCAGATGGAAAAATGGTGGAACAGGAGCTCCCAGTGTTATAAATGAGGTGATATCCATGCATTTATTTCTGGGAGAAAATGCAAGAGCAGGGTCACACTGCCCCTGGTTTGGGCTCTGAGGTGTCCATCACTGCAGCCTGTGACAACTCAACACTCCAGAATTACTCTGAAAGGTCAGAGAGGTTTCAAAGAGCTCTAATAATTATTATAAACATGGAAAACACAATTTACAGTGGCAAATTCTGGAAGCTTTTCATATTTTCAAGGATATATTGAAGGGATGATTGATCTCTCAGTGTTTGCATGTCCTAGGCCTCTGTTTAATATCCCTGTTTGAAATCCCTGTTTAATAGAGGGACACTGGAAGTGGTAGCACTGGAAGCTGTGGAGGAAATAATTTCAGTCCCTGCAGAAAGGGATTTGATGTTGGAAGTCTGTTCCAGACGTGCCTTTGTCGTGGTTCTGGTCCAGGATGTGCACTTGGCATCCCTATAGTGGGAAAAGAAGTGGGGATCTGAGTGTGAGGTGAACCAAGTTTTAGGTCCACCAGCAGAGTTACGCAGAGAAACTCCCCTCTCCTCTACATGACTGAGCAAGCAGGAATAAACTCTTTTCTCCCATCCCCGTCTTTGTAATAATAATAATAATGAGAAAATTTGAATGGAAAACATGAGGAGTTGCTGTGAATAGCTCTGCACATGTAAATATGTGGTTGGCAGAACCTTGTTAAAATAACCTTAGGGCACAGAGCCAGATTTCTGTGCCGCTTACGTGTGTACGTTTTGTAACCATAAGTCAATGTTGAAACATTAAAAACAGAATTTATATGTGTAATGGAAAGATTTGAAGTATGCTGGCTTTCTTTCCCCCCCCCCCCCTTGCCTGGGAATTTGCAAAAGAATGTTTTTCACTGTAAAAAAACCAAAAAAAAAACCCAAAAAACCAAAACCCCGAACCAAGAGTTGCTCCATGTTTGGGTTTTTAAGGCTCTGTTAAGCAGCAGAAGTAGCTCTTAGGTAGTTACTTCTTCATGTGTTGAATGGAAGAGGAAAATATATCCAATGTATTTAGAGAAGAAACATTAGTCATGAGGGATGTTGACATCGCGTCTTTCCCCATCAAGATGTCAGGTTTTAACTTGCTTTGTTGCCTGTTGCACTGTCAGGAATAAGCACAAGAACCAGTCGGGGTGTGACAGGAGTTGGGAGCAACTCTGAGGTTATTTGGGAAATAAATCAGATAGTGATCAGGGTTATAGCCCATGAAGTCAAAAGGTCCCTGCTCTTATCAAAGCTCTCATGGTTCTTTGCTAAGTTTATTGTCATATCTACAACAAATCCTTTGGGCTGTACGTTTTGATCAGAGAACTGGAACAGCACAAGAAATGAAGTACAGGTTATATATGCAGATTTTATTGGCTTTTTTTGCTGCTGAGAAAACCAAGAAATTTATTTGATTTAATTCAAGTATTAATATTGCATCTCGGAATAATCAATATCACCTTGATTTCCACACCAGAGGCCTTGGTTATAAATATCGGGTTGGGAGTTGTGTTCCCGTGAGTTCTGAGGTGATAATTCAGCTCCTGGGGGACGTGGGAAGCAGCTTGGCTGCATTGCAGAGGTGGGAGATTTCTAGTGAGACACTGAAATGGGGTCGCTCCTGCCCAGCTCTGTGGTGGGCTGAGGAAGGTTGGAATGGAGTTCTTGTGAAAGAAGGAATTGGGAAATCTTTCCCAGTAAGTCCCGGTGTGTTTCTCAGGTGCAGCTGCAGTGCCAAGGACGCGGTGGCTGTTCCATGCTCAGAGTAACTTGGTTTTACAGCTCTGAAACCAGTTTTGGGGCTGTTTTGCATGAGATAAATGGCCCCTCCATGAAGGGGAGAAGCTGCTGCTGTAGTGTTGCTTTCCATAAACACAGAAACCAGCAAACTAAACTGCTGGAAAAGAGGAATTCCCACTCATTTTTAGTTTGTGTTGACTTGCCTTTGTTGGCAGTGCTGCTTTCCCCAGGGTCTGTTTTCTTTCTTCCAGTTCTTGAGGTTTTCTCAAGAGCTAATGGCTTATTTCCCCTCTGGCAGCTTTCCTGGCAGCCTGGGCTGGGAGCAGAGGGTGAGGACGATCTCTCAGGGCAGAGTGTGAGAGGTAAAGAGCAGCAGAATAAAGGGGACCTTGTTTTATCCATCAAGCTCTTTAGCCTGAGAACCAAAATCTGCTTTCATCTACATCCTTCTCTGTCTCTGTTTCAGCAACACCAGCTGTACTTTTGTATCTCTGTGCTCTTCTCTGCTTGTGCAGTAAATGAGAGAAGAAAATTGTGAACTTCTTGTTTTTCTTGGCATTTCATTGCAATTCCATCTTCTCCTAAACATGGAGAGAACAAAAACCCCCGACTCTAGCAAGTTGTCTTATAAAGCAAAAGAACCAAGAGTATTTACCTTTTAGTCATCTAGATCATGAAAAATACTCTGTAATACTCGTTCCCACTCTCATCTGACATGTAACTTCCAACTCCTGAAATCCTTGGTACAGTTGTCTCAGCGGAGTAATTGCACTAAACTGCCTGTTGTCAGTGGAGACTCTGCAATGTAATTTAAATAGATGTTTCCTTTTATTCTGTCGCATTTTTCTCCCTGTGAATTGTTCTTACCTGTATGTACTTGGCTTTATTTATAAATTAACTGTTAAGGAGACTGTAGCAAGAGCCAAGTTTATAAATGAGCGTGCTTTTCTCGACAGAATTTTTGCTATTATGCAGGAATTCCTTCTTGATTTTATATTTAATTGTTGTTTTCTGCATTCTCAGTCTATAAGCTTCCTGAGATTAAACATTTGTTCTTATAAGGAAAAAGAGGAATTATTTACAGGGAGGCAATTTATGAGTGTCCCAGCAATTTAAAAGACCCTTAAACTAGGCATACATTAAACTATGCCCATTTTAAGGCATTTCTAGATGCCAGATGGAAAAAAAAGCTTTATTTTAAAGGTGAAGCTCCAAGGGTAGAACAAATCTGTACATGAGCTGGGCCAAATTCAGATTTTTGTACAGATAAAGTTTTAATGGCTGTTTGTATCAGTGCTGTGTGTTGAATTTTGCATCTGATTCAGCTGGAGTTTCATGTTGGAAGGGGTTTACTTGTATGTTATGAAAGAATCTGTCAAGGAGTTAATAGTTGTATGCTAGAGATGCATAGTAACACCTATTGTGTTGTTTAACATCCAGATTAAAAATTTAAATCAAGTAACTCCCTTTCTTTGAGTGCTGAAAAGAAGACTCAGATGTTATGCTGTTGTTATTGTAATCAGCTGCTAAAAGCTCCAGTGTGTTGGGGAAATCAAACTTAATTACCTGCTGCATTGCTTTTATAGTCACACACTGATTTCATTTGTTTTTAAGGTTTAATGAAGAAACTGGAAGAGGAGATAAATTTCAATTCCTACCTGGTTACTGAAAAGATGCCCAGAGAGCTCGAGAGTAAAAAGGCCTCAGTGTATCTCCTGCAGAAGGTGGTTGCAGAGCCAGCCATGACTCAGTCTGATCTCACTGCCCTGCAGAGTGAGGTGAGGGCACTAAGGTCGCACTGAATTGTTCTGGAGCATAAGCTGAGCTTCTTGTACACCCTGGTGTTCTTATCCCTGTGTTCTACCCTCCAGAAACTGTTCTGTTCCCAGAGGAACCTCCCTTCAGCTGTAAAACCAAAGGATAATGTCTTAGTCACTAAATGCAAACTCTCAGATAAGTAGTTTGTTTTTTTTTTTTAAATGCCCACAAAACAGACACAAGCAAACAAACCAACCCCAAACCCAGTCATATCCTTAGGTGCTGTTTAGGAAATTGTGTTGGCAGTTTGGAATGGTATGAGCAGAGCTGGTAATTCAGCACTAAAGGGTTGGTTTTATTCAGATTTCACTGGTTTTAACTCTCACAGACCTCTGGGGAGGGGGGGTGTTTATACCAACACATACAGAGAGTTTATGGAGGGGACAACATTCCCTGAGTGATGGATCTTCACAATATGATGCCTTAATCCATGTTCAGTGGCTCAGAATTCCTTAGTGTTTGGAATAGACCTGCATTGTGTGGTTTAGTTGTGAAGACCAAAGGAAATCTGGGCATCAAATACTTGACTTACCTTTCTAGATTTTTGCAGAAGTTAAAAGCAAATGGTGTTAGAGTGAGCAAAAATCCCTGTTTGTAGGATATATCCAAAATATGCTGAGGGATTTGTTGCCACACAAGTACATTTATATATTTCACTCCATGAAATTTTCATATTTGCGTAATCCTAAATGAAAGATTTAATGTTATGTTCTAGAAGAATTTAGAGGAATGCTAATTATTAGTATTTCCATTGATGATGATGAAAATTGCAACGGAGTTAGCAAGGGAGGAAGAGTGGTCCTACATCCTAAATGTCTTCTTCTCCTACTAGTTGGTGTTTAATACTCCAGGATGTCCAGCTCAGGTTTTGCTATGAAATGGAGATGATGAGGAAGCAGAGTATCCATGTCTGGGGATGACAGCATTAATAACTGGGAGATTAGGGCTGAAATAATAAACCAGCTCTGTGATTCAGCCTCTGCTCTCCCAGATTATTCCTTCTAATCAAAACAATATTTGTGGCTGCAGTTGTGTCTTCCAGACATTCTTGAAACCCTGTTTTGCACGTTTCTTTTCCGAGTGTATTGTTGGGCTTTTGGCAATGTTTTAAAAGGCTCTGAGGTTTTTTTCTCTTTCTCCATGAGGTAACCTTTGATTTGTTATATTTTGGAAGTATCTTCTTGAAAGATAATAAAACCATGTCATACACACTTGGCTGTTATCACAGCATGGCCTTAGACAGCTTTTTTTTTTTTTTATAAGTCAGATTTTTATTATCTAAGTGCCTTAAAAAGGAGCTGAACTGCACTAAGCATGTTACATGCATTTTAGAATATAAACCCCAGGAATTTGTTCACACAAGAGAATTCTTATGCCATTTTCAAATTCAGGACTGTTCAACCACTAATAGAATAGAATTCACAGGAGTTTGTGTTTTTTTACAGGTTTTGGAGTATTTTTAGTCCTGTTGAGCACTTTCTTTGCAATACTTGGTTTTCCAGACACATGGATATTGCTCCCAGATTGTCAGGGTGATGCCCAGCACTGTCCCTGTGTTAGGGTTTGACTCCAGAGGATTTCAGCACATATTTACACTTCTGCCTTATCAGCTCCCATCTAGAGAGCAGAGAATTAGAGGAAGGTTCCAGGGCTGTGGTTTCCATGGCTGGGGAGAGTCCCAGTGTATTGGGAAAGCTGGAATCTGCACACTGGTGTGGCTGTGAGCTCCAGATGCAGCAGCTTTGAAGCTTTGGCTGGAATGAAGCTCAACAGTTTTGGGATTAGGGACAACCAAGTGCATCTTGTGGCAGGAGAAAAAAAAGGTGCCACACAGCTGGAATATGATGGTCTCTGATTTCTCAAAGTCTTGATGAAATTTTCATTACTTGCTTCACTTTAAACTTACGGTTAAACTGTTGAATGAAAAGGAATTTTAGTTAATATTGATAAAATGGCACTTTTCACTCAGTATGTGGCAATATCAGTCTTTTTCCTGTATCAGTTCAGAGCGTTTTCTCTCCACATGCACCAGTTTACTTCATTTTCAGGGCCAACGTCGTTTTTCTGCCTTATCATAAAGGCACAGAACTGGAAATCCAAAAACAGCCTCTTCCTGGCCAATACTTAATGACTCATGGAGCTTTTTGGGTCTGTTTCTCTGTTTTAAAAAAAGGAACTTGCTGGATGGTAAATCTGGGTTGCAAAGCATTTAATTCCTGGAGAAGAAAAAGAAATCAAGCTCCTTTTCCTTACTTTTCTGCTCTGTCTTGCAGATAAATGAAGTCAATGCACAAATGAATCAGCTTATTGAGAAAAGAATGATGAAATATGAGCCAACAGATAGTAAATTTTCCATGTATCGCCAGCAGGTAAGAAGGGAACAAATTGTGTTTTAAGCAGAAGCAGGAGAGAAAATCAGTCACTAATTGTTTTACATGCTGATTTTTTTTTTCTTTAATTTATTTAGCATAAATCAGAAATGCATAATAACGGAGGGCAAAAAGAAGAATAAAGAGCTGTTGAACATATGCATGTTGAGGGCTGAGTCAAGCAGTTGCTTTCAGTGGTGTCAGTGAATGTGTGTTGACTGCTGTCCTTGCAGCACAGCAATTCTGGAAGGATCGTTTTGAAGGAGCTATTTTGGTAAAGCTCCAGCTGTGGATGGATTCTCAAAAGGCAGCACGAGGGCTGCCTGCTGCAGCTCCATCCCCTCCTCGTGCCTGACCACATGCCATTTCCCCCCTTACATCTATTAAGAAGGAATTCTTTGATTTCTTTTTTTTTTTTTTTTTTAATCCTGAGGCTATAAAATAATCTTGCTACAAAATAGGCTGTCTGGTGTAGTCTTAGTAAATTCACAAGTTATAAAAAGGATTTATGAACCAGGAGGTTTTCAGAGCTCACACAGAAACCTGAGTGGTTCCTTTTCCAAGCAACCTGCACCGCTGCTGATTTTATGGAAGATTTTCATGGTGCTGCTGGTGGGGATGGCTTAAAAAATAAAAAGGCTCAAGCAAAATCTATCAGTGGGAGGGGAAAATTGGGATAAAATGTGTAATGCAGTCCAGTCACAAATTCAGTGTGAAACACAGCGTTTTGATGCTCTCCCTGAAAGAAAATCCTGCTCTGGAATGTGCTGGTTCCAAACGCCACTGGGCTGTGGTGGAGAGGAGGATCCACCCCTGGAGTTGAGGTTGCTCAAAGTTGGGGGTCTTTGCTTTTTTTCTGCCAGGACCTGGTTCTGTCCCACAGAAGAATCATCTCTGTTGTACCAGTTTGTCACTGCAGATCTCTGGTGAGCTCCAGGGCTGAGCTCCCACCCCAGCACGATCCTGGCAGAGATATTTTTAGGAACGGAGCTGGTCCTTTCAGCTGAGTGTGAGAAAACTGGTGTGTTTTGGCTTCATTTTGTTTGAGTTTTCCCTTCCATTTGAAGAAACCAGCCATGCCTCCAAATTCATGCACGTGCATCTAAATTAACCTGTTGTTTTATTTTAAAATATGTTTCAACAGGATACTTTGGCAAGATAAAAATCCCTTTTTCTTTTTTATCCCTGAACTAATGTATACTATGTTCCCAAATCTGTCAGCTTCTACTCAGAACTCAGGTATTACTAAATATGCAATCCTGTATAAAATATTTTTCAAATGCTTTATATTCTAGACTCAAAAAGAAAAGTATAATCTGCAATCTACACTATTTCTGTGCTGTATTGCTTTATTCATCGTCTTCCAGCTATTTGCTAAGATTTAGTGGCTCAGTTCTGCTTTAGTGTAACATATTTCTGTAGGTTGGAGTAGGTTGGAGTTATAAAAATCTGTATTATGACATTTGTGAAATCTTGGATAACTTTCCAGTTAAGCCATGTTGGTGTATCTTACATATGCACAGAAAGGGACTAAGCAGGAGAAATGGAACAGCTAAAATGCCTCCCATTTTCCTCAATGAAGATGAAAAAATGAGGGGAAGAAATGTAAATGTAAAATGTATCTACTTGAGTCTGGGCAAAAAGGGTGTGCTGGGAATCTCATCCACACTGGAGAAGGTTGGGGTCCTGCTGCCAACTGCAATGAGGTTGTGGTTTAACCCACTGCATATAATTGATATATTTGATATATACATCTATTCATGTGTTTCCTTTGCTCACAGTTCCTGATGGAAATCAGTTCCTGGCAGTTCAAATGTGGTTTCAGTGGGGCAGTGCCTGAAACCTGATGGGTTCCATTTTGCTGCTGCTCAAACAAGGCAATTTTGACTTTCCTGGTCCTGCAGGCATCTATAATTTCCCGGAAAAAGGAAGCCAAGGCAGAAGAACTCCAGGCTGCCAAGGAGGAGATGTCCAGGCTGGAGAGGCAGGTGCAGCAGAGGAGCAGTCAGGCCCACGAGCTGGAAGGCTCTGAAGTCCTGACAGAGGATGAGGTATGGGATGAAACAGTGGAGAGAGGGAAGAGGGGATTTTTAAAGAGATGGATCAGTTTTTGTTAACTCACAATTTCCTTTTGACTTTACACTGCAAATACAGTTGCTCCTTCTACAGCATCTCACCCATTTTTATGGGACGTTGTCAAACCACACCATTGCCACAGATTGGCCTCTGGTTTTTCAATGCATGTTTTTGTCATCAAATTCCAAAATTAACATATTTGAAGACTTTTTTTTTTTTGATGTGCACATAATACAGTGCTGCCCAGTGCTTCCAAACGCTTTCCAATATTTATACTGCAATAGCACTGGCTTTGTAGCTATTTTCAAATTATTAATTACAGTTATTCACATTGTACCTAATCCATTGCAAGGTCTGTTGGGCTGTCCTAACATTCCACACTCTGGATCAAAATATTGTCACAGTGGTATGATGGGAAATAACTAACTACAAAAGTCAATATGATTATAAATCATATATAAAGTCTCTATGACTATAAAGCATAATATCAGTAATTATCCGTTAGTCCTGTGGTATTTATTCTCCACAAAAGATTTCCTTAAAAGACAGATTTCCCAGACCCTCTTTTTTTCCACTTTTTCTGCTTCAAAAGTTTGCACAGAGCAAAGGAGCTGCAGCTTGGTAGTGGTTTGTCACCAAAATAAATTGACTTCAGCCAATAATTTCCCCCAGTTTGGCAGAAGCTGCTAAGGGCACTCACAGGCAGAGTCACTAAACTGAAGAGTATTTTGGCTGTTTCATTCTATGACTTAATGTATCTTTTCATTCTCTCTCATATTGCCTTTGTTTGCCTTGCCATCATTTATCCAGAGGAACACACTCTTTGCTTGCTTTCTCTTTGTTTTTGTGCTTTTTTAACTTACTACTCAATACAGGGAACGCCCTTTGTAGAAGGAACTCCCTTCCTAATCCCATAGGACCTTCCTGCTCCACAAAACCAGTTTTGTTTTAGAGGAGTCTTGAAGAGTAAAGTGAGTATGGATGAAAACTACAGGGGGAAGTAATGGCAGGGGGACTTGGAAAAATTAAGATGTTGATTTCTCTTCCCATCACGTTCCTTAGGCAGCAATTATAAGAAACCCACTGGATTAGATTTCTCTCCCAGGTTTTCAGCCCCAGTGGGCACACTGCTGGAGTCTTTGACAACTTTTTAAGCAAAAATAAAAGCAGAAACCTGACAATCTGTGTTTCATGAGATGTGATGGAAAGAAGTGTTTAATTAATCAACAAGAATGCATTACTAAGACAGCAGCATATGTTTTACATTATCTGCACACTCACTGTAAGGTAGGAAATAATTCCTGTTGTGCCTGTTCTCGAGGGGCACAGGAAGCTTTGATCCATAGGAATTCAAGGAGAACAGGGTAGGAGGGAAACTTCATAAGGAGGTTTGTAAAATGCTTAATAATGAAAAATTCAAGTTAATTGTCTGACACAAGGAAGAGGGTCAAGACAGGAAAGGGACAAGACCTGTTTTGGACATGACCTGTGTTTGTTTCATTCAAATATGTTCTGCTTTTGATTTTTAAAATATTTTCAATTTTAAAATATCTTCATTTTGCAGAGTGAAGGATAAATGACTGAGCAATTTGGAGAAAACCATCAGCTTAAAATCAGGAGTGTTTGTCTTTCCATTATAAACATTTCCTCATTTGTAAAATACTTTCTTCAAGGAAATATATATTGGCAAGGAAGCCAATATATACATCCATGTCTTGTTCTCTTTTATTACTTCCTTGGGTGTAGTGCAGTGGCACTCACAGGCAGGAGTGTAGAGCAGTGAAAAGGGTGTTTTCTATGGCTAAAAACTAGGAAAGGATTTGAATTCTTGATGATTTTTGATGGCTGCTTTTTCAAAGGTCGTGGTTTCCTCATCTGTAAGTGCAGACAGTGATATTTAATTCCTTTGGAAATGTTTGCTGCCAGAAGTGCTGCACAGGGCCTTGTAGTGTAGGTTTTGCATCTCCTCAGAGTACCTTGCAAATGCACATTACAGAATCAGTCCTGCCTCAAAGGGGAGGTGTGGGAAGCCAGGGCTGATGGATGAGATGGGGAGGGAAGGAGGGATGGAGCAAAAGTGACGTGAGCAGGTTCTCCCTCATCAGTGCCGGTCTAAGTTCCTCACTCACAACCTTTTGCTGTGGGTTAGTTTCTGATATATTCTGCTTTAGGATTCATATGTTCTGGTTCAGTGCTCTGTTTCTGCAGCTTTGAGTCAATAGCAAAGGAAATGCAGTGGTGAGTCACTGTTGCAATCCGTGGATTCCGCTGGACGTTCACCCTTCCCTTTGCACTCTGACAACCAGGAGCTTCCCTGCGCTTTCCTGTTGCAGCCACACACGTTTCACATTCAGTTCCTCCATTTTTAAAAGGGAGAAAGAGGCTTTTTAACAAATAGCTTTGCTGTCTGAGGTTTAAATGGATTTTTTAATGGATTTTTTAATCCCATCTAAACACTACAGGGAAATCAAGGCATTAGATTTCTGCTATACTCAGTATTTCTAATCTCTTTGTCTCACCTTGCCCTCTCCTCTTGTATCATGGCACTCCCAAGACTTGGCAATGGAAGAATCATCACCTTTGCTCCCAAACCAGCATTTGGATCTCCAGTTGAGGTCTTCTTAGCCCTTCATTCACCAAAAGGTCAATCCTGGTTTAGCTTTTTAGCTGCCAGTGTTTTGCTTTCTTCCATGGCCATAAAAAGGAATGTTACAGTATTCCACAGGGTTCCAGAGGTTGTACACCTGGATAGAACTCAGAAAAAACAGCAGGGAATAACCAATTCATTTACATCAAACACACAAAAAAATGGGAATAAATGTCTGCTTTGGAGATTATGAAATCTTTTTAAGCACTTCAAGCCAAGTGCTCTGAGCAGGGGCACAGTTGGCGGCTCCTCGCTGCAGCTGTCAGATCCTGAAAATTGGGGAATCACATGTTGACACTTAGAAGGCTGGATGGTTCGACTGCAAGCGATCCTGGGTAAAGCTGGGATATTTTTAGCTCTTTACACAACCCATTGTACTTTTCAGAGTTCAGCACAGGGCCCCAAGAACCTCGAGCTGCCCAAGGTATGGGAGTAGAGCAGTCTCAGAGCTGTGCTGAGCTGCAGGAGCTGAAATGAATCTGGGTTTGAGAATGTGGCAGAGAAGACCCTCTCACTTTGTAACAGATGTGTGAGGTTGGAATGTTCATTTACATAAGGAGTTTAATTATTTTTCTATACAAATGCTTGTCCATGCCAACCTGCTCCTTGGAAAACACGGGGGAAAAGTGTTTCAATTTGCAAACACAGAAAACAGCCTCAGACCACAGTCCTTGCTTTAAAAACTGTCCATTCACCTGAATCCACCAGGAACAGTTATCTCACTCCAGACTGGGTGGGTGGATTTTGAAGAGAGTAGCTGTAAAGAAGCTCATGACTCAGATGTTCATAGAATCAGAGAATCCCAGAACGGTTTGGGTTGGAAGGGACCTTAAAGCTCATCTAGTCCCACCCCCTGCCATGGACAGGGACACTTTCCACTATCCCAGGTTGCTCCAAGCCCTGTCCAACCTGGCCTTGGACACTTCCAGGGATGGGGCAGCCACAGCTTCTCTGGGCAACCTGTGCCAGGGCCTCACCAACCTCACAGGGAGGAATTTCTTCCCAATATCTCATCTAATCCTTCTCTCTGTCAGTGTGAACCCATTCCCTCTGGTCCTGCCACTCCAGACCCTTGTAAATGATGTCTCTCCATCAGTGGGGGCTGGTTTAATCCAGAGCCCAGCAAATACTGTCCTGTCAGTTGTTGCCTTTCCCTCAGGTCTCTCTCAGGCTCCCGCAGTTCTGTTCCAGTCCGTCAGGGGCTCCTTCCACACAGATTGCTGAATGCTGAGGCAGAGTTTCCCTGGCTGAGCTGTGCCATGAACAGGCTGTAGGATACTTTTGTTTTAATTGACTGAGGTCCTACTGCTTGTGCCTTTTGGAAGCTCATCTTATGTATGAGTTATTAACTTTGTCCAACGGTGGCTGTACCGGCTTAAATTTAGAGCCTCTTAGGAAAAAATATGGAAAACTGTCATGATCAGGAACTTTTCTTAACTGAATTTTAATACTTTGGACAGTATGTATCCTGTTAATTAGTCTAGTTAGAAATTAAAACATCTGTTCCTTAGTTCTTAATGAAAATAGACATAGTCTGCTAAGATTTTCTTCAATTATTGTGCTTATGCAAATAATTTTATTAACAAAACTGGTTATTTGGAACTTTGGTTATGTATTTCATAAAGAAATTTTTTTTTTTTACAAACAATACTTCTTTTTAGTACTTTTGTATGAAGAATATTTTGATTACAATAACACAATCAAATTGCTGCATTAATCCAGCAAATACTATTTTAAAAGATTTGACTCTAAAGTGAGGGATTTATCTGGGATTTGTTCTTTTCAGAAAATAAGCTTATCCATTTTGTCCTTTGATGATAATCTTGGAGTAAGAACCTTGTGAAAACTTCACATGGAGCAAGTGGGAGTTTTAAGGAGGTGATGGGCTTGTAGTGAAAGCACAAGGCTGAGCATTAGAGGAGCTGGGTTGGGATCCCAGTTCAGTCCACTAAAGCAGAGGCTGATGTCCTTCCCTGGAGGGGGGTCCTGCCAGGCTCTGGATGGTCCTGGAGAAGCCATTTCAACATTCCTGATGTGATTCTGTCGTGTTTAGAACTGTTGTTGTATTTAATACCCTCACTAAGTGTGGTGAGACTTACTGTGGTGATACCAACCTCTCTCAGGTTCTAATAAATGGAGAAGAGCATAAAGGAGGTGCATTGCTGGATTCTTCCAGTAAAAACGGAACATAATGCAGGAAATCTGCCCAGGGATGGTGGATACCTGCGAGACGTTGTATGAGAGATCAAAATCCTGCTTCCATTCAGTGTATCCCATAATCCACACTCCACACTTGTTATGTTACAGTCACCCATAAAAATAGCCAAGTGAAAAAGCAGAGTCTTTCCTTGCTTTCCTTTGGATGGTTTTTGTGTCTCCAGGGGCTCTGACTTGAGCAGCAAACAGGGGCTCCAGGCTGGTTTCCTCCAACTGCTCACTCAGTGCCAGCACTTGGGTCTTGTCCAGTCATTTAATCTTTGAAGCTCAAATAACTGTTTGTGTTAAATGAGTTGAGAGAAAGAAAAGCTACTGGTGGACGTGGCCTTGCCTGGAATATCACTGCGGGCACGGGCAGATCCCTGGGAATTCTGCAGGATGAGCCTGCTGACTTTGGGCACAGGGAGCAGCTGACCTGGTCTATGGGAAAGTGCTGCTGCTCAAAAGTGGATTCCTTTGGTTACTTAACTTTAAAGTGATGTGGCCAAACAGTGTTGTTCCTTTATGAACTCTTCAAGTTATTTAAAAGACCTTTTACCACAGTAAAATGCAATGGTTTATAGCATTGGAAGGGCTTGAATTTTTCATCTCCACAGAGGTGGGGGCATGAGATTTATGAAGCCTGAGAAGCAATGCTGACACAAATGAAAACACTGGTATTTTACAAGGAGCTGTCTTTTAATTTTTAGACAGCTACAGAATGATTCTTAGCTTTTAGACTGAAGAAACCTAATTTTGTCATAAGATCCCTACAAGCTGCTGGTTTAGGTGGAGTAAAATCTGAGCATTCCAACTCAGAATTTGGCCCTGGATCCAAAGGAGCCTTCAGTCAGAGAGGTTTTAAGGGACTAATCTGTGCTGCCTTTACAGTAGATCAGGTCTTTTGAAAGCTCTGCCAAATTATTGATTGATTTTTCTACATAGATTATCATTTTGCTACCATTGTTTTTGTCTTGTTTTACCTTGTTTGCAGCAATAATAGCTGTGTGAAAGGTTAAGTTTGCTTTTAGAAAGCCAGAGATTGTGCTGAAAGACTGACATCCACCTCCTAAAATGAGCAGGTTTCACTTGTCACCGTGAGCAACCTGTAGTTCATTTTGGATAAAATTTGTATTATACAGTCCTAAGCTAATCAACTAATAATAGAGCAGTGGTGGAGTCAGTTCATTAATCAAGGAGATCCTTTGACTTCCATTGTAAAATACATTGTGCTTTGAATACTGAATATGCAAATGCTCTCTCTCCCACTCAAGCTATTTTCAAGACCTTAAAAGTAGCTATAGAAGAGAAGAGAATAATAGTTTGCTTTTCATCCTGGGATCCACTGACAGAAAATGGTTCAGATTCCACAGCTCTGTGTGGCCACATATTACGTTTAATCCTTTACATCATCCTTTACTATATTCCATTGGTCAAATGAAATCTCTCAGGAACTACTTGATCAGGACTGTGCTTCCTTTGGATTTTCCTCAGTTGGAGAGCTTGCATTTTTACTTTTGGAATCTCTTAGAAACCACAGAAAACTTGGTGTTTTCTAAGCAATTAAAAAAAAAAAAAAGAAGTTTTTTGAGTTAACTAAGAGGATGTACCTGAATTTGCTGGGAAAAAGAACAAATTCTGGTTTGACTGGATGAAGTAAAAATAAAGAGTGTTGCAGTGACCGCGCTGGGGCTCAGGTGACCTTGTGTATCCTTGTCCTGGGTAGTAGCAGGATGTAGGATGTTATCCCAGAGCCACACAGAGGCCAATCTGCATAGAGCACATTGAGTAATTTGTGGGTTTGTTCTTTCACCAAAAACGTTTATAGCTTTTGGCTTTAAAAATAGTTCTGGAGCGTAGCAAGAGAGAGGCAGCTTTGGCCTAGATATTGCACAGGATGGCAGATGAACAGGGTTGATTTCATTGTGGGCACCTTGCCCAGGACACTTTTTATAGAACATACAGTTACTCTGGGGGTTCTAAGCCTGTGGTCACATTGGGTTTTTTGGACTTATTCTTTAGAAGGCAGAGGGATAATTTTGCAAAAAGAAAAAATTAATGTAAATATCAAAATCTAAGTTGGTTTATGCTTGAATTTTAAACCTGTGTCAGTGGTAATGGGACTCTTTTTCCTTCTTGGGCTGCCTGGTTTGTGCTCCTTGCACACACTGAACCTTCCTCATCAAGGGGTGTTCTGAAATCTGTTCTTACATCATTTACTCTAATAAATTTTATTTGCTTTCCATCTCTGGATCTGAGTGCGTTTCTGAGCTGTGACTGGCGTTTACCTCGTAGCTGTCATGTAAAATCCAAGAGTGAGAGCTAAGCCTGTACGACAGATGGAAAACATTAAGGCAGAGAAAAATATTACCTGTTGGTTTCAGCCCCTGGTACTTGGTATGTGTTACAAATTCAACACACACAGGTTCAGGTGTAAATTAGCTGAGGCTGTTGGTCTGTAAGGATTTGTATTATTTTACTTCGTCTTTAATAAAAGTATAAACTCTCCATTACTTTAGATTTTGAGTGAAAAAGGTATTGCATTCTCTGCTTCAGTGCAAGGGTTCTGCTTTTATTTGCCTGGTTTAAAAAACTTAGCCAGTGATATTTAGATCTGCAAGAGTCAAGGAGAGAGAACAAGTTTTAACTATTGAGAACATTTCAAGATAGTTTTTCCCATGCCCTCTTCCCTTCCAATTTTCCTGCACTCTGTTGCCGTGTTTTGGTCTGCAGAGCTCTGGGGCTCTGCTACAAGTGCAAATTACTATTGCATTAACTTTTTTATTATCAACGATTCTCATAATGTTTTGCAAAGAGTATTTACTTTTCCAGCTGTCAAATGGTGGTGAGCAGAAGGGAGTGATCTCAAGATTACACATGAGTGCACTGGGACAGAAAGCAATGCTGGTTCTTTTGATTTCACCCAGTGAACAAATGCAGAGCTGAAAATAAATAGACCCTGGGAATCCTGAATTCCAGCCCTCTGTTCTAAACACTTGATCTTCAACATGCAGGCCAATGAGGATAATTACATTTTACACAGCAACAGGCTGTGATAAGGCCCTTCTTGCTCTCAGTGAGATGAGTTTGTGTTCTCTCTCCCCCCAGTTCAAGCAGTACGTTAATAAGCTCCGGAGCAAGAACACACTTTATAAAAAGAAGCGCCTGGAAATAGCAGAAATTACAGCGGAGTATGGAATCCTCCAGAGGACAGAGGAGCTTCTGAAGCAGCGCCACGAGGCCATTCAGCAGCAGTTGGTAACATGAGCGTGTGCTGCTCCCACAGCCCTCCCTTCCCTGCCAACAGCCATAGGATCCCATGGATGCTGTTGGGATTCTAATGTACATCGTCCCCAGCTCCTGCTGCCGTAACCCAGAGCCATCAGGCTACAGAATGTATTTTTATCTGTTGACTGTGGAGCTGCTGTACTTTGTGTTCAGCAACTGTCAGCACTGATGTGCAGTTTCTTTTTAGACCGAGGGGCTTGACCCTGCTTTTTAAAGTCAATGGTAAATCTGCACGAACTCCAGTTAGAGCAAGGCTGGGCTCTTAAATTAGTTTTTGGTATCCACAGATGTAGTAAAGGCTTTGAAAACGATCAACAGTGAGTAGGATTCAAGTTACTGCTGTAAAATATATAGGAATAGTATTTAAAAAAAGAGCAGGCAGGAAGGATACATTCCAGCCCCAGAGTATTTAGAAGAAAATGCATTTAAATTTAAAACTGGATGAATGTTTCCTAAGCCAGAACAGCAGCAGCAGGATTTCTGCTCTGGATAACTGTAAGCATTCAGGGAATTATACATTCATCCCAAATGCAGGAACACTGGCTGTGGTATTTTCTTCCAACACCTGTATTCTTGTTATTAAAATAGTTTAGAAAATAATTAGCTACATGTTCTGATGAAGCATCTGGATTTTATACATAGAGTTTCTTCCGAGCCTGACCACAAGCCCACTTTGCTTTGTGGAAACTTTCTGTTCACTTCAGTGGGCACAGGATGACCAAACTTTGTATTTACAGAGAGTTGTTGTCATCCTGCTGTACAGGAACAAGATAAAATTTAGTTTTTCTGGCAACTAGATTAATAATAATAAATTGGTTAATAATAATAAATTGATAAATGAAATAAATTGATTGCAGTACTTACCCTTTTCACTTCTTTACAATATTTTGGCTTCACTAAGGGATTTGCTGTTTCTTGGTTAGTGGGGTTGATTCAGCATTTATTCTTTGTGTCTGCAGCAAATGATTGAAGAGAAAAAAGGCATTTCTGGATACAGTTACACCCAGGAGGAGCTGGAAAGAGTCTCTGCAGTGAAGAGTGAAATGGATGAAATGAAAGGCCAGACATTAGATAATATGTCTGAAATGGTGATTTTTGTCTTAAACTACTGTATTTGCTCAGTTTGAATATCTTGTTCCTCAGTGTATAACCCCAAGTTTAATGGGTTTGGAGGGCTTATAATTTTCCTTTTTTCTGTATTTATATATATATACACATATATAAAATTCAGATACATCTGCAAAGGAAATCTAGACAAAGTTTACTAAAATGTGCATTTCTTTTAATGTACAACAAAGAACTACATAAAAAAATAGATCCTACAAATAAATCCTTCTTTTCTCCCCTTCAGAAACATCAGGGATATCAAGTCTTGTCTTTGATTTTTTACTTTTTTGTGATTTCAGAAGTGGTTTCCTATTTGTTCTTGCACATTGTTTGAAAGAGATGAATGGTTTAAATCTGTAATAGAATCTTTTTCTAAAATGTTTGTAAATCACTGGATTTCAGCTTTTGTTGAAAAGATACTTAATATGCTTAAAAAGCATATTAATAGCTTGTCTTTTTCTCTATAGCCTGATTTTCAATTGCCCTTAGATCTGTCATGTTTTAATTTACCTGCCCACGTAGCTGTAGAAGCAAGAAAGAACTTGAATTTCTAATTTGAAAATATTATAAAAGAGCAAAATGCAAAATAGCATTCTTTTAAAATCATTAGGGCACTTTTAAAATAAAATGGTATAATTAAAGTAGAATTGCTCTCAAATAGAAAGCTGGATAAAATTTGAATTTTCAGTATAAATATGTCTGTGTGCCTCAGTTTTAGCATTTTCAAGCTTTATTTAACCTATGCAGGTTTGTTTGTTCGTTTTCTTAAGGATTTCTCCATTTCTTTCAGTTTCCCTCTATGCAATTCCTTAATTTTCCCTTCTCCTTAAGCTCTTTGGTATCTGGCACATGGGCTGTCTCCTGGAATTCTCTGGGGTGTTCTGGGAACAGAATTTGTCCCATTTGTGGGAATGACCCCACTGCCAGATGGGCTCTTTCCCTGTCCTAATTAGACCTGAGCTTTGGTTATATAATTAAGGCTTCATTTATATAGAATTCATGCATAATTATGGCTTCATCGCAGATTTTTTCCTCACCACATTTGGGGTTGTCTCCCCTTTCTTTTCACATCCCTAATTACATGAATGTACTTTTTAGTGTTAGTGAATGTTCTTTTTTCCCTTTCCCAGGTAAAGAAGCTGAATGCAGTGGTGGCAGAGAAGAAGGCAAGCCTTGCTCCTGTTATCAAAGAGCTCAGGCAGCTGCGTCAGAAGTGCCAGGTTTGTACCAACACTCCTCTCTGTCTGTGTAAATCAAGTCAGAACCACAAATCAGTCCAATTTACAGATCTCTGTAGTGCTCTACAGGGACATAACTCCGAGGGAAAGCTGGATAGAGCAGAATGGGTCAACAGTGTTTGCAACGGGCAACATGCTAAAGGTTGGAATTTGTAAAAGCTGACAGTGCAGGCACAGAATTTAGGCCTTTATAGCAATTTAAAAAGTTACTACACCAGGGAAAATTTTAGAAATCATGGTTCAAACCCAAAGCAAAGTTAGTTTTGGGTTGGTTCCAGAGCTATTTCTGCATCTCGGCATTAATGATCCCAACTAATGCTCTCCTTTCTGAATGGTTTGCAGATAACATCTCATTCAAGTAGTTGAATACATTGATCTAAGTCCTGTGAGAACGACAAATTTATCCATTTGTTTTCAAAATTTTACAGAGAGCTGAAAAAACAAGCCTTTTGGGTCTACAGCTGCCATAACTTGGCTCATTGCCATGGAAGGAAATAGGGCGATGCATTTATCTATCAACGAAGTTCCCAGAAAACCTTTTAATGGTTCCATTCAAAGTGTCAGCAAATGAAATCCAGACAAGGAGTTGGGTGTGTACAACTAGAAATCTGGCTTTTCTTAGGGAGCAAGTAAATTGATCCTGTCTAATGTCTATTTTTATAATTCATTGTCCTTTCTTCTTGCAAGCACGGCCCTGTTACCCAGCCACGGTAAAGCCGTGGAGGGGGCTGGACAGAGGGAATTCCCCGAGTGTCTCTTTGGCCTGAGTGTCACGTGTCAGTCAAAGGAACATTTCATTTATGTGCCCTTTTGCCCTTTTCACCCCAGGAATTAACTCAAGAATGTGAGGAGAAGAAAATCCAGTACGACAGTTGTGCGGCCGGGCTGGAGAGCAATCGCTCGGCGCTGGAACAGGTGAGGTGGGGCTTGGTCCTGCACGTGGAGAAATGCAAGGTGGTACAATATTTCCACTGCTTTCCCCCAGGATATGGGAAGTACAAATCCCCTTCAGGTGGGAATGAGTCAGTGGTGATCCCCAGCTTTGCAAATCCTGCCTGAAGCTGCTGTGGAATGGCTACAGTCACACACAGCAGATGGACTCGGGGGTACCTCATCCAGCTTTGATGAGCAAGGACGGGCATCTGCCAGAATTCCTGCTGCTCTAGATAGTATCTGCTAGGGAAGAATTTGACTACAAAACAAGGATTAATTTATCAAGACAAATCTTTCTATGCATTTAGCAGATTCTTTGCATTAGGAACCAATCCCAGGGATAATAAATGACTGACATTGATGGCAAGGAAACTTCATTAAATGGGACTATCTTGTATTCCTGTATAAAACAGGGTTTAAAAAAAAAAACCATACAGGTTTAGCTAAGAGCTTGTGTGTTTGTAATTTGTGCATTGCCTGAAGGAGGCTCTTAAAACAGTCCTCAAAGGTGGGCACAGTATCCACATGTTTATGTGGATTTGCTTTATGTCACTTGATCACCTTCAGTGAATTTTGTCTGGGCTTGGCTCTTCGAGTCCTTGGCCACAAAGGAATAGACTTCAAGATAAAAAGGGAGTACATGTGAAGTGTGGGTGGACATATACATAGTTGTTTTCCTGCACTAAAAGTACCTTTGTATGGTAAAAGAATCCACAGATGGACCTGCTATGAAGTCAACCTTCTGTAAGAACTGTCTTATAACAGCAATCAAGGCTTTTTTTCTTGGCAGACATCTCTTAGTCATTTTCTGGCACATGGTGACAGTCACATCCACTGATTGAGCTGGACATGAGTAGAATTCAGTTTTCCAGCTGATGGTGTGAAAATGACACAGTGGCAGAGCTCTGGAGTCGACAACTGCAGTGTGACCTGGAGAACAGGAATTCCAATTGGATTATTGGGGGTTTTTCTGGAATGGACCATGTAGAGATGGGAGTAACCCACTATCTCCATAGTGGTCCACTTAATTATTGATTGCTCATTAACATGCCATTAGCATGTCTGTATCTTCTTAACATGCCTTTTGCAGATGTGTTCCAGGAAATGCTTGTTCACAGCTGTATTTGGCACTTCAGATGTGCTGAGGAACAAGAGTCTTGGCAGCACTTGTGAAGTGTTTGGAAGTCAGTCATTAATAATCACCCATTAACAGTCATTTCTCATCTCTGACTGCGACTGAAGCTGCACATCTAAACCCAATCAGCTGTATTTCACTCTAAAAGAGACTTCTGAAAAACCCAAATTGTAGGAACATCTGAGAAATTATTAATTCAGGATTATTCCTATAAACTCTCTCGGTTTATGTGGCAACACAGGGCATCTCCTGGGGGCTTTCAGTCACTTTGGAATCTTGTTCTCCCACAGGAAGTGAAAGGGCTTCTCGAGGAGTGTGCCCAGGAAGAGAGCAACTACCATTACATTCACTGCATGAAACGGGTAAGGCCACAAGAGGAGCCAAACTATTCATTGTGCAATAAGATTGCAATTATTATATACATATATATATTAAAATTATGTATTTTTATAGACTCTGGAGGTCCAGCTGCAGCGGGCTAAGGAGGAAATGAAGGCCTATGTGTCCCCAGACCCACAGGAGCGACGGAAGGCGATCCGGTGAGTCCGTCAGTGTGTTCCTTCTGTGGGATGAAGGACAACCATAGACTGAGGCTGAAGTCAGGAATTTTCTCACTGGCATTTGAACTGGAGGAGTTCACCTGATAAATTTAGAAACACTATAATAATCTAAAAATAAGCAGCTCAGATTCCAGCCTATACTGCTGCAAACCCACAAGTTCTCTCAGACATTCCGGAAGGTTTTCCCTTCCCACTGGAGATTCTCAGCCCCAGAGAGAGGTTTAATTGACCATCCCATGAACCTCCATGGTTACCCTCAGTTTCATTTACTCCAGTATAAAGTCATTGGCTTCATCCTGTGATTCTTTTCAGACCCCTCACCTTTGTCTGGCAGAGAGAGAAACAGGAAATACTATAAATTGAGTTACTGATTATTTTTGGTGTAGTTTTAGCCCTGCCAAAGATGGAAATGTTTTCTGAGAATGAGATATTTTGGCTTAATTATCTGTGCTGTGAAGTCTAAATATTACCATGTCGTAGAGATTTTTTACACTTTACTAAATATTTTTGTAAGAGTATCCTGTTTAAAATTTGTGTATGTTCCATCTCTAATACAACATAAAAGTTGAAATGAAAATCAGGCATGAAGTCAACAAGCTGGTTCAGCCCCGTCAGAATTAAGTATCAGGAAAATCCAAAACATTTATTGCATTCATTTGGTAAAAGTGTCAAAATCCCTGAGATTTATTCTTCATAATTAGTTTTTCAACATTGCAGAATTTTGCAGGAAATAGAAATTCTTTTTTCCAGAAAAAAAAAACAACAAACAAAAAAACTTGGATCCTTGGTGCCAGCAAAATAACGAAGCTGAAACTGGTGTTGATTGATTGTTTGGGCTTTCAAAAGCCACAGCAACATAATTCCTTGATGTGAGGCCTCTTCCATCTCTCTGTTTCAGTGGCAGGACAGATTGTTGCTGGGGATCTGTGTCTGTTGTGTCAGAGCTGTGCCTCTCCTACAGGCTCCTGTACAAAGTGCCAAAGTGCTGCACAAAATTGTCCCATTCACAAAAGAAGTTAAAAACATGACCAAGTGGCAAAGCAAAGGTGGAACTGCTTAATTAGATAATTAGTAATGATTCTACATTCCATTGGAAAGTTTCAGGCTATCCAGCATTCTGACATCACAACAGGAAAAAGAAACCAGGAGTTGTCTGGCACTTCTTAAAGGAGAGGGAAGAATAAATTGTCTTCCCGAGATAACTGTCCTCTTAGTACAAACATTAGGGTGGGAGAAGAGAAGGGCAAGGAGAGAGAGTGTTATCCCATCTCACAAAATAATGGAAGGCTGTAGGAAATAAAGGATTTGTCTAATGAAGGGCAAGGAAACAGCAAAATTAAGCAGAAGAATGGAAAGAGAAAAACCCTAGTGATGATGTGAATATGTATGAGGATGAGGAGCAGCTGAGGCAGCGGGTCAGACATTAGGTTGGTTCTCAAATGCTGAGCAAAAAATACTTGGGAAATGAACATCCAGGATGTGAGGGTTCACATGGACCAGCCATCGGAGCCCAGTGCTGGAATGGAGCATGAGCCCAGCTCTGCAATTCCAGGTATGGTGCGGGAAATGTGAACACAGTGTTACCCCTCTCCACTGTCCCCGTTTCACTCCCTGGCTGTGGAAATTATCCTCCCACAGGGACTAGACACAGTTCTGACCTTTTTAAGAGGTCACAGACCCGTCTCATTTAAATGAATTACAGCAAAGTTCGATAGAGAGATCTTTGCAAAATAGAAAGTGAGACAGTAACATTTGTCTGTAGACATCCCTTTAGAACCTGGATGTATTTTTCAGCAGGCACTGGAATGTAAACGGAGTAAAAATGAACCATAAATAGACCAGCACTTTCCTAGCAATGTATTGAACAAAAAATGTCTTAATTCAGACCCTCTTTATTGAATATAAACTTTCTGTTCCGTGGAGTCACTTCTTAGGAATGTGAAAAGTTAATTTTCTTCTCTAAAAATAGAAAGTTGTGGGGTTTTTAACAGTTATTAAGTTACATTCTTTCCAGTCATCATTATAAATAGTGAAGAAAAACTTACTAGAAAAGACATAAAATCTTCTGATTTTTGAAAACTCTGCTTTTACAAGAAAGGGCATTCTTGAGGCCAAATGTGTGAGAACATGTGCTGTGTGCCAGGGCAAACAAGCAGCTTCAGCCTCAGCTCTGGGTTGGTGAGGATTCCTGGGGATCGCAGGACAGCACAGCACCTGGAACAGCCTTAGGATGGCTCTGATTTGTCCTGGCTGGAATTGTACAAGAGCAAGAGATCACAAAATGATCCAGCTTCATTCCTGTGGCAGGCAGGACCAAGTGCTCCAGTCAAAATCCCAGAGTACTTGGTAGAAAGGGAAGGAATAAAGGAACATGATGCCTGGAGTTCAGAAAAAAGCTCACCATGTTCCAGCAAACCTTCACACCACAAAGGCTGGCATTTCTTTCTGGAAATTAGGATTTCTCTACACAAAGGTCTTCTACCCTGAGCAATCTGGAAAGTCCTTTAGATGAGCTGGGTTATTTTGAATTCCACTAGCACACCCTCACACATAAATGTAACGATTACACACAAAATAGAATTGATTTTTGTTTCAAGTGACTCCGTGAATAGTTTCTTTCTATTGTCACATTGAAGAAAAATTTGAAATAACTCCTCGTGCTGTCCCTGAACAGGGCTGTTGTGGTTTGCATGTTCTATTGTCAGGGTTCATGTGTCAGGTTTGGGTATGTCAGAGTTATCACTTGTTACAGACCAAGGTGCACAGCCAAGACTTTTAGTAACGAATGTCACTGGTTACGCTGCTCAGCCTATATTTAGGCCCCGAAATGTGAGGGTTGTTTTCTGAGAGAGGAACGTGCAGCGGTCCTATTGCAGCCCCTGGAGCTGTCAGACCTGGGCTGAAATACTATTCCCCTTCATTCCTGTACTTTCCCACTCATTCCAACGCTGCATTCCCAGCAATTAAGGGCTGTGGATCTGTAAACTCTGACGCTTGGCCGTGGCTCACCTCGGGATATTACCAGGATAAATGCACTTTGACAAGGGATCAGGCACATCTTATCTGGAGGATCTCACTGTTGCCTTCAAGCTGGAAGGAGCAGTAATCATGTCTGCTTCAAAAATGTAAGAGATCTTATCCAGTGTCACTTTTCCCAACTGCACAGCTGAAACAAGAAGACCTGATCCTTGATGTCAAGGGATATGTTGTCCAATAACAAAAAGGTTTCTTTGTGCTATGAACCTCCCAATACTTACATCATTTTCCATGTCTGCATCATTATTCTGTCCTGTTACATAGAATCAAATCATGATAAAATCATTTTATATTTCCTTTAGGGAACAGTATACACGGATGATCCTTGAACAAGAAAACCTTGGGAAGGTAAGAGTGAGGCTTTTATCTCCTACAAATATTTTTGTGGGGTTTATTCCCAAAGGCTGTGGTCGGTCTTTTATAAAAAGCATATTGCAGCCTACAAAGAAAATTCCATCACTGCTGGCATTGGTAACTAATACCCTGGAAAGGGATCCTGCTCACTCCTCAGGGCTTGATTTCCTGCAGGGAATAGCATGAGCTGCTGTAAAAGATGTCAAACAGCTCAATGTGACAGCACATTCCCTGAAAACCATTTGGATAAGAAACTGAAAACGGGCATAACGAACTGTGCCAGCTCAGATTTTCTGTTGTATATAAAGCAACCTGTTGAAGACAATAAATTCTGAGCCTGTCAACCTTATCACTGTGTTAAAGGCCAGGGGATCATCTGCCTTAGACAAAACCAGTTGTCCAGTTTTAATCTTGTCTGAAGCTCAGATCAGCATGGACAGGATTGGGCTTAGCAAGTCACACCAAACAGCTTTTATTAATTTCCTTTTCTGAGTCAGTCTGGGGGGTTTTACAGGTTTGGGCTGACACTGTTAATAATCAGGGTTTAATTGTAAAACATGGATTTCATGTTATAATATCGTGATAGGAACCCATTGCAGGTTGCACCTTGATACTGCAAGAGCTCTGTGTGGAAATGATCTCAGATTTTTAGCAGAAGTTCTCAAATAGATAAGACTAATATTTAGACAGTTAAAAACCATGGAAAGAGTTGTCAATCTGTACCAAGATCTAAGTCCCAGGTGTGAATGCATTTAGCACTTGCAGGGAGTGTTATCAACTTGAACAAAACAATATCTCGGTAGCATATAAAAATCTCTGTCATTCCAAGCTGTGTGAGCAATTTTTGTGGCGTAGATTTCTCTTCCAGAAATCTAATGTTTTTTGTATTTTTAACAGAAATTACGAGAGAAGCAGAAGGTTGTACGGGAAAGTCACGGGCCGAATATGAAGCAAAGGAAAATGTGGCAGGACTTTGAGCAGTTAATGGAATGTAAAAGAGAATGTTTTCAGAAACAACAAAATCAAGCAGCCATTGGTCAGGTCATTCAGGAAGGAGGTAAAGACAGGCTTGTGTTATGAATTCTTCCTCCCAATACCTTCATGAAGTGGGAAGACTATGTTGGCTTCTGAAGGGAAAACTCTTACTAAATCCTGTTCCTTTCATAGTTCTACAATTTTTGTACATTATTTGGTTTTGGTGGACAAAGAGAGCAACAGATCCCTCTGTGAAGCTTCTCCTGAGCTGTTTCAGTGACAACGTGCTGTGGTTGGAAGGTCTGTTGGAAGAGCTGCACCGGGGTGAAGCTCCTCGTAAATCCATGGTTTATGAGGCTGGGAAGGGCATCTGCAGAGAGATCAAAGGGAAACAAATCCTTCTCCAGGGTCAGGGAAAACTTACGTAATTGCTCTGCCTCTCATTCTCTATCGCTAAGGTTACATTTTTGCAAGGCCTGGGGCTTGATTTGTATAATTGTGGCCCTCCTGGCTTGGCCCTCTCCTTCCCTATTGTCCTTATCCACACAGTGTGACTGCAGGAGCTGCACAGCCCTGGCCTCACAGCCCTGCTCAGGCTTCCCTGGTCATACTTTCCCTGCACGGTTCAGTTCAGCTGATTGTGCTTCCAGGAGACACTTCATTGCTGCAGCGTCAGGAGTCGCTTTGGAGAACAATCACTTGGATTCTGAGCTTTTTCCATGATCTTCTGTTGTTGTTTTTTAACAGAAGTATTTTTCTTTCACATTTGCCTCCTTTATTTTTTTCTGAGTTGCCCATGTGAAAAACTGAGGTTTTTCATCCCTTGTGAGGATATTTTGAGCTGCTTTGTGGGCACAGGGTGGTTCCAAAGGGATTACACACCCAAAGAGGGTCATCTCCTCCCTCTCTTTTGCCTTGCTGGATTTCTAGATAGGTTGGTGGGGATTTTTATGGTTTTTCCTGCCCGAAGTAGAATGTCTTTTCAGGATATAAAAAAAAAATTTTTGCTTTCTTTGATACCTAACTCTGAGATCTGCTGCTGCTTTCTATATCCAGAGAGAGTATGGTAATTATAGAGTTCCTAGTTTGCATTAAATACATTTGTTAACAGGACTAAAATAAAAGCTGGCAAAACTACATTGTGACTGTGTGGTATTCTTCTTTTTCACATTTCTTGGATGAAAGAAGGAAATTGTTGGGGCACAGGAAAAAGAGGTTTGAATGGCTCATTTAATGACATTTGTTTCAGATGCCCCCAAAGGGTTCACACTGCAGTGTGAGTGTGAGGAGTGGAGTCAGATCCATAGATCCCAGGACAGGCTTTGTACCTGCCTGCCCTGTTCCAGGATCACCACATGGCACCTGCCTGGCTCCTCGGGGCTGAGCTGGAGAAAGTCACAACAATCCATTTCTGGACTTCTAATGGAGGGGTTTGCAGAAGGCTCGATAGCAACAGTAAAAGAACACAGACAAGTAGATATGAGACATGCTGAAAACGTGGGATAATCACCAAAAATGGGCATTTTGGTTACTTAGGAATCAGCCACTGTTTCAGAGTCACTAGACAGGGTAGGAAGAAAGGGGATTTCATAGACTTCCAGTCAAAACTTTTAACAAAACCTTAGAAATCCTATTTGACTGGACCATTTATACAAAGATGTATGACAGGGATTAGCCTGCTGCCCAGGAAAAAGCAATGCCTTGGAAATTCATGGCAATGATGTGGAGTAAGATTGAGTACAATCATTTTCTGTTTTTCTGTTCAGAGAAACTAAGAATAGTTCATCTTTCTCCCTTGTAAAAACAGTTTATTGCTAGTTACTCAAAGATGACGTGATTGTTGTTCTGATCTGATTAGTGCTCTGTCATTTGTGCTGCACCAAGAAAGGGCACACAGATTATACACTGCAGCAGCAGCAGCAAAATGACTTTCTGAGATGAAGCAGAAAATCATAATAACTGTTATCAAAAGAAAATTGGAGAAACTCAAACGCTATTTTTAGCTTTTTATACAAGTGGACATTTAATAAATGCAGCTTTAATGGATTCTGTTCACTGGCTTTTCCACACAGGTGGAAGCATTCAGAACTCTTTGAATTTCACAGTTTTGTCTTCCTATCTTGCAACAAAAAGCTAACTTCTAATTTTTTTACTTTGTTATTATTAATAGCCTGGCTAGTTTATAAGATTAAACATCCCATGGGGCAAAATACCTGCCTTTCCCTTGGGAAGGTCCAAATAAATAAAAAATGTTTGTGGGCAAATTCGGGGCTGCAACACTTACCAAATTTCTCCCGGTTGGAACAGTGATCTGAGCAGTCACATGAGCAGCAGCTCACTTCATTTCCAAAGGCTTCTCCTTGTCCTTATCCAGAACTGGAGGAGGAAGCAACCCAGCTATAAAACTACTGTAATATTCTGCAGCTTTGGGGGATTTAGTGGTGTTGATTTCGGCTGTTCTTGGAGCTACAGCAAGTTCCATATAGACCTGAGAGATAAAATAGTTCCAGGCATGAGAAAACAGCACATCCACCCTCTTACAGGAGCAGTCATTTACCATCTGGGTATCACATCATTTGGGTTATATTAGTGGCACCATTTTATTTCCATTTGAGCTGTAATAACTAAAATAAATGTTCTTATACTTCCTTAGCTAACCCAAATCTAGGATTACTTGTTTCTGTCTCTTCACTCCCATGGATATTATTACTCAGGTTGTCACATGCATATAGTTACCCACAGTCATAAAAGTTAGGCCCTTCTTTTGCATTTATTATGTTTAAATGCACCAGTTTCCAGAGCTTTCTTGATAGGACTTCCCTACTGTGAGCAGTGTGATGCTGCTCACTGTTGCAAAACACAGAGCAGCAGAAGTGTTCAGCGGCAGCTCAGTGCCTGGAAATGTCCTCATGATGAGGACGTTGTGATTAACGAGCAGGGATAGTTTACTACCCAATAATCAATATGGAATCTGCTCTCCCGGTGACTTGCTGGTTCAGGAACTGCAAATGCAGTTCAGAGCTGCTTCTCCTTGGACCAGTATTTCATGCCTGGCCCAGAAGGACGGCAGTGAAAGCTCTCTGCTCACTCCCTGGGGGCTGTGCCCCGCGAGCCATTGATGCAGAGCCATTTGGCAGTGCCAGTCCAGTTCCTAAATCAGCTCTCTGGCAGTGCTTGGCCAGCCTGGAGTCAGCTCCCACATGGAGGCAGGTGGTGATGGACTGCAGGACATGGAGGGTGGAGCGCTGTCACCTGGAAGGTGTGTCCCTTCGGGAGGAAGGTGGGGACACATTCACTGAAGAGTTGGACTCGGGGATCCTTGTGGGCCTTTCCACCTCAGAATATTCTGTAATTCTGGGACAATGTTTTTCTGTCACCCTGCTTGGGGGATGGTCCTCGGTGGATCTGGGTTCTATCTCTGGCCCTACATTTGCTCAGACTTCAAATAATCAAACCTGTGTGTTCCTGGTGTTATCACTCCCAGCCGCAGGTTCCTGCCGAGGGAACACAATTAACTCTTCACCTGCCTCTGTCTTGTGCAACCTGGAATGGAAACAGGATTGACATTCCCATGGACGTGCCAGGGTTCCAGTGAGGAAGTATTGCACAAATCAACAACTTTATCACAAGGTCCCACCTGTCTGGGCAACACCCATGTGGGTAGTTGTTTTCTCACAATCAGTATTTAACCTATTTCCAGCTTGTTTCAAGAGTCATTTAAATTCTGAGCATGAATTTAAAACGTGTTCTCCAAATTCCCAGTGTCTGGTTCTGTAGCAGTAGTTTCACAGTGGCAGCCTCCAAATTCCTGAGGCAATCCGTGTTATCCCAAGGTCAGTGGGTGAAAAGGGTATTTTTCACAATTGCATGACACTGATTTTCATGATTCCAGTTTCCAGGCTGCTCCCTGGTGATGTCACCGCGGGTGAGGAGCTCTGGGGGCTTGGAGCGGGAGCAAACATGTTCCAAATAATCCGCAGGAACTGTCAGACAAACCACACCAGCCTTACTTTGACAAAACCCTCCCTGACTTCAGTGGGAGTTTTGCCAAAATAAGGTCTGCTGGATTTAGCTCCGTTTTCTTCATCCTGACAGAACAAGCAGGAATTAAAGGGCCAGCACCAGATTTACAGCACACAGAGAATAAAAATCACGGTAATCATCTAAAATAACGATTTTCCCCCCAACACAAATCAACATTCCAGTAGACACATCCTGATTTATAACAAAAATTATGTGTTTGTGCAAGTTTTTCCCAGCACAAACAATTGAAATAACAACTCCTGAGCAATATAGTTTGATTTTCAGTAGACAGCCATGAGAGGCTGTTGCAAAACCTAGTGCTGAAGTGTTTATAGTGTTTATCATTAGAATAAAACTGTATTCTTTACCCTGTATTTAAAGGCATTACTTATATTTGTTATAAAAAAGTGCATTTTTTACCTTTTGGTTTTTGCACTTCCATTCTGCAAAGTTATAAAAAAATATGGTTTTGCTAATGAGGATACCCACAAGCAGCATTTGCTGAATGCCAGGAACTGGAGTTCTTTTCTTGCAAATGGATCTTCTCCAGCCAATGTCTATTTTCCTGCTTCAGTTCAGTCTCTTATTACACAATAACGTGTCATTTTTAAGCTTCTAAATGTTATTGCAAGTTCTAAACCCACTCGTTTATACAATAAGCACTTAATTAGGTCTATTCATGAAATAGGATAAAGCCGAATTCTGCACTTTTTGCTAATACCAGGAAAAATGCAGTTGATAGAAATATGGAAAATGGCATCTTAACAGTTTTTAAAAATTAATTCCTTCCTCTCTCCCTACTTATTTTTCCTAGAATGGAATAGAAAATATGCTTTGCACTAAGGAAGCAACAACACCAAAAAAACCATACAGACATACATCACATACAGATAATGAGCCAGTAAGGGAAATAATGAAGGAACTGATCTCCCAATTCCTTATAAATTTTACAACCAGTTCATACTGAAAAAAAAAAACAACAACTCGTCCCCCCCCCAAAAACACAACCCCACAGTAAGATTTTCTGCAATTAAAATTTGTAGGGGTTTAATGTTTGGAGTTTTTAAACTGGATTTTAAATAGCAGCTGAAACTCTAAGCTTATAAAATAAGAATAATTCAGCATTTTACTTGGTTTACACTACTGCAGCATTTTTTGGTGAGTAAACTGGTGTTTAGCCCTTTCTTTGCAATTATCACAATCTTAGGGCCATTAGTGAAGAATTACCACTAGAAAAGAATTACCACTAAAAGAGCAAAAAGGGCTGATTAATTGGGGTTCTAAAAAGGGGTAAATTTAAAATTTAAAAAAAAACCACATTAAAATTATACATTTTGCTTACCAACTGCTATTAAAATGATGCAGTGGTCTAAACCAGCATCCTGGGAACTGCAGCTTTAGAAACGTGGAGGTTTTCAAAGTATTTATAAAACATTGTCCCCATCTCCCTCATTTTGTGCTTAAAGCCTGAAGTGTTTTTATAGCACATTAAAAAGCAAACAGAACTATCAGAACACTGAAAGTCACCCACAGACAACCTGCTCCACTAATATTTTACATCCACGTTACATCTCCTGTCCCAAAGGGTTTCTCTCCTCCTCGTGGGCTCTGCTCAGGTGCTGCACAAACCAGGGAGCAGCAGAGATCCAGGTAATGTTCCCAGGGTAGTGAGGAAAATTGGGCTTTTATTATCTCATGGGCAGGCACAGCATCATCCTGACATTAAATCTGCTTCAGAAAACATCTCTCACAGCTCAGAACTAGAGAGCAATCTGGATTTTAACCCGAAGATGGAGCGTGGCTCACTCCAAGTGGACTCTTACTGTTGTACTGTTCCTTTTGTGGTTTTTATTTACTATCTCTACTTCAATCATTTATACTCTGTATTCTACAATCATTTGTACGGGAAATGCATCTGTTTAAAATCTCATCCCATGAAGGTTCTTTTCTGCTTGTTGGTTTAATTGAAGCGAAGGTCGATCGTAAAACACGCTGAGAGGGAAAGAGGGAACTCATATACTGAAAAAAGGATTATAAATATTTTCCTGGGATCGTCAACACAACCTTGTAACACTTCACCCCATGTTGTGGAAAGAATTAGACAATCTTTTTATGAAATATCTAAAAGGTGTTTACAATTCCATCCCAAATTACTGTGGCTTTAAAGAAGACATCCCATGATTCTTAAATCTGTTATTAAATTTATTTTCATTCTTTTTCTTCATTCTGGTATTCAAATTTATTTTGAGCCTTTGAGGGGATTCACTTGCTGGTGACTTGGCAGTGTCAGACAAACGTTGGACTTTTACTCTGACACTTGTTGAAGAATTTGATTGAAACTATATATGTCCAGATAACACCCAACAAAGTGACCCTCTTGCGTTTGTTTCGAGATATTTTTGGAAACAACAGAGGCGACCTTGGACAGAGCTGCTTTTCCAATTTAGGACTTCATTTGGTCTAAGAGAGTAAAATTATACCCCTGAATCCTTTTGTGCACCCACAAACAGGGCAGATTTATTTGATGCCATTGCAGAATTGTTTTTCTGTAATTCTCAGCAGCGTTGACCTGTTTAGGATAAAAATGACTTTAGATAATCAAGAGTTACTTTCAAATGTACATATAAATAGTGATGTATCACATGTCCCTTAAAAATGTTGTGTAATCCAAAGTATCAGCAACCCTTTATATAACACCTTTTCTCCTCCAGAACCAGATCTAATAAACAGGGGCTTGTCTTTGCTTATAAACACGAGAAATGTGATTTCAAGGCAGAGCTCACACAGACTTGATGTAAAGTCTAAATGAGGAGTGGCAATGCTGGGATGGGGCTGACACCTGTCCCCTCACAGCACAAACAGTGTTTGTGAGGATCCCAGTGGAAAAGCCAAGGTTGGGAGCCGGGTTCTCTCACTGGGAGCAGGGGATTGTTTTCTCCTGACTTGGGTTTGCCAGCTGTGCAATCGTGTCTGTAACACTTTATTGCATCTAATCACTTAAGGTGTTTTAAATAGTTTGCACTTAATTTTCTATACAATCAATATATTTTAATTCATTTGTATTGCTCTGTTACAGACATCCTGCACTCAGGAACAAAATGGGATTAAGTTTGTGGCAATGATAATGCAGTTTCATTGCTGGGAAGAAAAGGAGAATTGACAGAGTAAGTGTTCTTGTCATTTCCCCTGCACAATATTTACTCTCTTCCATCATAATGTTGTCCAGTGTTACAATCAAATCCAAGAAATAATGTGGGAACTAAATATAGACATGACAGTGGAATCTATCTGACAGTGGCATATGTAAATACACTGCTTGGGAGTATATTGTTTATATTACTTTGATCACACTCGGTGTCAATGCACATTTTTATAGCTCTATTACACCCTGACTGTGACTGATGGCTCAAGTTCTAACTCCAGACTATTCAGTTCCCTGATTTTATGGCATTGTCATGTAAAGTATTTGTGGACAGCTTAAGAGAAGTGACTCTGATCCTGGGAGTCTGTGTGACTGCATTACCATATGCACAAATCAGGATAAAATAAACTATTTGCTTTAGCAACTTTCATCACAGAATCCCAAAATAATTGACAAGCAACTCTCAGTAAGTCTGTTGGCCATGGAGCCAGATCAACAAGTTGCTGCTATTTATGTTGTTTTCTAGATGAACCAACCCCACCACGGAACAAAACAGAAGTAAAACGGATCCTTGTCTCTGTGCTGTGGTCTCAGGGAATTCCCAGGATTCCCAAGCTGAGAAACCCCCTGATTCTGGTCCTGAGCATGGTTGTTCAGACCTCCCAAACCCTCATCCTACCCCGAGGTTTGGATGGTTGGGGCACAAAGGAATGACACGCAAACGTCACCGCATTTGCAGCAGTGAGTCCTCGCTCTGAGTGTCCTCAGCTGACCCTGGCACTGCCTAAAAAGTAACCCAGCAGTGAAATGTCTGTAGCTTTGCAGTGTGATAATTCACTGGAAAGGTCGTAGCAGATACAAACAAACAAATATGACACAGACAAAAGTAGAGGCAGCTCCTGAAGGAGTTTTTCATTAAACTCTAACGAGGAATTTCAAACACAGAAAGCACCACGAGCACCTTCATCGGGCTAAGGGAGTCAACAAAATGAAATCTGAGATTTTTCTCCTGCCCTGAGATCATTCTATAATCCCAGGGAGATAAGATCAGGAGAAGCAGTCCTACAGAGAAGCCCTGTGTGTGTGGATGTGCATGCAAGGGTGTACACAAAGTCTCACGAGGTCTCACTTAGAAACCAGGACACAACACTCTGGGCAGCCTCATGTTTTGGGGTCTGTTCTCTGTACATTTCAGTTTTTTACAATTGCCTCTTTTATGCTGCAGCTGAAACATTAATTATATAACCTCGAGCTGAAATAACTGGAAATTCTTTTTTTTTAATTTAAACATCAGAGAAAACAAAGAGATTTTGAATATTATATTATATTATTTGAATATTATTGATTGTTGTCTTCAAAAAATGTAAAGATGCCTGAATGGGAAAGATCTACAAGAGAAAGAGTGGCTGGCTTGGAGCATGGCAAGGGATGAGAGGGTTTGGGCTTCTGGTTTACTGCCCCAGGCAGCTGCAGACAAAGCTGCTGCTTCTGCTTGTCTGTCCTCAGAGTGCTGGAATTGGCTGGATTAGACCTCAAATAGAAGGGCAGCAGATTTATCCCTGAGCACTAAATTTTGTTTTTATATATGAGAACAACTCCAGGGTAACCTCAGTTAATGAATAACCCAGTCAGTGCTGAAAGCTCCTATTTAGTCTGATAAATTTGGCCTTACACAAAAACTTCTGTTGATACAAGGATATACCACAGGGGAGTAAAAACATTTTCCCTACAAAAAGCATTCAGTCTTGACAGAAGAAAAAAAATTAAATGTTCACATAATTTCATTTAAAAAAACCTGGAAAATCATGTTTAAAAAAGCCCCACAACTTTATAATGCAAAGTTAAAATTTTCAGAAGAAAATTTAGACTTTTGGGAAAAAAAACCCCAAACCCAGTTTCTTTAGTCAATACAAAAAAAATTAAACCAACTCAAAAGTCTTTGATGGAGATATTCTCCTTACTTAGAAGATGTACAGCCTGTTATTGAGTAGTTCCATTAGAACCAGATTAACTCCTCATCACAGGCTCAGCAATGTTTACAGTATTTATCCTCCAAAGAAAGACATGGACACTGGAGTCTCATAATAAGGGAATTTTTCTTTGATACAGCAGCTGCATCAGAGCCAATTTTACCTGCAAATGCATCGTTCTGGTGCAATTTATCTTTGTTTGAAACAATCTATGTGGGTACATCCAGTTTTTATAAAAGGGCATTCAACAAATAGAGTGGTTTGCAATGTTATTGCTTCACTGATGCATAAATATTGAATCCCCAAACACAACATTAGCTAATTAAGCTGGGGGTGATTATTGGCTGGAGGAAAAGCACACACTAAGGGAGCATGGATTAAGCCTGCCCTCTTACTGCACTTACTGTGGTTGCTGCCTGAATACAATGAGGATGTGGGTTTCCAGGAGATTAAATCCAGCAATAATTTGCACCTGGAATCTAAAAGAAGACCAAAAAAAAAAAATTTTAGATGGAGCTTCCTAAATCCAGGGTGCTGCACAGACTGTTTGGAACTTAAGACAGTGATTCTTCAAAGCCAAAATGCCTCCAGTAAAATAGCAGAGAACTCTGCTTTTAGCTGGAGTTGTTACTTGGCACACACACAGTCTGTGGTGCTGAATAGTCAGGAAAACCCAAGTGGTAGCCAAGGGAAGAGGTGGGACTGCCCTGTTCTGTGGCACCTCAGCCTAAACCAGCCTGGCACTACGGTGACAATGGTTTTTTCAATTGTGCTGGCACAACTCTGTGGGGTTGCACAGCCAGGCTTATCACAATATCCTGCTGAAAGATGATTATTAACTCAGTTGCTCAGTTTATAGCCACAAAATTACTGTGAAAGCACAACTGAAGGGGTGGAGAGCAGCAGGTAGGGAGCTGGGAGTAAGGGACACAGGGAACAAGGGCTGGAGTTTCCTAATCTGCCTTCCCACTCAAAGAAAACGCTTTGCAGAGCTGTACCTTTGTCTGCAGCTCCTTTTGTCCTTGATGTGCTTCAGGCATCAGCTCAAGACAGTCCGGAGACAAATTAGGAAAGGAACAACTGTTTTATTAAAAAGCTCATAAGCCAAGGTGAAATCTTCACTTTCATCAAAACCTGCTCCCCTAATGGGATGTTGAGTGATCACAGAGTTAAGCAACAGAAAACAAGACAGAAATTTTATCACTTAAGAAATGCTTACCAGGCAACCAGTGCTGGGAGGCAGGAAATGAATGCTCATAAGTTCTGGTTAACGCTGTCAGAGGGGTCGTGTTCCTCTCCTTTGTGTGTCTAAAAAATGGGAATCCAAAGGTGCAGGAGGATCACCTGGGCTTTTGATTTTCCATGGAATGCTTTTTTTTCCATAAACTCATTGTCCTCCCCTCACAGAACATATACATCTGCTAAACCAGAACATAAAGTTCTGGAAATCTGTCACCTACTCGATGGTATAAATCAGCCCAAGGTACTTTCCTGATGTAATGTCTTGGACAGATCCCTTCTGATTTCCTCAACAGGAATTTTGGAGCAAGCAAAGAGAAATCAGACTGCCCTGATCAGGGCACCCCACCATTTGCACTGAGCCTGGCTCCTGTTAAGGCAGGACTTCATGACTTTTGTTTAGTGCTACAATAATTTCCAGACACATTGTACATGTTCTGTATATTGATAATATGAGGTAAAAGACAAGAGGTCATAAAAAGACAAGGTTATAAAAATGCTTATGCAAGAAACTGTGGAAAACTCCAAGACACTGGAATCCAGTTATAGGTTATTATGTAATTCAAGTAGACAAGATTTTTCAGTCTCTTAAGCAATGAAAATTTAAGATATGTAATTAAAAAACTAAATAAAAATTATGTAATAATATTATCCTCATGTGCCTTGTTTATGGTCAGCTTAAGGTATGAGCACAGGAATGATTGCACACTGTGCCAGTCTGGTTTGGGTATTTGCCTCTGCAAAACTAAAGAGGTAAATTGCAAAGGAAACATTTATAATAGTATTTTTCTGAGTAAATGCTTTCACCTTGAGCTTCATTAAAAATACACATAACTAATACAAATGTAATAATAAATGCATAACTGCCAGCAATCCATGCAATATCCTAAAAATGCCATGTAAAATAAAAATGATTCCTTATAGGAGTTGTTAGACTTTCCTCATTCTAGAACCCCTCTGAACTGAATGAACTAACCTCTTTTGAGTCAATCAAGTCACATCCACCTGGGATAAAAGAGTCTGACCCAAATAATCCCGAATTAGATCATCAGCTGCTGACACCATCGATCTCCCGAGGTTTGGGGTGGCCTGAGCTGCCCTTGTTCTCCAGCAGCTCAGAGAACAGATTTCATTCTGAAAGAAAAGAGAAATTTTAAACAAAAATATGTGGAATACTAAAATAATCATGTTGGACCTTCATCTTCTTGGAAGTATCTTAATTTGTTGCCATTAATGTGTAATCAGAAACCAGATTATGACCTTGTCAAGCAGAAGAGCAATATATTGTATTACATCCTTGCTTATACAGTTGGGGCCCTGCTTGCTGCCTTTTATTATACCTTGCAGGAAAATTCAGGTGCTGTTCAAACAATTTTAAATTCTTAATATCAGGTTCAATCTGCCAAAATCACCACCCAAAAGTTCAGCTGCAAAGACATTCTTTACACTAATCCATTTTCAGAAAGCCAAAAAACTAGATCAATACTGAAGTTATAAAAGAATAAATTTCCCCATTATTCTCATGTATTGGGTGTTTAATATCTGTTGCCTTTCAAGAACATTATATTCTCGAGATAATTCAAATTGGGACCCTGTTTCTAGCACTACTTTTTCAGTATATAAATGTAGTCATTACATATGGCTTTGAAATTCCACAACGATATCTCTTAAAATAAAAATAAATATTTCAATTTTAGTAACTTATGATGTAATTAGATGAAAAATGTTGCATGCAAACATTTTAATTTTATTCAGAATCACTTCTTCACAGCACATCTCTGATAACTATTAAATCTGTTTGGAAAAGAAAATGTTATTGGTATCAGGTACAAATAAGACTCATTCTTTTCCAAAACCATTGAGATGAAATCCTTTCAAGTACTGACACACCAAGGCACACAATATCCCTCAGAAGGATCAGAAGGCCCTCACAGTAACTGCAGGGTTTTTTTCCTCATTTCTATGGCATATGTTGTATCAGAAATCACAGCTAAAAGAAAATTCTTGCTCAAAATGGAAATCTTTTCTCACATGTAACTCAGCCAAAAACTCCTGTGATGGCAGAATTAAATTTGGGGTTGTTCTCAAATGGTAAGGAAGCTACAATATGGAACAATTACTTTTTTTTTATTCCTAACTACTAAGATTGTTACTTTCTCTGAACATTTATAATCATCTTAAAGACTCATCAGAAACTGTCAAGGAAGTCCATTGTCTCTGCCCAGAATTTCTTTTGAATTTTTTAGAGGAATTTGCATATGTGCTGATCTGGAAGAAATAATTAATCCCTTTTTTATGTAAAATGCAACGAGTATAGCAGATGGGAAGTGATATTCCCTTACAAACACTTCCATGGAAGCAGCACCTCAGCCTCAGCTGAGGCTCTTTTTCCCAGACAGGCAGACACAGGTGGACTCTACCTGAGGGCCAGACCAAGCACCACATCCAAAAATTAAACTCCAGACTGGTCAGACTGGAGAGAGAACAATTTTGGGGATTCCAGTGCCTGTCTTCTGCCAGTATTTTTTATTGTCTTGCAGTAAAAATATCCCAAGAGGAAAGGATCTCACTGCATGTAATTTTTTTTCTGTGGAATCATTTGGTTTGTTTATGAATCCCATGTAGAGGTGTAGCTTTACAAAATGCCTCCTGCGTGCAGGAAAAACTTCTCCCAGAACAAACTCTACCTGAGCACCAGGGAAACAAATAAACCTGGAGGGAAGACATTTCAAGGGCAAGGAAAAATACTGTTCAGAGGAGAATTATCTGATTTGGTTCGTGTTTATTTTTACTTATCTCCAGCAATCTGCTCTCCAACAGAAGATGCTTATTTGCAGAAGAGAAGACATTCTCCTTCTTGGAATTACGCCCAACAGGAGCCACTAAGGACAAGAGGGACATCCTGAGAATGTATTAATTAGCTCATGCAATAGGTGACCAGTGTTGGAAAAGTTAACACAATACTTTGTGTCATATATGTTAACTAGTCAAGGATAAATTATTTATTTCTTCCCATCACGCTTCTTATCCACTAGGCTAGAACTGCCTTCCATTCAGGAGCACATATTCCAAAGTAAAATATGCTACATGTGAAATTTTAGAATTAATTATTCCCAAATAACTTGTGTAGAGAAGCTCCAGGGTAAAGCTCAGCTAATTTATTTTACACATGCTTGCTGCCAAGTTAGAGGGTTTTACAATTTCACAAGAAATTGTTCCTTTGAGGAACTGTTTGGAGAAACTTTTTCAATCCCGGTATCCTGCCAGGAAGGAGTAACTCCAGGTTGCAAGTTCAAGTAAACCTGATTGTAGCAGACTGGTGCATAGATTAAGCAGCAGAAGAGACCTGTTAGTTTTTTTGCTGCAATTGAATCACTGAGAAAAATGCAAAAGGGAAAAATGAAGGCTCAACCTTTATTTTTAGGTTCTTTCTAATGCACTGACTTTGTCTTGCAAACTCTTTGTTGTTTTTTGTTAACTAATGCTGGGTTACTGGGGTGCCAGTGATGGTATCCAGTAGTTACTGAATATAAACCTGAATGTTTGTGTCCTCCAAGTCTTTGCCTCAGTAATATCTTTAAATATGTAATAGTCTCTGCCTGTTGGCTTGTTTTCTCATAGGGAGGGTGACAGAACATTTTGTGTTCTCTTATCTTCAATAGCAATGAAACAGGAGGAGCTCCACAATGCGAAACCAAATCTACTGCTATTAATACAACATCCCAGCCACAGAGAGGAGATTTGTTTATTTACCAAAGCTAGAGATGCCTCTCTCTGACCTTTCCAGAGCTTGTATGCTTTAGCTGGGAATAGATTCCTCAGAACTGGGTGCTCTCTTAAAAATATACAGTAAAAAACATACACAAACACCCCCGAAACAGAGCCCAGGCTGCAGCCCAAATTGCATGAAATGACACACAGCTTTGGATAGTTAGAGTGAGTCTAACTAGGGCACAGTCCATATTCAGTTTTGATTCCTTTGCTAGAGCACAGAGATCACTCAGCTTTGCAAAGCCCACTCGCCTTCCTCGCTGCCACTCAGCGACATGTTCAGCTGATATAACCATACATGGGCCCATTTTCTGTCTCAGGCCTAACAGCTCCCTGAAGCCCGAGAAACCTGCCAGGATGGATCTTCTCCTTTGCAGAATTAGAAAGTGCTTCACGCTGTAAGGTATTTGTTTAAAAAAAATAAATAAATCTGAGCCAGAGAGCGTCTTCTCGTGGAATTTGCCCTGCTTTACCTGTGCTTTAAACCAGTGAAGATCATCCCATACATACACAGATCAAACATTTTTGAACTAGATTTTTCACAGTTGGTTGCATTTACTGACCTGTCTGTACAACTTAAAATAGTATCTGCAGGAGTCAAATCTTGCATTAGCATTAGGGATTCGACCTGGTTTAACCTCACAGACTCAGGTTCTATTTGATTAATCTGGTGCATCTCTGATACAGCAAGAACCCACAGTCCTCCACAGCTCCCTTTGGTGATCCTTGCTGGATAGGCTCACATTTAATTTCCCAGCCCTCTGCTCTCCAGAAGCAGCTGCCCTGCATCACAGTTGGCAGAAAGGAGTGTGGGTTGGCTCCTCAACCATCTACTTCTCCAGCTCAGAATATTAATTCAACTTACCACCAATTTTGGTTCGTGATCCGTGACTGATATTTTAGTCTAAGCAGACTAACAGTGAATTACAGAAGCAGACCTGGGAGTAGGAATGGGAAACCAGGGAATGAACTGGCCCTACGTGTCCTGATTCAAAAGTAATAATCCCTAAACAACATAAAGGAAAACAATAGTTATGCCATCTCCTCCTCCAGCTGAGTTATGACAGAAGGCAGCACAGTCCTAGCAAGACCCAGACTTACTGGGCAGCTGCCAGATAAGCTCTGAGCTTGCTTAACTAACCCTCCAAAGACCGAGGCTGGTGTTCTGCAGGCTCAGTCTGGGTTTAAGGCATTGCAGTCGGTTCCCTGCACTGCCCCTGCTGCCCTGTGCCATCCCTCAGTCATGCTGGCCCAGTGCTCCTGAAGCAGAATTCCAAGAGTCACTCACTTAAAAAGTAATCGAGGGAAAAAGGTTCAGCCCCGTTCAGAGTTCAGTGCTCAGTTCCCAGAGTGACTGCCCTGTCTGCCCCCTACACTGGTAACCTGCTTGTAGGGCTGAACTTTGAATCCTACCTGGTTAAAATCAACTTTTTTCTACCCTGGATAACTTTGCAGTGCCTGTAACCATACAGTGAGGGAGGATAAAGGGATGGAGAGCAGGAGCACAGTGTAAGGTGGGAGCACAACTTCTTCTTTTAGCAGAGGTACCAGATATGGGGAAGCTTGTTTGTTGAATCGTGTAGTATGTCACAGTCTTGTTTTAATTATCATTTTACTATCATTGTTCTCTAAGCTTTACATACAAGGGCTGTGGTTTGACCACAGAAATCATCTGTAGGATTAGAGTCTAAAATAACTGTCTTTTGTCTACAACCATTGGGTAAAATTATCTGTACTAACATTATTCTCAACCATACAGCAGCTTGGAAGGCCAAAAAACTGTCTTTCATTACTCTAGAAATTACTTCACACTCTTGAAGGAACTGGTTTAACAGTGATGCATCCCCTCATGCTCTGACCAACTTCTCACTTCATTTTTTATCCAAATCTAACAGGCTTTGGGGACCTTGTCTGTGTTCCTTCCTACTCAAGTCTGTTCCCATCTGCCTGATCCCCTTGGTGACTTTAGAATACTTCTTTTGTGTCACCAGAGCTACTGCTGCCTCCCAGTCAAACTTCCCACACCAGTCTCTCAAACTGCACTCCCTGCTTTTGCATGTTCAGTTTCTGTATCTGCAAGTGCATGAATAAGGGTTTGGTGGTGTGCACAAAATTTACTATGACCATTTTTATAATTCAGGTCCAGGCAGAGAACTCTGTACACATGGCAAAGCTCTGGCTCTACAGGAAATCATCAAAAATCCTGGGAATTAGGGGAAAGTTTTGTGAGGAAGCTGTGGAAAGGGGTCCCTCACCCTGCCTGATTCACAGCTGGGGTTTCTCCCTGGCAGTTGAGACTGGTGATGTGAGAGGTTAGACAGGAGTGGGAGCAGATTCCTGTGGGGCTTCACCAGCCAAATTCCTATCTAGGAAAAGGTTGCTACAGCAACTCTGAGCCTCCTGAGATACAGAAATTATTGTAATGGCTGCTGAAATGCCTCCCCACTGCTCTGAGACAGGATAAGGAAAATCCTCCCCTTTGATACAGAATGGTTGCCCACTGCCACAGTTCACAACAGCTCTAAACAACCACCAGGTTTCCTGAACTTTCCCAGGAGCTGATGGATACCTTTCCCTTTCCCAAATGCAGTTCTTCATTTACATGTAATGCAAACATAGAAATAATAAACCTAAACATCACAAAACAAGGACTTCAGTTCCAACACCTTTTTTTTTTCCCATGGAGACTGCAAGAGAAAAAACAAATCATATGGCAGAAGTTAATATTCTGCTGAGTGGGCTGGACAGAATATAGAAACCTGTCCCAAGCCAAAATATGTCTTTTCCAGACTGGAGTTTGTGGTTTTCAAAAACCACGTAGATGGAAAAAAACCATAAACAAAGCAAACCAGGACAAAACCCCTCAGAGCTCCTCAATGACTGTCAGCAGGTTTTTGGCTGCCCCCAGCCCGTGCCTGTTTTCCTCTGGCATCCGGCCCGTTCACAGGTCGTTCAGTCCACTGGACTGTGTAATAAATACCAGACAGAGATGATGCTTTAGACAGAACAGGAACACTTGTGACTGAAACAGGTCCTGAATCTAGAATGGGGTGGCCTGAGGACAATCAGAGCATAAAAGCAGCCAATGGTGTACACTGTAAGTGCAAAAACTTTCTCCAAACTGCTCCCATTTCCTTTCTTTTCACTCCTCAACAACTCTGCTTGGTCTAGAAGCCACAGCAGCAGGATCAATGTTGTGAAGCAGTACCTGTGCTTACCTGAAACAACTGGATGTTGTTTAAAATTATTTCTTTAAAAACAGCAATCAATCACAACTTTTGAACAGATGCTCAGTTTAAACCTGTTTGGTCCTTTTTTGTTGTGGCCAAAATGCCACAATAAAAAAGGACCAAATTTCCTTGGGAATAAATCCAATCAAATTGATGAAGTTCCCTCCTGGCTGAATTTGGCCCAACATGCCTAGAACATCCTTTGGTATTGTTCAATACCAAGTTTGCACTAATCCAGTCTCCTGCAGTTGCTGAATGCTATAATGTTTGGTGTCAGCATATGGCATTTTATACTTTTTGACACAAGCCTGGTGTCATAAACAGAGTATTTCATTGCTTTCTTAGCTTTTGCCAGGTCTGTGAGCTTTTGGATTAGCACTGGAAAGCTTGAGAACAAACTCTGCTTTCAGTATGACAAAATATCTTGCTCAGGTCAGAGACAATTTTTTTTTTTTACTTCTCTCAGTTTAGCGTCTACTGTGAAGATGATTCTCAGAGATCAAGAAAAGCATATAACATTTAAAACAAAACATTTGTTAACCAAGGATTTCCTGGATATTTCTGCTTTCTTATTTATACTACGTCCTGGACCTTGTGAAATCACTGTTTAACTTTCAGTATTATTTATGGAAGCAAGCCTGTTGCTGTTTCCAGATCTTACAGAGAACTTTCAGTTTGCAGTTTCAGTACCAGGTGCATAGTCCTGGCTTAAATTAACCAACTAAAAAGCAACATACACTAAGCACTTAACCCTCTCACACTCTGGCCGAATCTTTTCATGTAGGATCTTTTCCTACCTCTAAGCTTTCTCATTAGAATCAGGTTCCTGCATCCTAAAAGCTCCTCTTCTGTGACAATTTAGAATTTGGGAGTGCAGCAGAGGTGAATACTAATTTTGGGGCATTTCCATTGTGCACAGAGATGAGAAATATTACCCCCTCAGTTATAGATATAAAACGCCTGAGCATGGAAATAGATTCTAGGAAATGAACAATTTTTATGAGGTTTTGCATGCTGCCACTATTGATCAAAAGTCTTCCATCCACAATAGAGAGAGGCAGACAAGGAGTAATGATTCAGTGCAGTGAGTGTGTGATAAATCATTATTAACCTCTGTGCTGTCACTGTGACTGCTCTGACTTACAACCACGGGGAAAAAATCAGCTGCAAGTGGAGCCCTCCTCAGCACATGGGCCCTGGACTTGCATGGGCCCTGTAGCATTATGTGCCATCATTCACAGCTGCATAAACCAAGTGCAAAGTAGTTTTTGAATGTCAGCAGATCAGAAATGAAACATTTTACATTCATTGGCACGAGCAGAAGTGACCTGCATGTGGGAAGCTCACGTGGCTGCTGGTAATGGTTGCGCAATAAGTGCTCTAATGAAGAGAAAAGGATGAGAGAGAGCAACAATAAGTAAAAAATTTAAAACTCTGCCCAGGTGCCCCCTTACCTTTCAGTTTTGTTGACACCTGTAGCTTTATGTCACATCACAGAAGACACATGGGATCATTGCTCAGGCTTCACCATCACACCAGCACCAGGGAAATCCACTCAGGAAGCTTCTGGGATGACATGTAAAGGTTATAAACTGATGATGGTAGGATGGAATATCATCATTTACCAATGTTTTTTTAAGACCTGGGAAAATTCATCCCAAAGTCTTTATCTAAAAGAGAAAGTATTAAGGCTGCAAAGTCAGGTTCCCACTGAAATTAGAAAATCTCAGCATTAGAAAAAGCAGCCAGGAATCCTGTAATTAAAGATTCCTTTAGGGCATATACATGGAAAGGCAACCTTTATTCTGGCATTTTCTAACTTCAGTGTACTTGCAAATTATGCGCATTCTGGCAAAGATTATGTATCTGTAAAATGTATATATTATATATAGAAGTGAATTAATCTGTGATATATTTCTGCCTCATAAATACGGTTTCCCGTTTCCATGCTGGAATCTACAGCATTATCATATTCACATGCCAGTTGCTGGATTTATTCTTGATAATCCAAAGGCTGAGCCTGGACATGGCTCAGCCTCTCCAAATTTCAGTCTTATCTGGCATTTTTTCTAAGTCACCCAGATAAATTATCTCAATGTCCCGGGGTAAAGTGATTTGCTTGTCCAGGGGCTCTGGAGAGCTCCAATTTTTTTTTTCTTCATCTGACACACAATTATGAGCTCAAGTGTTAAGACTGATGAACAGAGGTTTTTCCCTTTTCTACTGATACAATTTTTTAAATGTGTAATGTTGTACCAAGAATTTCGAAATAAAAGAAGTAGTTTTTAAAACACTGAGTTAGCAAGAGTGTGGCAAATTTATTTCAGTGTACAACAAGCCACATAAAGAAAGACCAACACAAAGAGTCTGAAAATAATCTTCCTGTAGAATTACAAAAGTGGAAGAAAGGCTGGAGAAGGAGACCCACTAATCATCTTCCTGCAAGTCATATAAGAACATGACATATTCATCTGCACTTGAACAGATTATTTCTCCAGAAGAAAGAAAAAAAAGGTTTTCTATAATTTTTTCCTCATAAATTAAATAAATGAGTTAACAAATTAGAAAAGAAAAAAAGAGCATATTTAACTTCTATTGCATTCAAATTTTGAATTATAGACGTGGCTCATTTTCACTCATGTCCTCTTTCCGTGATAGAAATGTTCTGCAAAAGCAGTGAAACTGCTTTTTGTAGCTCCCTTTAAGTGGAAGTTACACAAACACTGGTCCCATTTAATTTGGTGAAAACTGGGAGCAGAGCACAGAACCTTCAGTATTCCACCTGAACCCATTCCACAGCCTCCTTCCCTCTTTCCTGCCCAGGTACACTTCCAGGGGAAAAAAAAGGCAGGCACAGCACGAAGCACTCCCTGACATATTCAGAGAGCTGATGTGCCCACTGCAAACATATCTCCAACATGCCAAGAACACGGACCCTGGTTGGGTCAGGAGATCCTGCCTGCTCCCAGTGAGAGGTTAATGGAGGATGACTGTGTACGTTTGCTGCTGTTACTCAAATATCACTTCCTTACGACAATGCGCGTTCCTTAATCTGCAAAGGTCAGTGAATTGCTCTTGAGTTCCTTCCAAATGCCTCAGCACTGAACTTTGTCATTTTTAATACACATTTCTCAGCAAAGAACTGGTGCTGCAGGTTTGAAGCTTAGAATGTCTCTGCACCTGCAAACACCTTTCACTGCACTGTATTTCCAGCACTCCCCACACAGCCTTAGAACTGCCAGGCCTAAGCAGAGACTCCCCTGCAGAGTTCACTCCCAATTTGCACAAGCTAAGCAATAATGAGTTCAATTATTACTATTTTTTTAAAATGTTCCTGCACTATAAATGATTAGCCAAACTACTGAATGTGAAACAGAAAGTCACAGATGTAGGAAAATCAAGATATGTTATCATCTGCAGTGTGACCATGGTGAGGAGCAGTTCAGATGAACAATTTACTCAGCATTAGATCGTTTAAAAAAAGAGGTGGCAACACTGCAGGTCAACAGCTTGTCAGAAGTGCATAAATGCACAGAGAATGGTATGAATGATCTCAGCCCTAATCCTGGGAGATGGACCCCACAGCTGCTGACTCCCCTTTTCACCCACGTGGGGCTCCCCTGGAACCAGGCGTGTTTGTGTGGATCCCCGGAGCCTCCAGGTTTGGGGATAAGTCCTGACCCAGTAAGGATAGTTTGAATAGCACCAGAAATCTCCCTGCAGGACCAGGACTGCAGGGTTTAACTTAGCAGGTAGTGGAATGCACAAGCACAGCACAGAGACAAGACTGGGGAATTAGACTGCTGGCAAGTAGCAGCTGAAAGCTGATTGAACACAACAGATTGGGCTTTCAGACTGGACAGATAGGCAGCAGCTATTTAAATGGAGCATTAACAGTTTTGCTCTTAATTATTTCCAAAACTCCCAGATAATGCAAACTCAGTATGACATGTATTTTGGCCTCAATTAATTATTTGCTGTTTCTGTGGGAATGCAGTAAAAAGAAAGCTGAGTGGTTTGTTGAGAATTTCTGCCTCTTTAAAGTCATTCTCTGAAGTGCTTGGCTTCTTTCTGCAAACAGCTGTCATGGAAGTAACTGAATCTATACCTCACAAAAACGTTCACTTTCTCCATTTCAAGTGGAATTTCTTCCTGAAATGACACTGCCCTGCAAGCCAACAAATGGTCACCGCTCTGCCCAGTGGCAGGTGGAAGGCCATGAAACTCCAGAGCTAAATGTGGAAACTTTATGCCTTCAGAAAAGGGAAATTCCTGTCTTGCCTATCTTGCATCTTACTTTTTTGGTCTGGGAGGATCTGACATTGTGGCATTTCTATGTCTGGGACAGTTTTTTCTAGAGTTTTCTAGAAGTATATTACCAGGAAGTTTTATTGTAGATACTTAGTTTGTCCTGTGAAAGCCACAACAGCTGGTTTACACCTCAAAGAATAAACAATTACTACTAAAAATGTCAGACTTCTCCCAAACATCTCTGAAATAAGAGAATGGCCTTCCAAAACATGTTTCAACAGACTGCTTTAATGTAGCTACTTCCAAAAGACCTTTGTTCCTGTGTGTGTATTTTCTATATGTCCTCCCTGATACTCACTCTGTATAAAATACCTGGGATCTCTCATCAGTACTAATCCAATATGGATCCAGACACACAACAGCACTTGTGACAGATGGGACAGAATGTACTGTATGACATTTACTCAGCCTGTGAGAGGACAGACATATAAAGATTATGGCAGCATAAAGTAAAAGAGGTTCATGTAGACAACACATGAGCCAGAGGGAAGGACTGCTGGCTGGCAAAAAGCCAACCCATCCAAAAATCTGACACATATTTCTACTGTCATGGTGAATTTATAGCCTGAGATTTTTATATTCTTTTCCTAAAAAACCCCATTCAGCGTGTCTTTTTTATTTCATCACACTTAGGAGAGGGAGAATGTCCTCTCCCCAAACTGAAGTGAGAATGAATTTAAATTAACTTCTTTTCTAATCAGAATAATTGAATTAATTCTTCTTTGAGCCAAAACAGAAAAAAAAAAAAAAATAAACTACTGGTACTGCTTTGGTGTACCATGGCCTTCAGGCCTCTTGTTTGGATGATTCAGAAGGAATCAAAATGTACAGTAATAGTAACAAAAGCCAACTTTGTATGTGTCAGCCAGGACCAAACAAAAGGATTTAACTGGAAAGTCTTGGTTTCCAGTGGCGACCACAGTTTTTCAAGCAAAAATTGTTAATGTATAAAGCAGCTGAGATGAGCTGCACACATCCCACGCCACATGGACAGACATCTCTTTCCCATCAGCCATGATGTCTGTACAGAAAGAAACACAGAAGCAACAGAAGCTGTTCATGGCTCCAGCACCCAAATTCAGCATGAAATGGCTCTAAAATGCTAATTCCAGTATTCTGAGGCCTTAAGGGATGTCACAATGTAGAACCAACTTGTCTCAATGTACGAGGATATTGGATGCTCCAAATTTTCTTGTGGATGATGAGCATCCCCAGGTTTTGAGGGAATACCTGCCAGATTCCCACAGCTCAGTGATTGGGCATTTTTTAAAAAGTGGTGCTTGCCTTTAAAGGTCAGTTTAATCAGGGAGATCCCCCAGCTTTGCAGAGCAGCGGGGAGTTCTGCACAGCAAATATGAATTAGCAAATCTACTTATCCCCTCCTACAGTTGTCATAAACAGGTGCTACCTGGATCCAGGCCAGAAACAATCCACATCTTTACCATTCTCAAGGAGATTTTAATTTGCCTTTCCTCTTAAGTCTTTTCTGTGAAATCTGAAATGAGAAAACTCTTGTATCTGCAAGGTAATCAAGTTCACATTTGGGAATGGTACATGAACTCAACACACTGCCCCGAGGCTCAGGCCTGGAGGAATTTCAACTGTGCAGAGATGGAATATGCAAAGACAGGAGGTGGTTGAACCCAGCAGGCACTAAACCCCACACAGCCCCTGCTCACACACCACAGTGCACCAGCTCCTGGGAAGAAAATTAACTCTATCCCAGCCAAAACCAGGACAGGGGAACATGGTGACATTGCTAACTGTGGGAGTAGATGGGAATTGTTGGACAGGAGAGGCAGATGTGCTGCAGAACTTCTGGCTGACACACCTCAGTTATTCCTGGAGTACCTGGTGCTCCTCCTCCCTCTCCTGAGCGGCTGATTGGAGCTCCAACGTGGCCCCAATTTTGCAGCAGGTCTCAACAGGTAGAGTAAACAATCCCCAGCATTCCTGGCACAGCAGAGCAGACTGAGCAGGAATTGTCTTTCAGCAGTTGCTATCCACAAGAGACAGACTGTATTTTCCAGTTAGGAATTCTGGATAAAATTTATGAACTCCAGATAGACAGTTTGCACCGTACCTTCCATTTCAGGTCTAGATGTGAAACAGATTCTTGAATTTCCAGGCAGAACAAGGCGGGAAAACGTCTGAAAATGCTTTTGCTTTCTGTTTGCACACACTGGAAAAGAAAACTGTTTTCTCCCCAGTGGAGTGAGCTTTAATCCAAGTTTCATTTCTCTAGTCCATTGAAGGCAACATTACACAAATGTGTCCAAAAAGCACAATTTGGTACTGGATGTGTTTAACATTTCCTGTGCTGTAAACAAGAAAATTAGATTATTTAATTTTTAATTTTATTTAATAATGCTCTCATACTTTGTATTTATCCCTTTGTCTGCCTATCACTATATTGTCACAATTTTGTTACTAAATGCCATTATTTTATTATAAAAATAGGGCAGAAAGAAAATAGGGCCCACACGGGCCACTGTTAGAGTTAGAACTGTATTTTTTTAAAATTCAAATTCATTGTTCATTTAAAAAAAGTCAGAATCTTCATCTACAATGCACTTGGATTTTAAATAGTATTTTGCCCAGTTCAAAGATTCTGTATTATGTCTCCAGCTGGCTTTTTCTTAGAGCTATACAGCTGGAGCACAAAAATGTTCTGAAATGTCCCAACTGAATTTCAAATGAATATCAGAAATAGGCAAGGATATACATGATACATGCAGAATATGTGTCTGGGGAAATCACAGAAGATCTAGTTTCCACTAGTTGGTTATGCATAAATTATTTAGACAGTAAGCCTGTTGATTAGCTGGAGGCAAAGATATCTATTTTAAGTGTACTTATGGTCAGGATTAACTCATGAAACTTGGATGGCATTGTCCACTAAAATCATTTTGGCAACCTCTTTCAAAAATTAGATAGTCTCTTTTTTTATCACTTTTAATTTTTTCTAAATGCTTTTTTTTTTTTACTTTTTCCTTAACAAATAGGACAGGATTTTTGAAAATCATGTGATAAATGTCTTACAAAACTACACCAGAAACTATTTAGGGTGACTGGAGAAGAAAGAGGACTGGGAGCCAGGAGACCATTTCTATTTCTAGTTCTGCCATAGACTGTGTGACTGTGACTTTGAACCTCAGCTCCTGTTCCTGTGAAATGGGGATGATAATCCTGTTCTCTCGGGGATGTTCTAGAATACAATTTTCCTTTCCATGGAGGTTTATGAAATGCTCGAGACCCCTGATTAGAAGCTGCGAATGCAAATAATAAATCAAGTAACAGCAACCACAGTATCAGCACTGCTACTGTTATTACTGCTAATAATAATAATGTTTGTTAATGTTATTAATGTTAAATTATAAGCTTGATAGCATTGTTCTCATGGAAAGCCCAACCTGCACACAGGAGGAAAATCCTTGCAGCTCAATTCTAGGAACAGGAATGCTGCCGGCACAGTTTCAACACAGGAGTGGAAAAGAATTCTATAAGTTCTCCATCTGAGCAATTGTAGGTGGTAAAATGAATATCTTTTCAATACTGCTTTGTGACATGGGAGCAGAAGCATCTTTAAGAGCTTAAAAGTATTTTTAATATATGACTCAGGGGAGGTTTTCTTTTTCTAACAGAACTGGGGAAAAAAAAAAACCACCCAGGAGTTAAACAATCTTTTAGAAATCAAAAACCTTTAAATAGAATGAGAATTGTAGGTCAGGATAATTTGAGTTCACATGCAACAGCATTGACATATAATAAATCTATGCATAAGAAGCAGAGAAAACCAGATCTCTCATACTGGAAGCCTTGAGCGCTGAGAGATAAACTATAAGAATTTTTGTTCTGTGAATGACCAAAAACTACCAGAGGTAATTTGGGAGGTTAAAGCCTCTTTGAAAAATCTCTCATGTCTGTGAAATACTTATACAGGTTGTATTGAGTGGTAGAAATGAGGTGAGGAAGTGGAAACAGAGAAGATCAATAAAACATTTAATCCACTAAAGAAAAATGTGTTCAGGCTTGGTTAGAGTCACATTAATAGAGAATGAAGACAGTCCAGCAGCTTCTCTTTTCTTCCTGAGCAGCCCATGTTAGGAAGCATTTGTGAAGGCCTTAGGAAAGGTAGGGGAATGTGATAGACACACTAATTGTACCCATTAATCTTACAAAAAAAATACTGCCTTTTAAAAAACAAAACCTGTGTGGATTGCACGTTTCACAGATTTCTAAGGGTTCTGACTGGAAGAATTTAACTGGTGAACCAAACAGAGCATTTGGTTTCAATCCCTCATTTTGCCTTATTTCATGAGAGAGAAAAAAAAAATCACCTTAAAAGAATTTTCTATTAAATAACCAATAAAAGAGCTTGTTTGGTACACAAGAACTTTGTCAGTGTCTGAAAATTCAAGGGTGTTACTTCGCAGTGTTACTAATAACTACCTATGAATTTGGAGGAAATCCTCCACGAGGAACACAGAAACTTCAGCTTGTGTCATACCACAAAGTGTCCCCCATCTAAGAGCAGTGGTAGTCATGTGCTATTAGTCCCAAGCAATGGCTGAAAATGGAGTCATCTCCATGACTAAGGGAAGCTTTTCAATCTTGCATTATTGCTGCTCACATGGAGTGCACCTGCATGTCTTCCCTTCAGTCTTGGAAAGTCAGACCATGTGACTTTTCACTGTGATGCAGCAAATCTGTGGAATCACTGACACCTGGCATGGTGGAGCTGTTCTTGTTAACGTGCTACAACACTGAAAAAAAGAAATATTGTTGTATAAACACCTTGATTACAGCCTCTGACGGGGTCAAGAGATTAAAAAATGAAAGGAAAACTTTCAAAAACAAGTCATTCAGATGGTTTACTTTAACTGAGGAGTATTACTGTACAAAGCCTCAGTAAATAAAAGGCGAAAAGAAAAAAAAATGGCATTACTGAGCTACCTCCTGGTTGTCACTGCTGGTTTCTGACAAATATAAAAATTAACATGCATGGACTAAAACAAATATATAAGAAGTGTAGCTGTTTGTACTTTTTCTTGGACATCCTTTCTCTCATCCATCCTATCCCAGATGGGATCATTCAAAGCAATGTGCATGAGCACAACTCACTGTTTTGCTTTCAGTGTGCAAAACTGGTTTTGTTCCCAGGAATATCTGTGAAGCAGGAAAGGAATTTGAATTTATAATGTCCCTTGAGAGGGCTACAATGGCACTATAAACCCAGAGCAATTATTGCCCTACCCTGTAGCTGGGAGTTTCCAGGACTTTTCATCGGCTCATTAAGGACCAGGGGAGCTCACTTGGCCCAAAAGTGTAAAATACATCCTGAAGAGAGTGAAAGGTAAACTCTAAATGTCACATTAGTATCTTTAACATACTCAAGAAACACAAAAAGAAACCATCCCAAATAATGAAGTGAAATTTTAACACTGTAAGAAACAAGGCTGTGTTGTGTGTTCATGTGTCCAATTTCAAACTGGTTCTGCTGTCCTGTAGCAAAATAATTCAATTTTATTGCATTATTAAGTTCTACAGATCATACTATACAGTGTGATCACAGCTATGACACTACAATTACCCATCAGCTCCTTGCAGATATAGAATACAGAGCAATTCTGTAACACCTTACAAACAACAAACTGCCATTTTATAAATATTGTGCTTTGGCCACACAGCCCCCAACAAGCTCAGCAGGATCCTCAGCCCCTTCTACAGAGAGCAAAACTGAGATCCAGAAGCCAACAAGGAATATTTACATAGGAAAAAAATGGCAGCCAGCTGCCAAATTAATCAGAATTAGACCTTAATTAGATGGAAAATTCAGGTCAGGATGAGATAAAAATTCAAATCTCGTGGGCACCAAGCAATGCTTTATTTCTAAAGTTGTTGTGCATTTTTAAGACAACAGTCAAGATTATTCCTTTTCTAGAGAAACAACTTGGCCATCAAATATGGATAAATCATTTTTTTTAGATATGCACAGTGGATCTTGGTTCTGACATAATGTTTCTCTCTCCCATATTTCTAGATCTCCTACTGACATCAGAATGGGATAGACAGAAAGATTTTTCCAAGCAGGGAAATGGAGATTATTGTGGCAAATACTCTAATGGAGCCTTCAACGACAAACCAAATGATTATAAATAAGATAAAGAAATAAAATAAGAGATGTACCAACCCAAACTGTGATCTCTTATAGTTACTGTCACTGAGATCAGAATTCCAAGGCAGCAATGAGCTGCTTTGTGCAGGAACAGCGATCCAGTTCTAGAAATCTCCCAGCAGCAACACTATCCTTTGTGTTCACAGTCTCTTGGTCTCTGTGGAAGTCAAATTCTACCTGCTGCTGGTACAGGAACACACATTGCCAAGGAATAAAAATTATTCAGAATAAACTCAGATCACCTTAATTATCAACATTCAAACTCACATTTTATCACTGATTTCTCTGCTGGGTTTGTGTAGTTGTTTCACGTCAGGATTTTTTTGCATTTTGCTGTTTAAGCTATAAGCTTCTTAAAGGGGGAGAGAGGAAAAAAACCCCCTTGACATAATACCATGAAATCAAAGAGCAAGCTGAGTGGAAAAAACAGTTACTATATTTAAACTGCATTATCCTATGACAGAACTGCAGATTTAAAACCTTTCCACTTTGATACAGCACTTTTGCAGCATTTTAATGTGCCTTAGTAGATTTCAACTGGCTGAAACATTTTAATAACTGTAATTTCAGAGGAATAAAATAGTACCGTGGGAGGAAGAAACAATGCCCCCATTTGTCACTCATGAAGACTTTGGATTTGAAATCAGCTGGGGAGACAAGAGCAATGAGTTTGGTGGTCTCAGCCTAAGCCCTATCAGGCAATTAGCCAGGCTGCAAAAATCATGACATAATTTGGCACAATTAAGCAGAATGTGATCACTTTGTCTATGTGCACTGAAAGAGATCCAGGCCTGAAATAATAAGGCTATTGCAGGTCAGCATTCAAGTGTATTGGCTCAACAACTGGCATTTTGTGTGGTGCCCTTCTGTGCTGTGTTTAGCTCCACTCAAAACTATTAATCTTGTTTGAAAATGGAGCTACAAAACATATGTTTTTGTGTACAGCAAGAGACAATTCACATTATGACCAGTAACTGCTGAGAATCTGCTTTGCAGCAATAGGGATGACTTAATGTTATTGCAATCTGAAGGAAAGCATCCTGCAGTCCTCTCTCAGGCCAAATTCCCATTTACTTCAATTAGTAAGCATTACAGGAACTGTTTTAATGCTGCTGCCTGATGTGTTGGCTGCTTCTTCTTAATATATTACAGTGAAAAAAGATAGTAGGCCAAATGTATGAATACATCCTTCCATTATGTGAATGGAATTTCATCAAGGCCAAAGTTGCCCCATTTTGTTGTGTTGCTTTCTGAGGTACCGCTCTGAGGGGTTCCAGTCTAAAAACAAACTGCAACTTCACAGTGGCAAAATAAATCGATTTCCCTTCCTTAAAAAGGGAGAATGGAAAGCTGTCTGCACCTGCTGGGAGTATGAATCACCTGGAGCTTTCATGGGCTCGGTGCTTAAGGCAGAGCTGAGGTGCTATCACTCTGATTTGGGTCAAGATAACCACCTTCTTTAAGGGACTAGGCAAATGTCATCAGAAGCTTCATGAATCCTTGCAGAGCGATGGGAAACAACACTGATTTCAACTCACAATTCTAAATTTGTATGATATCAAGTGATGCCAAATTTAGCAGGTAGTGCTTCTGCGGCAGTGTCTATATGGGTATTTGTAGCGCATTCTGCACTGCTCTGTCTAGACCAAGCACTGTATCTGCAAATGTTCTTCAAAAGTGTAGCTGCCAGAAGATTTGGAAGGTGTCACCTGCACAGAAGTCCTCATTGGTCAGCAGGATCAGCCTTGCACATCTGGGGAAAGACAGGGAAACAAGTGTGAAGGAAATGCAGAGGTTATTCTGCTCTGGGGGAGAAAGAACTGTAGAATGGTCCTTAATTCAGTCATTCTCCTCTCAAAATTCCCTGAACCATAACACAACACAGGACAGAAACAAACACAAGCAGAGGGCTGTCCAGAATCTTTCCACATTTTATGATGGGTCTATGCTCAAAATGGGAAAAAAGGGAAAGAATGAAGTCATCTAATATTAATGCATGAGAGAGAAACAATGCAAGTGGAGTTTACAAACTGTGGCTGAACTAGTGGATTCCAGAGAATGCCAAAAGTTCTCCAGGATTCACTAGAATGCAAGCTCTCTTTGCCTTCCCAGCAGCATTTTCCTCCTGCTAACAAGTTAGACTGAAAGAACTCCATATCTACTTTATCATACACTCTGCCAAGCCCTAATTGCACATGCCATGGCTCTGGTATGCTTAAAATATTTTTCCATGAGACTTTTTGGAAACAGGCACAAAAAGGAAACCAAGAATGACATAAGAAGTATATCACAGGGAGAAATAATATGAAATATGATCTGGGATTCTTTCTAATATCCTTTTGTTTTGCAAATTGCTACTGATGCTTAATTGTAATACTTAAAAACAGTAAGAAAATGAAAGGCAGGAGTTTCAAGTCCTTTGCAGGTGCTCTTGCATACGAAGGCTTTTAAACATGCTCGTGAGTAAAAATATTGCTGTGGTAAATGTATTTTTAAAAAGAACTTATACACAATGCAGGTAATATTAACTTGGTAGAAGGGAAGAAACTACTCACATAAATATACTGTGCTGTTAATCAGTGAAATACTTTAATTCAAGTCACTGGTGTTATCCTCCACATAATCATTGTGGAAATTACATATTTTTTAATGTTGCATATATACTTACTTGTGTGTTAGGTGGGGGTTAGGTAGGCCTGTGACGAAAAGATAGCAGCAGTTTTGTTGGGACTGAGTGCATATTTTCAGACATATTGTTTTAATTTCAGACGCATGTGCACCTTGTGACTATGGTTTTGGTTTGGGGATGATGGGATCATGTGTTCATACAATATCAAGAAAACTATTACAACTGGTTAAGAAACATACAGTAAACTAGATGAACTATATACAACTGCCACGTTGACATTCTTTACCTCTGTAACAGGCTATGTCTATTTAGGTACAGTGTCAGGTTGTGGTATGAAAAGGAACATAACTGTACTGAGGAAACATTTGGCCATGCTGATTAATCCTGCTGATAAGCAAGATAAAATTAATATGGGCATGACATGGAATAAGTAATTGCTTTACCTGAACTAGGTCATCAGATCTAACTCGTGAATTTTCATTCAGAGCTGTCCTGTGAAGTGTAAGCTGTCAAGTCCTCCTCACCTGGACCTTGGCCAGCCACAGAGAAGTCTTTTAGAGCAGTTAGAATGGATATAGGGACACATATAACTTAGAACATCATAATTTTACATGGGGTGTCCTCTCTCTGTCCTTCTTTTGCTAACACATAGACAAGATTAAGATATTTCGTTCCAGATCAGACATACAGTTTCTTACAGCATGGTGCTGTGGGTGGTTTATAAGTGATGGAAATGCAGATTGTATGTAGGATCTGCATTTATGTGAGCGGGCACACATGTAGGGATCAGCTTTTCTGTTTGCACACGTATATATAGACAAGAACATCTCTTGGCACCAAGTTTTAAAGGGAAGGTATTTACACTGTGTGCTGAATTACTTGCTGTGTTGCGTGTGTGTGTTGCAGGTGTATTAATGTCAGTTGGCGCTGATTTCTCTCTGTTTTGTGTTCATTGAAGTGTCTGTGAATTGCCGGGTGGGATGGCTGGCTCAGGCAGTTTTCTGTGTTCTGTATCAGCGCGGAGACACAGCTCTGAGGGAAGCTGGGATCTCACCCCACACACGGTGCTGAAATCACACCCTGCAGCTCATTCCTCCTCACGTTATCGCCGCGCGAGCCGGGGCTGAGTGTGCTGTCACTGGGATGTGTGCGACGGGAACGGGGGGAGCTGTGGAAAGGACACTGCTCGGTGCCAGCACAGGGCAGGACCTCTGGGGAAGGGGACACGCAGGGACATGGCCCTCACCTCTGCGCACTCGTGATGGGTGAGGCTGCTGTCACGACAGCGCTTGGTGCAGCCCCACAGAATCAGAGAGTCGCTGGGGTTGGAAGGGACCTCTGGAGATCACCCAGTCCACCCCCCTGCCAAGGTAGGGCCACGTGGAGCAGGTGGCACAGGAATGTGTCCAGGTGGGTTTGGGATGTCTCCAGAGAAGGAGAACCCACGCCCTTCCTGGGCAGCCCGTACTCACACTCTGACTGCACCATGCTCCTGTCACGACTGAGTGAGGGGCCGACACCGCACTACCAGTCTTGACTGGATGATGCTCCTGTCGCGACCGAGGTGGGGGCAGCCCCACACTCACCCTTTGAATGAACGATGTTCCTGTTATGACTGAGGTGGGGGCAACCCCACGCTCACCCTTTGCCTGGATGAAGCTCGTATCACGATAGACCTGAGGGCAGCCCTCGCAGGACGGCTGGCGCTCCTGTCACGGCACG
>VYXB01002857.1:110230-169612 GCA_013397135.1 Pachyramphus minor | reverse complement strand
CGTGACGGCGACCAGCGGCCTGGGCCGGCCAGGGGGAGCATCGGTCCCCTAGAGAAGGGAGGGCGTGATTCCGACCATTCGTGGGCAGCAGGGCGGCTGCGTCTTGTTCTTCCCCACCCCCCCGCGCCGCGCCGTTANGCCCCCGAGGCGACAGCGGCTCCGGGGGCCCGCGGCTCCCCCCCGGCCGAAGCCCCTGGTCCCCGCCGGAGAAGCGGCTCGGCTCCCTCGGGGGCGGGTGGGGGGGGGGGGGGGGGGGGCTTCTTTTTTTTTTTTCCCCCCGCGACTTTCCCTTTTTTCTCCACTTTTTTTTTTTTTTATTTTTTTTTTCNTTTTTTTTAATTTTTTTTTCCCCTGCCCCTCCCGGCCTCCACCGTGAGGAGTGAGGTGGGCTCGGGCTGCTCTGTCGCGGGAGAGGGTCTATGGTGGTAGCACAGGGGTCGTGAGGGCTGAGCAGGGGTCTCGCCGCCGCGCCCGCCACTGCTGAGGAGGAGGAGGAGGAGGAGAGGGAGGAGGAAGAGGCGAGGCACGGCACCATTTGCTGCTCCCTGCCCCGGCCATGGAGAACGCGCACACAAAGACTGTGGAGGAAGTTTTGGCTTATTTCGGCGTCAACGAGAGCACCGGGCTCAGCCTCGAGCAAGTCAAGAAGCTGAAGGAGAAATGGGGCTCCAACGGTAGGTGAGGCGGCCCCGCCGCGGGGATGCTGCCGCCGGCCTCGCCCTCTCCCCGCTCGGCTCCCTCTCCCAGCTCTCTCTCCTCTCCCCCATCCTTCCCGGGGCCCTGTGCGAGGCCTAACGCGTGTGCACTGGCAAAGCCGGCATCTCTTCCAGGACCCGGAATAGGAGCGAGGGAGAGAAGATGGCTGACTTGAACTCCACCTCGTGGGTTTCTTTCAATCCCGAGCTCGCAGGGCTGCTCTGGGATGGAGGATGTCACCTCTGATCCCTTTCACCTTAACAGTGGGGAACCTCCTTCCGTTCTGAATTGATGCCCCTTGGGGTTTAGTATTTTTATATATTTTTTGTCCGTCTTGACCTTCACTTTTTCTCGCTTTTCAGCGCCTTTCTGTCGCTTATTTTATATTCTTCTCTCTAGTCGGGACATAGAATTCAGCCGATAAGGTGTTTCTTTTTTTTAATCCTTACTGCTTGGCCGTCCTAGTCCCTTCTGAACTCCTGTGCCGTTGTGTAAAATTGAAAATCTGTGAGAAGATTACACGGTGGAGGTGTGTTTTTAGCTTTAACACTGCTTTTATGCCTCTTGGATTACTAAATTGAGGGGAAATAAAGGGGAGAGCAGAAATAAGGAAATACCCTTAAAATGGAGGAAAGAATTTGAAACAAGTTTGATGGTTCGGGGTGGGTTTTTTTGAGTGAATGTGGAGGAAAAGCTTTGTCAGAAAGCGTTTGAAAAGCATTTTGAGCCTTTGACCCTTTGTGTGCAGCAACAGCACAAGCCCCACAGCTGGCTGGAGTGATGACTTGGCTGAATTATAACCCTTGGCACATTCCGGCGAACCTTTGTGTCTTAAAACGCAAAACTCTTGGGCTCATTCACGTACTGTGGTGAAAAGAGCCACCTTAATGTAGCTTTCAGTGTGTCTGTCAAATCCAACCCAGCTGAGTGTGTAATTCAGGAACAATACCTGGTGGATGCCTTATAACGCTCTAACGTGTTTCTTCAATTATTTCTTTTCTCTGACATGCTTCCTGGAAAAACCTTTCATGGACAGAGTTGCCGGCTGAGGAAGGTGAGCATGTTTGTGAAATCTCCTAATTCTTGTTGGTAATTTATCTTTTTTTTTTTTTTTTAACGTGCATGACTAAATGGCTTTGTTACATATTGCAGGAAAAACCCTACTCGAGCTTGTGATTGAGCAATTTGAAGACTTACTAGTTAGAATTTTGTTGCTGGCTGCTTGCATATCTTTTGTAAGTATGATTTATTCTTTTTAATTTCATAGGCTTCTGTATCTCAGAATGACATGTTCCAATGTCTAAAGAGAAATTTATTCTTTCTCAAAAGGTAGAATTATGAGATGCAGAGTAAATTACTGTCTCTTAAATTTGTTCTTTGTGATGGGGTTTCTGTAGGAAACAAAATTTCATGAGAGTCTTTCACTGCATGAGTCATAAGCACGTAACTACACTAGGCAGGTATGTTAAAAAGTGCTTTTCATTCAACCCAGTTTGCTTATTTGACGTGGTATTTCCCAATGCTTTTGTTGGCTTTGAAAACTAACCTTGGGTAAGTAAGTGTTTAACTGGACATTCTTCTTGCCTTTGGGTTAATTGTTATCAGGCTCAATGTATAATCATTGGAAGACATTTTTGGATGCAATGCAGACTGTAAATAGAACCTCCATGGCGAATATTCCAGTTGCCTTCCCTTCCTGATAATAGCAAGGTGACAGTTGTTGCTTTTGACAGTGACAAGAATGATGACGGCTGTGATGGCACCGTAGTTGACCAAATTTGGTAACTGACCTTTGGATAGTCAAGTCATTAAATGGACATCTTCCTTTGCATACAGGATTAAAAGAACAAGAACATTTTTAACTTTTTTTTTTTTTTTTTAAGAAGCAGTCTTTCTGCATTATGTGTAACGGGTATGTGGTCACTGGAAAACTGGAGAACAGAGCCAAGGCTAAGTATAGGAAGAAGATGAAGTCTGTATGTCTTAGAGGAGCTGGACAACAGAAAGAGAAGTGTGCAGAATATTAAGTTGTTTAGGTAGGAGTAAAAGTTTACAGTAGACTTTGCCCTGAAGTTGTAATTAACTGCTTTAAAAAAAAAAAAAAAAAGCTGCAGCTCTTGGGGGGAGTGGAAATTGTGGTGACTCTTTAGCTGAGGGCAAACTAATTAGGATGGGCAGAGGAGAATGTGCTCTGAGGCGGTTGTGTTTGATGGGGGAAGGTTGCCCTGGTGTGGTGCTGCAGTTTGTGCTGTGCTGGTGACCACTCTCCCCACAGAGACACTTCTCAAAGGGCTCTGGTTTTGGTCTGCAATATACCATTACTAGCTGAGCAATGACTGGTGACATCAGTCTTGACCATGGAGACAGATGTGCTTTACTCACTGTTCTGTTTCCTGCAGAGGAAATCAGGCTGGTTATAGAAAATTGAATAAATGGTCATTCAAAAGCTTTTTCCCCCCCTCCTCTTTGCCCTTTTACCCTCCCAGAGGCTGAGAAGGGGATGTACTTTTGTTCCTGAAAAGTCAAGAGTGCTGCTGTCATCTCATGAGGCGAATAACAGCACAGGAGTTTGTTAGCCTTTCATGCCAAGGTGCATTATTTGTTTTTATTTTAAGCAAGTAAGTGAAAAATCAAATTCACCAAACTCTGAGCCTTTATTACTGAGTCTGAGTAAGTATGAGACCAGGCTGACAGAGGTCATAGAACATAGACTGCCAAATCCTCTTGGAAAATTTGATTAGTGGCTGAATTCAGTTGCTTTTTTCAGTATGGTTAATTTTCCTGTCTAATTAAGAGGAGACTGTAGTCTGATGGAGTGTGGGATAGATCTGGGTTCTCTGTTTCTGTGCAGCTGACATGGTATATGACCTTGGGCTACTGCTCTGCCTTTCCTGTCTCCTGTTTTAGTTATGGATTCACACTAAATTGATGTCAGTAGTAAAGACTTTCTCTGTTTTGATGAAATGTAGGAAAATCCCTAAATATATTATAATTTTGGTACTTCAAAAGCACTTTACCTTTGTGTTTGTTTCTGGCTTTTTCCTTGCTCAGAAGGTGATTATCTGTCTGGTTTTCTTACGTTTTAACACTTTTTCTTGATGAAAGCTTTTTTTTTTTTCCCCTGAGACTTTTGCAGTAGCTGTAAAGAACTGTTGGATATGTTGATATAAAGATTGTATTACTGCAAAAATAGAAGCAATTACATCACTTAGATTCTGGTGTCCTTTACCAGCTGTACATTGTCAATTTAAGAAAATGTTGAAGATTCAGGTATGAGAGAGAAGATCTTGAAGTCTCTGTTTTGTGTTGTGGGAGTTTTTATGGTGATGGTGTTGCAGTCATAAATCATATTAGTTTGTAGCTATTAGAACTGGCTGCACAGAAACAGCTGTCTGTAACAGAGATCTGCATTAGGTTTTTGTGCAGAAACATCCCCTCTTCTCTACAGTATGAACTCCTGTGTTCAGAGCTTTTGTGCCTTCTGCTCCCACTCTGCCTGTCAGGGACGTGTCAGTGGAACAACTCAGACCAGCAGCTGGGTCGGTGTCACCCCGGCTGATGGTTTGGGGCAGATGCTGCAGGTACCACATCCCACATTGCAGGTCAGAACTACTGTTACAGATGTGCTGGTCAGTGCAAGCCTTAAGTCTGGCCTTTGAAGAGAAACAATATAAATAATTTCTGATGCTGAGTAAATGCATCTGAGGACAGACTTGTCCCGGTCTTCTGTTGAATCTGTGAAGCCTCTGCAGAAACCAACCCATAGAGTGTCTCAGCGGCTCATGGCTTTTCATTCTTGATACTTGTGTAGCGTGTACCCAGATCTTCAGTATTTATTTAAAAGAACAGCTTTCTTTGCTGTATAAACAATTTGGGGAGGTTGCAAGATGTTAGCTGTATCTGATGGGGGATAGTTCTGTGGTGTGGATGCTTTAGGCAGTGGTGTGTGCTGAGCTGTGCAATCTTAGCTTTGCATCGCACTGTGATTTCCTTCTACAAGATACGACACAGGCTATGAACTCTACCAAAACCTGAAGTATTTTGCAGCATCCTAAGAACGTTCCCTCCCCTCAGTTATTCCTTTGATTCCTAAGCTGACTTAGAAGTGAATGTTCTCGGAATAGGGGATATCTGTGTTCAGAGTAAAACAATATATTGTCCAGAGATTTTTCTAACCTGTACATTAGCATGAGTATAACCTGTGTTAAAAGGAGAGCAAAGGCCCTCCTGGAGGAAGTCTGTGTCAGTAACAATGTTTCAAGCTTTGCCCTGAAATCACCCCAAAAGCTACCTGTTAAGGTCAGCAGCAGTGAGTATGTGGCACAAGATAAGGGTTGCTGTAGGACATTGCACTGACGTGCTTTTAGCTAAACTTAGATTGGTCAGTAGCAAAAGGGTAGTGGTGATAAAAGTGGGAGAAGTCACTGTGATTTCATTGTACGTTGTAGAAATTAAACTGTGGGTGTAAGGTATCTTCTCCCCCCCCCTCCCTTATTGCTATAATAAACACAAAAATACATTTATTTTCAGAAGTATGGAGTGACATATCTGGTGGGTGCTCACAATCTGCTAACCCAACAAAATTCTTAATTTTGTACTTATGTGTGTGGTTAAGATGTCTTGGTTTGTGTTTGGGGGGTTTTTTCCCCCCCTCCTCTCTCCCTGTGTAGCAAACAAAAATCGCTACTGAATAATGGAACTAAAACTGGGAGGTTTTTCTTTAGTAATTTCTGGCATTCAGTATAACTGACATGGACTCAGTATCAGGACTCCTAAAATAGTTCACATCGGCTTAATTTTAAGCTGTTTTGTGCTGAAAAGATAAATCACTAAAAGAGGGTTTTCTGAGCAGTGGTTGGTACTCTGTCCAAAATACACTAAAACTTTAATTTGTGGTATCCTTTGAGAAGAAAGCTCTCTTAAAAGCAATCTGTACCTCTTACGTGGCCTGCTTTAATTAATCCAGGGCTTTTTGTTAGGATGAGGTCTGACTCCCCCAGCCTGATGCTAAGTTTCCATTGTCAAAATGAAAACCAAACAGAAATCCCTGCGAGGTTGCTGACAAGGACGTGTTTGCTTTTCCTCTGTTGGTGGTGAGTGGGTACAGCCTGCTGGGCAACACAATCCTGCCTCCAAACTTCGACTCTCCAGTTCTGATTTTGTTACTTGATGATACCTGAGGTAACTTGTCTCCATAATGTACCTGACAACACAGTGATACTTGAATCGTGGCAGTGGAGAAAGCTGTGAGGACACTTGTGTTGCTGTAGCTGTTTTCAGCGGTGGTCACCTCATTGCTGGCTGACTTTGGCATTGTACCTCTGCTCCCTTTTCACAAATAACCCTGAAAACTAAACACTGTTTGCCTGTCATTGTGTATCTTTTACCTTAGTGTCCTGCAGGTCCACCCCATTAGGCTTTGTTTAAAATAGGCTTCGCAAGCTCTGGCAGCCCTAAAGCAAATATGCTGAATGAAAGTTGTCCTTTAAGCTGCTTATGTTGGCTGTTGATATGGGACTCTTATGTCTTGCTATTGTTTCCCTTATGTTTTTTTAGATTTGAATTTGTCTTGAGCAATTATCTTATTTTTCCTACTCTTTCTTGAGTACATGATGACTTACTTATTGCCAATACTGCCTGAACAATGCGTTGGAGATCAATGACCTGGAAATTAAGCTGTTCTACATGCGAGTCTTAAAGTGATTAGGGCTGAAATATGGAGGGGGCCCTTCTGAGTAGAAGTTAAAAAAAAATAAAATCTCTCATTGTAAACCTCTCCAGGGTCTTAAAACTGTGCTAGTGGAAACTTTTTGACAAGGACTCAATGACTTGGACAAGAATTGTCTCGTCTTTACCAGGCTGCAGAATATAGGTTGTTGTTACTGAAAACGCTGAGCTAAATACTTGTATTGCTTGTTCTGGTTCCTCTTTGTTTTCACTGTGGATTGTTTTTTATTTTACTTCAGGCTACTATCAAATAATAAACCTGATCTGTTAAGCAGTGTGTGCTGTGTATCACAAGTATCCTGAATGGAGTGTTAATATAGCTGTGGTCTGCTATAACAAAACCAAGAACTCGCAATGTATTCGGTTATTTTGATGTCTCTATTTACTAAAACATTCTAGAACTAGAGTTTGGATTGTTGCACTGGTAGTAATTGCGTGGAAAATTTTGGGGGGGGGAATTTGTATTGCTGGCTTCCAGGATTAATTAGATACTTCATTTTAATCTTGTAATGGATTGATTATTTTGCCAGAAAAACAACCATCAGATTCTGCACCCTCAGGATCTCTAATTTGAGTTCATCTGCTCTTTTTGAACTCTTTTGGAAATAATGGCTTATTGAAAGTAAAGATCCCTTGAAAACTTAATTTTGGCTCTCCTTGACACACTTGGATCTTACTGTCCTTACCTCTGGAAGTTGGGGCCTTTCTCAGTGTTACTTTACAACGCGTGTGGTCTTCAATCAGGAAAGATTCTGGTTTAGCATCGTGTAAAGCAGATGTTCTATTCCAGTTATCCATGTAGGTGCCTGCTCAGATGAGAACATCACCAAATAATTGAATTTACTTGCTTTATTGGAGGTAAAATAGGGGCTCTACAGAATTCCAGTAAAGAAAGGGAGGGAAGAAATAGATACCAAGCAGCTTTTCTGACGGCAGAGTGTGCCCTTGTAGACACTGAGAAGTCTGGAAATGTACCATTGACTTCTGTAGCTCAGCTGGCAGAAGGTGTTAAAGGGGATTGGATATCCAGGGGTGTTGGAGGAGGGAAGAAACACCAAGATGTGGAGAACATAAGACATCCTCACTAAAGCCCTTCTCCAGAGGAATTACACAGCTCCTCAAAATGTTGTGCTGCCAGTTGGAATGTCTCAGTCTCCTTAATCACAGCCTGGATCTTACAAGTTTATTCTTTTGTAATAAAAATTTGTTGTAGCATTGGATTTGCCTGACAGTCTGTTTTTCTGCTGGAGGCTTTTGTGCTGCTGCTCCTTCCTTTCCCCATCCTGGAGTGTCTCTCAGTTGAGCAATAGCTCGGAGCAGCATGTTGGGGGAATTATGGCGCTGCTTTAGTAACAGTTTGCTCTCTGCAGCCCTCGGTGATTCACTGTGCTGTTGCCTGACTACCAGCCCTAATTATCTCAACACGTTGTTCCTATTTACTGTCACTTTCCAGGCTTCCTGTTGCTCAACATGTTGAAGAGAAGGCCCTTCCTCTCTGGTCATATTGGCTTGACTTTTCCTCAGAAGCTGCAGAGCTCTGCAGAGGCCCTGACACAGTCAAGTCAAGTGAATGACAGAAGCCTAAAACTAGAGTGCACTTGTAAAGCAAATGAATGAAAATAGAATTTATGTGGAGCCTTTTGTGCAAGTCCTCAAGTTGATCCACCTTTAAAAATTGAGTTTTGTCAGCCACTCAGCTTACAATTCAGCTTCAGTGAATTCACTTAGGTGCTTCAATACAACACTACTTCATAAGTAGATGCTTATTTTTCTTATTTACTCAACAAAAACTTGTAAAGCTGCATTAATTTTTTTGTCTGAGTTGCTAGTAAAGGGCAATTAAACTTAGCTAAAATTCAGATTGAAGGTTTGTGTTTTAAGTATTCTAACTAATCTGTCTGCATTCTGTTTTATACAGTAAGGAATTTTTTCTTTTTTCATTGTCATAACTGTTGTCACAACTTCTGCTTTCACTTCTGAAGCAACAGTAACAATTGTTTCTCAAGTAAATAGTTTACTCCTTTAAAAGAAGAGTGGCCTTTAAAATGAACTTTGTACTACTTTAGTAAAGATTGTTTTTCTTTTCCATTGCATATTGCCAACTCATTCATTAATTACAAAACTACAACTTGGTAGGTTGAAACTTCTACGATTGCTCAAGTCCGAGCTTTTGAATCTCTCAGGCTGAAACTTAGCAGAGGTAAAGTTTGCAAGGTGTTTATGAAGATCAGTAATTTAAATCATTGTGTTTCTCTTACAGGTCCTGGCCTGGTTTGAAGAAGGTGAAGAAACAATCACAGCATTTGTAGAGCCTTTTGTAATCTTACTTATTTTAGTAGCCAATGCCATTGTGGGAGTGTGGCAGGTATGCAGAGATTTTTACAACATCAAATAGCAAATGTTTTGGGGTTTTATGGTTTGAGAGGAAACAGTGTACGCTGTAGTATTGGGTGCTTCCTACAAAGCAAGTAGGATGTGTTGCTAACTTTAGATTCCTGAGAGTCAGCAAACCATAAAGCTTCTCAACACAAAGTGTTGACTTAAAGGTAAAATGAAAGCTTCAGAAGTGTTGCCAAAAAGGCAAAGTGCCCATCAGTGTGTTTGGCCACACACTGCTGAACACACGAACTAGACAGGCCAGAATGAAGGCCTGAATTCAGGAAACAAATCAGATCTTGCAGAGCTCAGAACAATTGGATCAGCTTGCTTGGGGTTTTTTTCCCCAACTAAGGAACAAAGGGTGCAGCACTTTTAATCTCTTGTCTCTTTTCTCTTGAGACAACTGCTATGTTTTAGTACATTATTAATGCACTATTAATTCTCCCAGTTCAATTACTATGGTACCTATTAAGTGTACATCCAAAGAGTGCATGTCTGTCAAAAGGCAGAAGTTTCTTCTGAAAACATCTAAATACCATGAACTTTTTCCTACATTATCAGCTGTGAGATGACTTAGATAGCTTTTTATAAATCATGGGGACAGTAATAACAGTAACATACTCTAACACTTCTTGAGATGCCAAATTGAAGTGGTTCACATCATCTTAGCTTAATAATTTGATCACTTCAGATATGGCATGTTTTATTAGAATTGTTTTTCTGCAGATCAAAAATACTCGAGGATTTTTAGGGTCATTCAAGTTATTTGTACAATTGGTTGGTTTTGGGTTTGTTTTGTCTTTTTTTTTAAAAGAATGGTGCTAATGTGACATAATTACTGGCTATCTTAGTGCATTAGGTTTCATGCTTTAGAAAAAAAGGCAAACTCTCCAAAGTAACAACAAAATTTAAGAGAAGTCCTGTTAATGTTTAAAACATGTTAGAGAGGACCCTGCATGCTGGAAGAAGTGGCATTGCTGTCACCTGTGCTCTGCTTTGTGCTGACCTAAGTGAGTTGGCTGAAGACTATTCCTCAAAAAAATCAGTTTTTTTAGCAGTTCCCAGCTTGCTGCACAACTGCTGGAGCTGGTGTGGAGGGAAGAGGTTACGTTGATCCAGAGGTGACAGCATTGCCCCCTTAAGAGTCATTTTATATTCAAGTCTTCATAAAGTAGTTGTGCAAGAGTTAATGTTTAACTTGAAACTCTGAGCTACAACTCTGCAGCTGCTGATTTTAAGCATGAAATGGAAGGTGAAGCTCTCTGTTCAGTTTGGGGGTTTTCTTGTGTGGTTGTATGCCCTGTCGTAGGAAATAATCAATTTTTTCAGGCAAGATAGTGTGCCAAGAATACCTCTCTATATATTTCTACATGCAGTGAACTCTGTTGTGAAACAAGAGTTGCTGCACAGATTAAATGACTCATTCCCTTGTTTTAATGGGCATGGAAAATCAGTCACAATGCATAGTCTCCACCCATAAATGTATGTGTTCCTACAGGTACTGGATGTGAGCAACTGAGTCATTGCCCTCAACCTTTCCTCTCACATGCACTGTCCCCAGAGAGCCACCTGTGAGTGCTTCAGTGCCTGGCAGGATGGTCTGACTGCCACAACTCCAGGCAAACTGGATTGAGAGATTGAGTGTAGCACACTGAGCTGGCTGAACCAGCTGAATCACAGAATCCTTGAGGCTGGAAAAGATCTTTTAGATCATCAAGTCCAGCCCTTAGCCCAGTGCTGCCAATGTCACCACTAAACTGTGTCCCCAAGGGCCACATCTATGTCTCTTGAATACCTGCAGATATGGTAACTCAGCCCCTTCCCTGAGCAGCCTTTTCTGATGCTTGACAACCTTTTTGGTGAATAAATTGTTCCCAGTAGCCAATCTAAACCTTCCCTGGTGCAACTTGAGGACATTTCCTCTTGTGCTGTCACTTGTTCCAGGCAGCAACAAAGTCTCCCTGAGCTTCCTTTTCTCCAGGCTGAGCCCCCTCAGCTGCTCCTGGTGCTCCAGACCCTTCCCCAGTTCCATTCCCTTCTCTGGACATGCTCCACCCCCTCAATGTCTTTATTCTTCTGAGGGGCCCAAAACTGACTGCAGGACTGGAGATGCCTCAGCAGTGCCCAGCACAGGGGGATGGTCCCTGCCCTGGTCCTGCTGGCCATGCTATTCCAGGCCAGAATGCCCTCTGCCTGCTTGGCCACTTGGGTCATGTTGAATTGGTTTTTATTTCTCCTTTTTGGAGGAAAACTTGTGTTGAAGCCCCTTCCATTTGTGGGACTTTATTTTGCGCTTTAAGGTTTTGTCTAATGTTAGCTCCTAGTTCATCCACAGAAAAGCAATATCAGCATTATTGTGTTGAGGAGCAGAATTAATTTACCTCGTGGAATATGAGGCTGATATTAATTACAGCTTTATGGATCTGTGCTGGTATCTGCACTGCCTGACCCTGAGCTGTGCCATGTAAATTCTAATTCCTCAAGGTAGTTTTGGTGATGCTCATTTCCAGCTGCACTGTTACGTGGAAGTACCAAGTCCTTCAACCCTTGAATTTCTGATGTTTTGTTTCTGCTTTGACATGCAGGAGGGATTTTTTATTATGTGGAGAAGCTGATGTATATTTGAAGGGCAGACAGTGTAAAAACTATGTGCACCCTACCATTATCTGTAATTATCAGGGCTAAATGACGTTTGGACTTGTCGATAGACAGGGAAATGGAAAATAAGTTCCAAGAGCTGGAGAAGGAGCACTGATACACTGCTGGTTCTTATGGTCCTTTATCTGGGTAACATCACAATATTGATCCCAATCTCTGGTAGTGCTTAGTGAGAGAACTGCAGCTGAGACAGGAAAGCTTTGTGTTAGTGGAAATAAAAAAGGCTGTCATATGTGGGGATTCGTCCAAGTTTGTAAATTAAGACATTCTGGGGAAGTTTCTAGTCTGTCTGCTTTAATTTCACCTCAGTGCCACTTGATTGGCTGAAACAAAGTTGATTTTATGTTGTTTGAGGTTTGTCTTAACTTGATCCTTGATTTCTGCCAGTAAGTGAAATTCAGTAGTGCTTGTCTACTCCAGTCTGAGTCTAAGCTGCTACAGCTGGTAAGGAACAGCCAAGACTTACATCCATGAGTCTTAATTATGTTTAGGGCTTTTTTATGTCAAAAAGCATGTTACATATGGATGTAACATAGAACTCTTTGTGTGACCCCCCTGCAATAACACAGGGGATATTTTTGATGGAAAATACTTCAGGGTTTAAGTAAGCAATTTCGAGGTTCTAAATGCCCGCAAACACCCAAATTAGGCTGTAAAGATTTCCAGTCAGCAACCTCACAAGGGGAAAGGGGGGGGTCACAAAATGTGTGTGAAAGAACGTGGCTGAGCTGAGTTTGTAGTATTCATATGATAATGCTTTTGAAAAATCAGATCTGACCTACTTATTTTTCCTTGAGGGCTTTTGAAATGACACATTTTTGCTGTGTTTTAGGAAAGAAATGCTGAAAATGCTATTGAAGCTCTTAAAGAGTATGAACCAGAAATGGGCAAAGTGTATCGACAAGACCGAAAAAGTGTCCAGAGGATTAAAGCCAGAGACATTGTCCCAGGGGATATTGTGGAAGTGGCAGGTAAGACCCATTGATGTAGTACATATATGTGTCAGAATATTAAGGTAAAATTCTTGGGGGTGTTTTGTCTTAATGATTTGAGGCCCTGGGGGGAGTTTTCAGAGTCTCCTTAAGTATATACTTCACTTATGAACAATCTTGTTTCTGTTCGTCTGTAATTACCTTAAATGTGCATTTGCACTGAGGGGATTGTTTTTCAAATTGCCACTTAGTTTAATTGGTAGGTCTAAAAGCAAAGCATCTTAATTGGAGTGGTGGTTTTAACACTTGTCACAACTTTAAAATGTTGTTTTCTAATGTCTGGTTTCAGAGTGTCCTACAATTTGTCTGGTTTTTTGTCACAGAATACCTTTTTCCTTGCGTTTAAATGTGTTTCCTTGGGTTTGGGAGTGCTGAGATTTTTATTTTTTTTTAAGTCATGCTCTGAGTTTTCATCTGAATGTGTTTTTCCAACTTTTACACTTGCAGTAGCAGAGCCTTTGAACTTCTCTTCACAAATGTCTTCTGTCCTCTCAGCTGGTGTGACTGGCACATGACATCGCTGTTTTCTCATCTTTCTTCGTTCTTTGGTGCTAATGCTGTGTAGGAGATCTCAAATAGATAAACTATTTAGAGTAGAGCTTCCTATTTCTCCTGTGTGAGCATTTGAAGGGACTGTCTTAAGAGTGGACTTTTGCCTTGAGCTTTCTGATATCCTGGATTTGCTCTAAAAGGTGTATCTTTATTAAAAATATAAGTGTCATACACTTCTAGCTAAAACTCCATCATTTTGGTGATTAAGACCACAGCAATAATTCATTCTCTAAACTGGATTTATTGATGACTTTAGTGTTCCCTATTCCTTCCCAACTAAATGTAGGTGGTTCTTGCTGAGTGTCAGGAGTGATTGCACCCTCATGTTTTGTAGGTCATTATCAACTGTTAACTGAGTGATTGTTCCTTTGGGAACAATTCAGGGTGTACATCCAACTTGCTTTTCACAAGTGTCACTTTGATTTTAGAGGTGGTAACTGTCTCAAGAGGAGATAAATATATACCCTTAAACTTGCCTATCCTCCTGTTTTAATTAGCAGGCAGGGAGAATGTGCACTCAAAATGAAGTTGGTGTTGGCTGCCAGCCCAGCTTTCATTCCTTGAGAAACTTTAGCACTCTCTGAGCCCTGTCTCGAGCCTCCGTTTTGTGCACAGGATGATTCAGCTCCAAGTACAAATCCAAAGTGCTGATAGCGGAAATTAGGGGGGAATTGTGATACCTTGTCACTCGCTGTTCCTGCTCTGCACAGTCAAAGCTGTGAGCTCTGCAAAGAGCTTCAGCTTCAGCCTGACGTTTGCTGTGTCCTTTGGAGGTGAACAGAGCTGTATAAATTACAGATTCTGCAGGAGATGTCCACTCCAAATCCTTATCCTGGTTTTTAAATGTCACTGATGGAAGGGCAGTTTTTGAAGGAGTCGATGTCATAGGAATACATTTGTGGGGTTTGGTATTTTAAAGAAGTATTGGTGGAATTGCAAGTTGATAATTGTGTGTTTTGCACTGGTTTGGGGGATCTCACTGAGGAGAAATGCTGGATTTTGCTGCTTTGCCAGGTGTCAAGAGCACAGAACACTTTCTCCTTGATTCTTTGCTATTTCAGAAGAGGTACAGGTTGCATTTTCATCTTACAAATTTAGCTTTGCCTTTGTTCTGTATGTGAACACCTGGGGGATGTGTGGGCTTTTACTTACCTGCTCTGTATTGTCAGTATCCATAAAATCAATTACTGTCTATAAAAGATCTGTGTCTGAAGGAGAGAAATGATGTGGGAATAACCCCTGACTAACATGCCTATAGCACCAGGCTCTCTTTAACAAGCTCAGTATCCTTTTTGTCATAGGATTACTATTGCATTATCTTAAAATCTGCTTGTAGAACAGTGTCTGATAGTCCAACATGTGTAGAACTGATTTTTTTTCTTTTTAAGAAAAGTTCATATAGAGAAACAAAAATTATCCAAGCTTTATGACTGTCCTTTAGGATGGGTGGTCTGGCTTGTTGATGGACCGAAGAATCTCTTGTGGGTAAAATACTCACTTTAACTAGTGGATCAGACAGTCCCAAGCTAGTCTTAAGTACTCATGATGTTTTTCTTATGATGGCAAATACACTTAAATTACCTTTACTTGAAGCTGCAGTTGCTTTTAAGTCATGTGGATGTTCAGTAGAGCAATAAGTGCTTCAGTGTGATACAGATTGTGATACTGAAATAATAAATTCTGGTAGCTGGACACTGATGAAGGTTTAATTGTAATTGAACGCGGAAAAGCTCCTGAGCAAGTAGAGAAGAGCAACACATGGTGTTCCAGTGGTGGTGTCAGGACCTGGAGGTGAGGGAGACTCTGTGCAGGCCTGTGCCTCAAGAGCAGGAGGACTCTGATGGCCTTTGACACGGTGTTTGCAAAAAGATGACCATGTAGGGAAGTGACAGAGCACTCCATGCTGGGATACATATCTGGCTATGGAATTCTAGGCAAAGTGCCAATGACATTTGTGTGTCCAGGCAAATATCTTTCAACCAAGTGGCATAAACAACCAGGTGATAGGTTTCTCCCCTGTGCTGATAACTAATTTTGAACAAATTTATTCAAGTCTTCCACTACAAAATATTTGTATTTAGTGCTGTAACAGCTTTGGTAATATGAAGTAGCTGTGGATGGTTCTGACACAGAGATGACTGTTACAGGAATTGTTAGATTGATATTGCAGTTTGGGGAATGTGGAGGAATATATTTCCCTCTTTACATAGCAGGAGTTTGCTGAGAATAAGTAGCATTGAATCATTTCCGAAACTACTTGGTGTTTTCAGTAGTTTTAAACTCATTAAAGATAACCTGTGTGGCTGAGTGTAACCCAAAGACAGTGCAATAATGGTTTATATTGTCACTTTTTATTCTGGCTCCTGAGGCTGTTCGTAGGGTTTGACTGTGTTCATTACAAAGACTCTCCATCTGCCTCATGGCCTTCTGAATTACAGCTTCTGCAACAGATGCTGGTTTATTTGACTTGAAGTAATAGGGGGAAACTGCAGGTTTGCATTGTCACCTTGCAGTAAATATGGAGTAACCTGAATTAAACTGTCCCTCAGGTGATAAATAACCTTCTGTCTGAGGTGTCTCTTGGGATCAGTGTGATAGGGCAGAGCACTGGATGAGTAATTACCCTTCCTTGGGTCTGGTAGGCAACAAATTCCACCTTCTGCAGGTGGAATCTCTGTTTGCTCAGAGACTGTACAGACATGAATTTCTTAACTACCTGTTGTTAGGAGGACTTTCTTCCATGTGTGCTTAAGCAGAGGTGGTGGAAAGGACCCTGCAAAATGAACAGGAATTCTCTGGGATGGAGTTGGGGCCACAGGTTTGGGGGATGTGCTTTAAATTTGCTCTCAGAGCTGTAGCGGGTGAGGGTTTCTGAGTGACACAGTTTGTTTCTCAGAACTGATGAACTGAAAACCACCCAGGTGCTGTCCTCACGTGGCTCTCCAGTTCACCTGTCTTCAAATGGATTATCATGCTGCTATAGAAGTTGGACTTTATTGGAGGGTGCACTCTAAACTTGTAACCAGGGCTATCTTTAAGAGATTAGATATACTTGGATTTAGTTGAGTTTTTGTGTGCTGGGTTAAAGTAACATTTCAAAGAGAAACCAGCATGGCCTTAATTCTTAGACTTTTTTTTTGTGAAGTTCAACCTGACAAACTGGGCTAAACTGGTTGCAAGTCACTTCTCTTTTATGGAAGCACATTTGGGAACAGAAGTGAGCTTTGTTCACTTCTGTTGTATTTTCCTGTCTAAAAGTTTCTGGTTTAGATACAGTGTATCGTATCTGCTTTTCTGTAATTTAATAAATGAAAGTTCATTAGTTGCAGCCAGCAAAGTACAGTCACAGTAGTTCCTCTTTTCCTTGAACTGGGAAGAATTGAATGATGGTTCTTGTCATCTGTTACTGTATCTGTAAGTGCTCAACAGCTTAAAAATACAGAGTTCCCAGAAGCTGTTCCTAATTAAATTATTATATATTCTACCAGACTTAGTTTTATACCTGGCATAGAGTAGGCAAGAATTACTTTCTGAGGCTCTTTATTCCAATTACAGAGCACTTTAAGACTCTTGGTGAAGCACTTGTGTGCTTTATAATGAAAGAAAGATAAATTTTGGGGTGGAGACGGTCAGGAAGGAAGATTCTTGAGGTGAATTATGTCCAACTCCTGTGACTATGAAGAGCTCCAAGTTCTCCCTGGTAATACAGGCAACAATCAACTGATGTTGCAGATCTTCCTCCAAAACATCTGGGTCCTTGTGTTACTCTTCTAATAACTAGAATTGATTTTCAGACTCTGTGCTATAGATGCAGGTTTACTTTTCCTGGGAAATTACTGAGATTGGAAAAATTAATGAAAAGGATGGAGTAAGGCTGAAGTGCAGAGCAGAGACCTGCTGGAGGCTGTTCTACAGCAAACTGCTGAGACCTTCTCCTGATGGGGAAACAAAGGGGCTGCAAGAGTTGTGGGTGTTTTCTTACCTTGTTAGGTTTGGTTTTTAAAGTACATATTTTGCTTTTTTTTCCCCAAAGTGTTGCTTTTGAACCAGAAGAGGTAGTACATCAGTGGTTAATAAATACATGTACAAGTAGTGCATAAATCTCTGTGCTTCAGTGAACATTTTGGCCAACACATCAGAGGCAGCTCGGAGATAACAAGGCACAGTCCAAACTCCATTCCAGGCTTGACTGGAGTCTGGAGTTATGTGAGGTTCAACTCAGGGCACAGCCTAAATTTGTGTCACTTTTAACACACATTGGAAATCTTACAAAACACACTTCCCATTTTTTCCCCAATTCTTGTAGCATTTTCCTCCAGAGCTGCCAAACTTCTAAAGTAAAAATAAGGAAACTAGTTCTGGTTTAGTTTGAATTGCAAACATATCTGATATTCTGTGTCCAAACAAAATGCTTTGGACATCAAGATAATGCTCTGTTAATACCATTTCACCCTGGCAAAGGAAACTTTATTTTTTAAGGCTAAAGAAAATTTGCACTTCCAGAATTCTTCCTCCGTGTTCTTATGTTACCTAAATGGAGCATAACTTGGAAACTTTGGTGTGAAGATGTGATTGTTCTCTACCAGATCTGGCAGAAGTTGAGGCTTAACTTACAGTCCACTCTCTTTGCTGTTAGATATCTTTATAGGCTGATCACAAGAGTCTTCAATCTAGAGCACAGTGATGTAAACAGATCCACTAATTAAAAGCTAAAACTAGACAAATTCAGATTAGAAATAAGTGCAGACTTACAAGCATGGTCCCTGTCCATGGGCACATCTTATCTAATGTTCTGGTGCCCTCTTCAGAGAGAATGACACAAGCATGTTTTTACAGAATGAGAAGGAATAAAATAGGAAAAATTCAAGTCTTATGTAGCATTTAAGTCAGTTTCCATTTTTTTCCTCAGCCCTTGATTCCAACCTGACAATATTTTGCTCCCAGAAAACAAAGCTTTTTCTGTCCTTTTGGTTTTCATCGACACTAATGCAATATATATGTGTTTTTTGAAATTTTTTAACCTCTGTCTTTAACAGTTCTTAGCTGAGGATACTCACACTGTGCATACACTGCACAGAGAACTCCATGGATATTTTACTTTCTGTCCAGAACGCAGGAGGTTTATGATAAAGGCTGTTTCATGCAGAGAATGAATGTATTTAAATGTCTTGTTCTGTCTCCTTGTCAGTAAAAGCAAGTGCTGTTTTACTGGTGTGGTTACAACTGGTGGACTGTTGCTGTTCTGATCTCTGTCTTGTTGAAAAATAAATCTTACTGGTTTGGAGTGGAAACTCAGACTTGAAGTGTCTCATAATAACTCTTCTAATTTTGACATACTGACACTCTTGGCCTTGTATGAAAGTGTAGTTGGACTCAATTATCTTCCTGTTTTATAGAGTTTCTGATTTTTGGGAGCATTTTATTATACCCTGTTCAGGAAGTGTTAAATACTTCAAACCTGTTACTACGGAAGAAGAATCAGGTTTCTGATGGTCTGAGGAAATCAGGCACAATGGGAAGACAAGATTGTCTGTGCAGGGGGGGAGAGGAGCTGAGCTGTGCTAAGGAAGTTTTGTATAAAAACTAATTGTGCTGGAGCAGCTCTGCCTCTAAATATACAGAATCTGTTCAGGTGTCAATTTTAACTGTTAAAATCCCCCAGCAATTCCCAATTCAATACTCGCTCAGAACTCAGGAAATCCTCAGTTCTGTAGCATCCCATGTGTGTTATTTTAAGTTATTTAATGAGTAAATGTGTTATTTACTCCTTTCAATCCTTAAGCTTAAGCTGACTCTCATACTTCATGTAGGAAGCTTCTGTTGCTTCAGTTTATTAGTGAATACTGGCACAATGGTGTGTCCTCTAACTTAGAGATAAGGAACTTAATTTTGGGCAAGAGAGGAGACTGAAATAACTGACACTGAAATTAAGACACTAAAAATCTCGTTAGGAGAAGTGGTTTAAGTGACTGTTCCTGTAATATGTCATGTTAGAAAATTGCTAACACTTAATGTTTTTTGTCACAAGAATTAATAAATATTTAGTCTTTTTCCATTTTTGGTGGTAAAAACCTCATATATTTTGAATCTGATGTTTTAAGAGCAGTGGGGGGCAGGTTTTATGGGCTGATTTTCATAGTATTTCTACCCTGACCTGATGAAATGAGAACATCCTAATAAAGCAGGAGAAAAACCATAGTGTCCTAAAAATCAAAATACGTGAATGTGCCAGCAATGAACCTTAGAATATTAAGACACTTTTTTATTTTTCCTTTGTTCTCCCTGTTTGGTATTTTATCGAAGTTGGTTTGGGGATGTTTTTGCTTTCAGGTTTCAGGAACTGTTTGTGTTCCCAAATTGTTCAACTATAGAATAGTTTGGAGCTGTACTGATAATCTTTATTGCAAAAGTCCAGTTCCAACCCCAACCTACTGATAACAGAACCCAGGCTGACACTGGCTTTGGTTAATGATAGACATCAGTAAGAAAGTGTGAGGTGTACATACTGTGTATGAAGAGCCATTCTGGCTTCCACAGGAAAAACTTGCTGTGAACATGGAGAGGGACCTTTTGCAAACACCTGATACTTCCTTTGCTAAGAAGAGGAATTGTTCTTGTGGCACACTAACATAAAAAAGAAACAAAACTCTTCCTTCTTTATAGTGTACCTACCTGTAAATCCCTTCTGAGCAAGTCTCCAGTTGTGGGAGGGATCAGAGTTAATAGGGCTGGTATCAGTGTTCAAAGTACACATTTAAATTAGTAGTTTAACTTCAAGGCCTGTTCTGTACCATAGTGGCCTTTGGGGGTAAAGTTAATGCTGCTTGCTGAACTTACCGTCACGAGCAGTTTTGATTAGAAGATGTAGAACATAGATCTCAAGAGACTATATTGAGATGTAGTCTCACTAACTTAAGACTTGAAAGATGAGCACAGTCCTGTTGTAGTCTAAAGTTCTTTGTTAGTAGCTAAAACTATAACAGGGACTGAAATCCACACAGCTTTAACAGTTATTTTCCTTCCAGCTTCATTATTGATAAAATATGTGCCCCATCACTTCTGCCCATCTTTCTGGGCTGCTCAAACCACAGACTGGTCTCACCTGCAGCATTAATGTTGTATTTTGGCTGTAGAGATCTTCCAGGGAGTGTCTCAAACCACATTCTGACAGAATTCTGAAATCAAATATTTAGTTTTATTGCTGTGCTGAAAACTGGTGAAGTGTAAAAGGAGTGTCAGTGCTTAGATGAAACACCTGGGTGATGAGCTGATTGTTTCACTGTAGGACTTGGCCACTGCCAGATATTAAATTGGGGCTAACATTGTTCAATATATTCTATATTTGAGGTTGGCTTGGAGACCTGAATTATTTTCTCTTTCCAGGCAGCTTGGTAGATTGAATGGGGCAATCTGTGCCCTGGGTTGTCCTTTAAAGGCTCCCTTCTCAAGGAGCTTCAGTTACTCTGCAGACACTCAGTCAGTACCGAGCTCTGCTGATAAGAAGGGTTGTACGGCACAGAAAATCCAATGTATATGTGAATGTTCATACAGAGGGGATTTTCAGATGCAAAATTATCCCTGTTTTCAGTGAAGGAATGTTTAAAGCAATTAACATAAACTTTTAAAATTCATATCAACTACTCATAGCACTCCAGGTTCTATCAGTGAGTGGGAATTGTAAGTTGTCTGCTTCAGTACAGACTAATGCACAATTAAAGTATTTGTCTTTTTTACCCCCTTACAGTGACCAGGTTGTTTTTAAACATATTCCTTTGTCGTGTGCTGAGGCTCAGTATTAAAATGCTAAAATTCTGTGCATGAATAAAAGGAGTCTGTGGGTAAAGCTGTAATGATTCAAACCAAAGCCTCCTTTCACCCTTGCAAACAGCAGCCAATGTTCTATTTAGAAGGGTGTTTTAATCAGTAGTTACATATTTGACTACACTATACTTTAGAACATATATGTGGGTAGTTTTGAAAGCAGCTTATTTGATGTCTTCAGAGCTGTTGTGGAGATCAACTGACTATTTAGGTTTAAAAACTTTGAAAATAAGAGATGAAAATATTTCTGCAACTGACTATTTTAGATGTCGGACTATGGGATTGTATCAGTTTATTTTATCAGCTCAGTACTGAGCAACACAAATACATATTCACCTTCTAAGTTCTTGTTGTCTTTCAACCCTTCGGTAATGCTTCTGCTGTTTTTTGTGGACTGAAATGTAATTAACTTTTAAGAAGACCCCCAAAACCAACAGCAAAACACTGATTTCTTTCCTGTTTTAAAGTACATGGATAAAAAGCCTTCTACTTGTGGATGAGATGTGCACTAGACTGCTCACTAAAAATTTCCTGTGGTTCCTATCAATCATGGGATGATTTCCTATTTATATTCGGTTTCAGTTGTGCTCATGAAAGTATATTCCAGATTATAAATGACTTATTGTCATAGCTGTTATTTTGCAAAGAGCTGCTTGAAATAGCTCTGTATTTGACCCTGATGTGCAGTTTTCCTGCCTATTGGAAATGCCTTGAATATTTTACTACAGCCTTCTCAGACAGAGATGGGGAGTGAATAATGTGCCTTATCTTAAATTGTTGAGATAAACTTAGAAAGCTTCACTATCATAATAAATTTGGCACTTCAGTTCTGGTGCTTCAGGCAATTGATAATGACAGCAGCACTTTTCAGGGAAATACTGCTGATTAAATATCAATAATTATTAGAGGCTTCTCTCCAAGCACCTTAGAAATTGGGAATATTATGTTTGAGTTTAAACAACTTAGAGCAGCTCAAAAGTAGGTTCGAAAATCACTTGTGAACTTGTAAATTGTGTTCTGTCCAGTTTCTTGAATGCCTGAAGATGAGGGCTTTTTAACAGCAGCTTTTTTGTGCTGTGGAGGGATCAAGTCTTTTCCCAGTGTTGTGGTGGAGGAGTTGGCTGTGGTTTTCCAGCTCTTTGGAGATGTTGGTGCAGATTGGCAGCATTTCACCTCATGGCCTGGTGCTCAGGGATAACCCAAATGCAGCTGCTCCTGTGCATGCACAGAACCCTCCTCAGCCTCCAGGAGAGCACATTGAATAGTTTTGCCTTTTTTGGCCTAAGTCACCGTTTGTCTCGGGCTATTTTCTCTTGCTACTCAAGGGCATTGTGGCTTAAATTAGTGTTCACATGGTATAATGATGCAAAAAGGGAATTTGTGGATGTTTTTATTGTCCCTTCATGTACACATGCTCACAAAAACACATCTCTGAGTCTACAAGCAAAACTACACAATCTTTTGCTGATTTTAGTGGTTGGAGACTCTCTCTGAATTTACAGAAAGTCACATGGTTTTCCTAATGTTTGTAGTCATACTCAGCTCTCCTCTTCAGTGTTTTGCTGCACAGTTTTCCACTCCAGGGTCTGAGTGGTTGGACGATCCAGGGCTGTGACACCACTGTCAAGTTTTTCATGGTATTATTTGTTAATGTGCATTATTGCTGCTGGTTGCATAAGCAGTTCCTGCAGGAGTTGCAGCTTATTTTAATTTTCCTGCAGGGACACACTCCACCTACTCAGATCAGCTGTCTTTAGCTAGTTATTCTCCCTTCTTTGTTTCTTTGCATTATTTTTTATTAATATAGCTGACACTTGAGTGCTTGCAATGCTGAATTACATCAGGAGTGTTCAGTGGAATATTGACATGCAGAATGTAAAACCCCTCCAGATGAGTCAGAAATGAGCCTCATTAATATGCTTTAGCAAGGGAATTTGCATGCAGCCATTTATTTGCAGCAGGCACAAAATGGTGGGGCTTTAGTCCTTTTCTTAAAAATTCTTAAAAATTAGGAAAAGAGGAAGTAGGAGGGTAGGAGAATTAACTGTGGGATGATGGAAATGCTGGAACTCAGTTGGCAACTGGATTCATTACTCTGCCATTTTAAGGATCTGCTAAATTTCATCATCTACCTTGGTGTCTCAAACGCTTGTTAGTGGATGATTTTTAGTTTGTTTGTGGGTTGTTGGGTTTTTTTTCTCCAGTGTTTTCTTCTGTAAAATATAAATATATATGGTAAGATAAACGTGAGAGTTGTGTGAAAATTGTAACTGGGATGTGGATTGTGGTGTAATTAATAGAGCAGCATTAGTGGCAAATAAAGCTGCTGTGTGATCTGAAATGAACTCTGAAACATCTGGCAGAATTCAAAGTATAACATTACAAGAGCATATTTGCAGAAGCACGTTATTCTCACAATTGGTGCCAAAGAAAAGGAAAATAAAACTTCTTTTAGTTTTCTAAATAAATAAATGTGGAGAATTCGATCTTTGGGGAGCAGAGGACTCACTTTGGGCACAGAGAAAACAACCAGAAGACTCTCCAGGACCAGTTGTTCTGAAAAGGGAACTCGATTCACCTTGGCTACGGGTTTTGATTGTTTATAAATATGCCTTCTGGAATTGATATCTTGCTCTTGAGAATGTTTTGCCTTTGCTTTTAAAGGGCCATGTGATTAGAAAAACAACCCAGTGATTTACAGCTACTTTCTTTGAGATTAGGTAGGGGCAGATCTGTATTGGATACTCCCAAAATTGGAGTGTTGCAGATCACAAAAGCAGCAATCAGCTGTTGGTGATTTTAGTCATCTGAACGGTTACTGGAAAGTCATTTTTCTGGCTGATAAAGGTTCACTGAGTTAGAAATCTCTCAAATAGCAACATTCTAACTTTGTCCTGTCCTTTCTTTGTAGTTGGAGACAAGGTTCCTGCTGACATAAGAATTACTTCCATCAAGTCTACAACTCTAAGGGTAGACCAGTCAATTCTCACAGGTATTTCTGTGACTTTTGTATAATTATGTGCATAATTGGATGTGTCTTTGCACCATGTATTTGAATAATCCATTAGAAACAAGCCTGCAGCTGTTGAATTACTCTGCATTCAATGCAGTAAAATTCTGATCTGGTAACTATGAGTGGCTGAATGTGTTGCTTCATCACTGGCTCCGTGTTCCTTTAGTGGGATGAACATTCTTACTGAGAATTGTGGTGGTTTTTTGGCTGTCCCTTCCCCCCCAGGACAGTCACAAGTAACTTGTGGGAAACTAAATTATAAAAAATTCAGAATTTCTCTTCCAGTTTACACAGTCTTCTAGGTTTGAACATCTTGTCACCACTCAAATATGAAAGTAAATCTTACTAAGTGTCTTCTGCACCAGTTCTCTGTTCTCTCTGCAATACTGGCAGCATTTAAGCTGCTGTTACTAAAGACCCAGCACACTCGAGCCTTATTTGCTGAAATTCTGTGCACACACATTCATGTGTTTTCTGGTACCAGCCCTCAAGTGCAGAAGCTATTTTTAGAGCCCCTTTCAGATTTGTTGAAAACAAAACAAAGTAGAAGTACTTCTGAATATAGGAAAGAAGCTGGGAATCAACCAAGCGTGGTCCAACAGTTTGCTTTCAGCTGGAACATGAAGATCTGTCAGCCCTGTTTTGGTAGCATAAATTAATGGTAACTAGCTCTGAATTTTAAAACAGTAAAGTGTTCATAAAAAAGCTATTTTTCATCCTTGAAGCCCCAAAGTTTCTCAGTACAGATCCTGAATAGCACAAAACTGATCAAGCTTACTTATGTTTAGCAGAAGAAAATGGAGGCATTCCATGGTTGGAACTGAAATAAGTAGAAGAAGTGATCCACCAGAAATCTATAAAAAGGGAATAATTCCTTTATTCAAATAAGAGAATTCTTATTTTAAAGAATTCTGGTTTTAGCGAAGTTGATGCTCGAGTCTCCTGACTAACAAAGTAGAACTGAAGTCTAAGATGCTGGTTAACAAAAAGCTTTTAAAAGTAGGAACCTTTGATTCTCTTGAGTTTGCAAAAAGTGGTGTAGCTCCGTGACTGGAGCTGAGAGCACCACCTTGTGAAATCTGATGCACCAACAAACATCTGTTTATGTAGAAAAGGAACCTTTCTGTACCTGTGACATGTTCACAGAATCAGATACATAATTTTCATTAAAAGTCAGCCATTCAGTTTTCTCGATCAGCTGAAATACTCCCTGTTGCACTTAAGCAATTAAATAAAATCACTTGAGGAAAGAACTTTTAACACCTTAAAAATTTCAGGGCTGAGGATTATAACTTTTTGATTCCCTCAGGACTCAAGACACATGTACTTCTTATCATTTTAGGTGAATCTGTGTCTGTTATTAAGCACACTGACCCTGTGCCTGATCCTCGTGCTGTAAACCAAGACAAGAAGAATATGCTCTTTTCTGTAAGTTTTGAAACTTTCAAATCACTACTAAAATAATTCTGAAGCTGATAAAAATGTGCAGAACTTTAAATCTTCCCCCAGAAGCTGTAGGACTTTTGTTATATCCTCTATACACATCTCTATGTGTGTCTCCAGGTACTAAATGAATTAAAAATTAGAATTAGCTTTTAATAAAAGCTGTCCTTGGGGAAGATGCTGGATGAAACCTATATGAGGAAAACTATTTTTGTCCTTCACAGGGAAGTCCTGAAAGCTGGAGCACACACACTTTTAAAGTGCTTCTACATTAATTATCTAAAGTAATAGTTCTTATGAGTGATAAGAATGCCCACACAAATTATGGTATTGTATGGCTAAAAGTGAAAACTGTATAGGAATGAAACAGTTTGTTCCAATTTGTTCAAAGGAAGCATTAAGTACTTTTCAGGTAAGAAAATAGCTCTTATTGCTGGCAGGCTGCTTATAGAAAATTTAACTGTTCTTTCTCATGTGTGTCTGTTCATACAGGGAGCCCCAGAGGACACATCTATTACTCATAGTAAATAACATTAAATCTGGCAAAATACACTCCTAATTAAAAAAAAAAAAAAGGAAAACCACACCTAAGATTGCAGCTGAAATCCATAGTGCTTACTCAGCAGCTGGGTTTGCCTGTGCTGCTCATGAGAGATCGATACTGAATCGTCTTGAGCCTGTTCTGGAAGGAAAAATTCCACACTGGAATGTTCCCTTACAGACACAGGGGCAGTGCCATTCTCTTCCTCTTTTTCTGTATCCCAGCTGACACACAGTCTGGACTTGTACAAGGTGGTTTAGGGTATTTTTGTGGTGTTTTGTTTAAAATCAGAACAAACCCAAACACAAACTGTTTATAGGTTGACTGCAAGTTTTCTCTTCCCTTGTCTTTCTGCACCTCAGGGTACAAACATCGCTGCTGGCAAGGCCATGGGAGTGGTTATTGCAACAGGAGTGAACACTGAAATTGGGAAAATTCGTGATGAGATGGTGGCTACTGAGCAGGAGAGAACCCCTCTGCAGCAGAAACTGGATGAGTTTGGGGAGCAGCTGTCCAAAGTCATCTCCCTCATCTGCATCGCGGTTTGGATCATAAACATTGGTCACTTCAACGACCCCGTTCACGGCGGCTCCTGGATCCGAGGTGCCATCTATTACTTCAAAATCGCCGTTGCTCTTGCTGTGGCTGCTATTCCCGAGGGTCTCCCTGCTGTCATCACCACCTGCCTGGCTCTGGGAACTCGCAGGATGGCCAAGAAAAATGCCATTGTCAGGAGTCTGCCCTCTGTGGAAACCTTGGGCTGCACCTCAGTCATTTGTTCTGACAAGACTGGTACTCTGACCACGAACCAGATGTCAGTGTGCAGGGTATGTTCTTCTACTTCTCAGCCACTCTGTTTGAATAGTCAACATTGCTGGAATTCCTCTGATCCTGAGTCTTTTGGTTCTCATCTCATCAAAATCCTGCTTTATTTTCCTAAGATAAGCTTCCACTTTTAATTCAGTTTTCCACTGTGTAGTTTTGAAGGCTTTTATCTCTTCCCTTATTTAGTCATGTCTAGAAATAGCTCTGGATGGAAGAGACAGTTGTTTGCAAGCAGCCTTCCATTGACTGTTCTGTGAGCCTTTCATGTTATTGGTAATTATTTGGTGGGATTTGTGCCCCAGAAAGTTACACTGTGGAACAGGATGTGTGTAAGTGTAGAACACTTGCCTCTTTAATTGAGAAAGATTACCATGGGTGGAGAAACTTAGTATGAGAAAAGTAGATTTACTGCAGTAACTTTGATAGTCAAAGGTGTTTTCACTGCTGAGTGGCTCCACCTTTATTTGGTTATCTTATCTCCAGTAGCTCTTACTGCTCTGATGTAGATCACCGTGGTGTTCTCAACATGCAGCATTGTGTGACTAATCTGGCAGCTTGGAGGTGCAGTTGGCCCTGCCAGCATTGCCAGGGTCATCTTCAGTGTTTGATGTATTTTTAGGTGAGCATGAGTTCTGTGCCCCTCCTCCTTTCCCCCCAGTGTTCTTTTAGTGTTGGTTATTTTGGGATTTTACAGCGAGTTCCTGAACATAATGCCTGTTCAGTTGCCAGTTTGTGCATCTGTGCAAGGATTTTATGGAGAAAACGCCAAGTTCTTGTGTTTAGTGACTGTAGAAGTTCAGTGGCACAGCAGCTCCAACATCAAATGTTCAGAGTCTCCTTACATTGGGTTAGAATTCCAAATGTGTGAGTGTTGAGCACTGCACACCAGTGGCCAAAGTTTGTAAGCCCTAGGCACTTCATTCTCATGTGATTGATGGCTTTTTCTTCCTAATTGGTGAGTGACTTGTTCTACTTCCTTAAGTATCGTAGTATTTATACCTAAGAGACACAAAGCAGCTGCTCATCAGTATTCCAGAGGAGGTTACTTGCAGTAGAGTTGCATAACTGCCCTAGTCTTTGCAGGGATTTCTTCATCATGCAGATGCCAAAAGCAGGAGGCTTCCTGGTTAACTCATCATTTAAGTTGTGTTTACTTAAAAGCTCAAAATGCTCTACTCCTTATTTAGAGGTAAATGTTTTAGATCTTGTGCAGTACAACTTTACTTGATTCCTTGTTAACCTCTGGCAGCTGCAAAATAACATGAACTGCAAGATTCTGCAAAAGGTAGCAGAACTCTAATCTTTTAACAATTAAGTTTATTTTATTAGGCTGTATTTTGTGATGATGTTCATCTAAAACATAGGGCAGTACAAGGAGGGGAGGGGAAGACATTGCTGAAATGTGATGTGACAAAATGGCCTGTACTAACCAGTGGATGAGAAGTTCCATTAAGATACACCCATCATGTAGTGAGAAATTATCTTTTCCACTACCAGTCCAGCAAGCCATGAAGAGCAAGGCAGCTTCAGGCACTGTCATTTCCATCTGTATCTTCTCAGATGTGGTTCTGCCTGCAGCTCTCCTAGAAAGGAAACAAAGGGAAGAGTGAGGTGCAGGTCTCTCAGGGGGACGACTGCATCCTTCAGATTGGTGTCTTGATTTGAAAATGTCGTTTCACCAGTGCTAGAAGAGCACTGGAGCTGGCTGAGTGGTTTAAACTACCAGTGCACCATGTGGTAAAGTGCCCTAGAACTGGAAAACCAGAGCAGGAAACACTTTCACCTAAGGCTGGTGTTAAGGCACTCTAGCCATAGTCTTGCCTAAATCCTCACCTCTTAGATCTTGGAGCTTCTATTTTTAGATGCCTTTCTTTTGACTTTGGCAGGAATTACCAATTTCCAAGCTGCCCTATGCTGCTTTTGACTGGAACTGCTGTTTCAAAGCAGAGAAATAATTCTTGATCCATATTCCATGAGAATTAATCCACAGGTCTGAAGCTTAGGAAGAGCTTGGGTATAATCAGGATTGTCAAGTGGTGTGTGAGAATTCTCCACAGCTGAAGTTCACATAGTTTATGTTTTTCAGCTCTGTCCTTGTGTCTCAAGGCAGTTTTCAAAGCAGAAGGGCTGTTTTCTGTACTTTGTGCTTCAGAATATGGAGCTGTTCAAACATGGGGGGATCGAAGTGCAGAATATCAGATTTTGTCTGCTTTGTTTATTCAACCTAAACTTGCCTCTTGGACCTTCTTGCTCTAGGCCTGCTTAACTTTCTTGCATTAATTATTGCTCAAAGATAGTAACAATTCTAACCCTCTAATTTCAGATGTTTATCCTGGACAGAGTAGAAGGAGACAGCTGTTCCCTGAATGAATTTACTGTAACTGGTTCAACATATGCTCCCATGGGAGAAGTGTAAGTGTTCTGTTGAAGTTAAATATTTGTCTGTTTATGCATTAACTATTACTTTAATCTTGGAAAGTGATGCATGTGATACTCAATAGTGATTGTTAATAAATGAAAGCCAGTGAGTACACACAGAAGGGCTGGGAGAACAGTAATTAACAGGGGAACAAAGTTAAGTTCTAGAAGAGTAAATCTTCATGAAACTTGCTTAATACAGCCTCCAGTATTACAGTGGCCCTTTGATAATCTAAAAATTAATTAGAGGTAGAGAGGATTTAATGTACTGAAATCTTACTGGACTGAGATTGTCTATCTCAGTGCTTCAAAATGAGGTTTACTTCTTTATTTAAAAACTGGATAAATCTGAAGAGGTGAGACTTTGCTAATCTATGAACTCAGTGTTTCTAATTGCTCTGCCTTGGAGAAAGGTGGAAGTTGTTTTTTCTGAAGTATCTTCTGAATGTGTTGGAGTTAATTCTTAAATTTACTGTAAATTCCAGTCCCCTGCCCTCAGTAGTTTATTGGTGCATCTCTACTTGACAAGATGTATGTGTTTGTCTCAGCCTTTGGTATTTGAGCTGCTGCTAAACCCAGTCCCTTAGGAAAGGAATGAGGTTTGGTTTACTTTACCAGTTGCAAGTCTCTACTAGTGAGGTAGGTGGTTCATTCTGACAACTTCAGGAATTTTTAGGGCTCTGCTTCTTGACTGGGTTGTTACAGCTCCTTTTACTTGGTCAGCCTTTGATGTGTTTTTAATCTTATCACTTCAGTTTTACTTGCAGAAGAGAATTTAGATTGAGTTCTTGTAAAGATGTCAGCCTTGTGCAGTGTCACATTTGCCTGTGCCTCCTGCAATCTCACCCATCTCAATAATGATTATCTGTTGAATTTCCACAGCACTTAAGAGCCTGGTGTTCTCAGCAGCTGGGACTCTTAATTCCTCAATTCTCTCTTTTGTTTCAAAGCTAATTGCTGTCAAAAGCTTATGCTTTCATTTCAGGCAAGGTGACACTCCAGACCTTGCAGACACTATTGAGCTCTAGCTGGTCTCACAAGAGCTCTAGATAAACAAAATAATAAAATATAGTGTGGTGGCAGATGTTGAGTATAATGAGACAGACATCAATATATGTTAATGTTCTATTTTTACTTGCTGGAGTTGGGGAAATGTGAACAAGTGTGTTAAACACGCTGCATTCAGCTACACAAAGGGTTCTGTGAGAGGGAAATTGCCTCAGAAAGGCTGTCAGAGGAAACACACAGCTGAACTTTCAAACCTTTAGGGTTGATTTCTTTCTGCCTTTATGGACAGCTTTTAAATCAGGGGCTTTGCAGGGATTTTAAGTGACTGACTTCACCTTGGATCACAAACTGTCACCAAAAATGACGTTTGGGGGGTTAAGAGGATCTTATTGCACTGCACTGCCCCAGAGCAGGACCTGCTCCAGATATGGACCATTTCTGACACGTGTTACTTTGTACTTCAGACACTGTTGTTTTCCACAGCCTGTTGTTTTCATAACCAGTAAAGTGTTTTCTGCACTAAATCAGTAATTTTTCATTTACTCTTAAAATATTTGATATGTAATTCTCCTCTAAGATACATTCAGCATATAAAATAACAAATATATCTTACAGAAAATGCAAAACTTCGTGCTGATTTATTTCCCAGGGATGTTAGAAGTTGTCAGACAGTTTGGAGTAGTTTTGCCATGTCTCAGCACGTACTTACTGCAGACTGAGAGCACAAAATTTACAGTAATTAAGAACTGCACCAAAAGCTGCCAGCGATCACATTTGACCTTCAAAGGGGTTCATCTTTAGCTAATTGAAAAGCCTGAAGCTGCAATGGAAGAAAACCCTTCATCTAGAATTGATCCCAGCACCTCAGACTCTGCATTTGCCACTCTTCAGAAATGGTTGATAAGGAACAACTTGTTGATAAAATCCCCACCCTGGTATAACAAATTGTGGATGTTCCAGTGTGTTCTTTGAGTTCAGAGCAGGTGAAAACAGGAAGTTTTAACTGGGATAGACGAGGTGACAACCCAAGAGCTGCTGAGAAGGTTAAAGAGTTGACACTTCAAAGCCACTTCATATGGCTGTTGAATTACATACAAAATGAAATGCTAAACCCATATTTGTTTTCTTAAAGATTCATTTTATTCATGTGCTTTGTTACACAACACTGGAATTTGTTTGCAGCACCACAAGTGAACAAAAAGTTACATAATGGGACATGTCATAGTCTGTGTTGTGGATTCTTATGGAGTAGTGATCCACATCTTTCCCCCATCAGGCCTTTTATTTCCCTCCTGGAGAGCTTTAATAAAAGATCTTATATATTAGTTCTGTCGTGCTGATTTTGGTAGGGGGGGAAATAACAGTATTGAACACTGTCCTGGTTCTTTTATGCTTGCTGTAGAAGTATGGTAGTGCTCCAGAAAAGAAATTAATTTATTGACTGTTTCCAAATGTGAGAGCAAAGGAGTTATTTTTTATTTGTACCTTCCCTCTCTCTTTAGACCTGAGATATTGATCACTGAGTGTGTATTACTGCTAGGAAGGTGTTTCTGTTCTAGTGGAATTTGTGTTGTGAAGTGACTTGGCTTTTCGCTGGTTTAGGAGGTTCACATCCAGTCCAGATTGATTTTTAAGGAATTAAAGAGGTGAAATCTGATTTTAGACCTGCCCAGTGCATGCACTTCATGCACTGCAGTAAATCTGCAGACTGTGCAGTAGGAAGACAGCTAAGCTCCTAAGGTATCCAACAATATCCCTCTGCTTCCTGGAGCTCCCCTCCAAGCCCTGCACACGCTCTAATCCTGCTTTCCTGTGCCCCCTCACTGAGCTCTTTCTCATGTTGCTGTGTGACTGTCACTGGAGCAAAAGGTGAGATGCTCATACTAAATATGATTCTCCCTTTTTCTCCCTCTGGAAAGGCACAAAGATGACAAACTCATTAAATGTAGTCAGTATGATGGACTTGTGGAACTTGCAACGATCTGTGCACTCTGCAATGATTCCTCTTTGGATTACAATGAGGTAAGAACATATCCTGGAACGGATCTTATGTTTTCCACAGCCTGTTGGTTTGTTCTCATCTGTGGAGTGCTTTTCTGTGGTAAATCCCCTTCTAATCAAGGGGGGAGAGTATTTAGGTCCTCTGAAGTATTAATTTGGAGAACTACTTGTTTGTTGAATACTGAGAATAACTAAATGCAGCAGCAAGTGTAATCTGTAATTTGGAGATCTCCTGCTGCTTTCCTGCTTTGCCTCTCTGCCTTAGGGTTGCTACATCTCATAATGACTTAAATGCTTGATGAAAAGTACTGACATCTTTCTCTGCTGCTCTTGAGAGCAAAGGCTTCAAATTCCTACAAATCATACTCTTCAAAGCTGCTCTTTAAAAATAGTTCTGCTTGTTTCATAAGCCGCAGTAAATCTTGTTAAGCCTCTGGGTTTTTTTCCCCGCTGTGAAACTTGAACTTCTGTCTCTGGTGGGTTCCAGGTGAGGTTTAACCTCTTGTGTTTTTGTTTGCTTTGCATTAACTAAAGGCTAAGGGAGTTTATGAGAAGGTTGGTGAAGCCACAGAAACAGCACTTACCTGCCTGGTGGAGAAGATGAATGTGTTTGACACAGACCTGAAAGGACTTTCCAGAATCGAACGTGCCAACGCTTGTAACTCGGTGAGCGCTCTATGATCTGGGATGGTTTTGGGACAGAGGGCTGTAGTGTGTATTATCTACATACATTTTTATGCTGTTGTCTTTTTTTTTAAGGTGATCAAACAACTCATGAAGAAGGAATTCACTCTGGAATTCTCAAGAGACAGAAAGTCCATGTCTGTCTACTGCACACCCAACAAACCGAGCCGCACGTCCATGAGCAAGATGTTTGTGAAGGTCAGTTCCTCACCTGAGAAACTGGAGCTGTGGGCTGGCTGCAAAGCAGCACAACACTTAAAAATTATAGTACAAACAACTGCAGCTTGAAGATGGAGCAAGGGCTTCGTAATTTAAGCAAGCAAGGGTTTTAGTAAGCTAANAAAATTATAGTACAAACTGTAATTTTTTTTTTTTCTTTGCCTCTGCAGGGTGCTCCTGAAGGTGTGATTGACAGGTGTACACATGTCCGTGTGGGAAATGCTAAAATACCATTAACCCCAGGAATTAAGCAGAAAATCATGTCTGTCATTAGGGAATGGGGAACTGGTAGAGATACGTTGCGTTGCTTGGCTCTGGCGACCCATGACAATCCTCCCAAAAAAGAGGAGATGAATCTGGAGGACTCCTCAAATTTCATTAACTATGAGGTAAGATTGGTGGCATTTCTCCCTCTCCCAAACTGGAGAATGGAACTCCCTATGTCTGATTATTCCTTGGGAGTGCTACATCTGAGAACTTTCTCTTTTTGGCTATTTTTGAGGTCAGACATAATAGTTACCCACATGTGTGGAGGGAATGCTTAGTTTAAGAAGACTTTGTGTTTTAGAAGAAACTGTTGATGGCTGGTTGAAGTTAAAAAGTCAGCTGCAAATTGAAATGTTTCACTTATAGATCCTCAGGATCGTAACTCCTTCAACTGTTCTCAGAGACTGACTCTGAAAAATATTCCCAGAACTGGATTGTGGTTTCAGCTTTAGTGGTTTTCAGTTTGGCATCGCCCAACTGCAAGAGCTCTTTGGGCATTTTGTGATGGAACATACCTGCCATTGTATGCAATGTGCTGTCAGCTGCAAGGGCTCAGTCCATGATTATCATCTTTGCTGCTCTGTAATTTTCCAATGAAATCTATATCTGGTATTTGGAGGAAGGGAAATAACAGTTGCGTGAGAGGTTTTGGCTTGTGCTTTGTGCTCCTGGCACTGATTACCAAAATGAAAGACTCAATGCTTGCAGGTTGAATTTGCAAGGCTGGCAACTAGAGCATGTTTTGCCAAGAAAATTAGTGCATTTGAAGCAAAATATGTTTGGAAAGGTGAGACAAGGAGTAAAAACAGATGTCACTACACTGAGAGAGATGTAACGTGCAAGCAAAAGGATTTCACTGCTGTCAGATGAGGAATCCCCAGGATCTTGCGCTAAAACTTGATGTGTCTCATTCCAGACCAACTTGACCTTTGTGGGCTGTGTGGGAATGCTGGATCCCCCGAGGATTGAAGTAGCTTCATCCATCAAGCTGTGCAGGCAGGCTGGCATCAGGGTCATCATGATCACTGGGGACAACAAGGGCACGGCCGTGGCCATTTGCCGCCGCATCGGGATCTTCGTGGAGGACGAGGATGTTTCCACCAAAGCCTTCACGGGCCGGGAATTCGATGAGCTCTCCCTCGCTGCCCAGAGAGATGCCTGTCACCATGCCCGCTGCTTTGCTCGGGTGGAGCCTTCCCACAAATCCAAGATCGTGGAGTTTCTCCAGTCTTTCGATGAGATCACAGCCATGGTAAGCGATGGAGCTGGTCCTTGGTTTGAAAGGCAAATACTGTGTTTAAACCCTAATTAGGCCCTTTCAGACTAATGCCCCATTCTGGAAAACATTTGTTTCCACATTTCCTTGAACTCTAAAGCCTCAGGATAGCTCTGCACTTAGTGATGTGTAAGGATCCAACACCACACCCAGTGCAGAATTCCCTTCTGGCCCTATATACATAAGTCCCCACCTTATTTATTTAATTTTTTGTTTCAACTCTGAATTCTCGTTTTAGACTGGTGATGGTGTCAATGATGCCCCTGCACTGAAGAAGGCAGAGATTGGAATTGCTATGGGTTCTGGGACTGCAGTGGCTAAAACTGCCTCTGAAATGGTTTTAGCAGATGACAATTTCTCCACGATTGTCGCTGCTGTGGAAGAAGGACGTGCCATTTATAACAACATGAAACAGTTCATCCGGTACCTGATCTCCTCCAACGTTGGGGAGGTTGTTTGGTAGGTTTAAATCTATTTTTTCTTTGAACTAGAGTAGTGATAGTGGAGTCTTCTGTTGGTTATTTACTTCAGTATCTCTCAGTGAAACCAGAGGAACAGGTTCTCCAGGTCATTGTGGGAGTTGTATGTTTGTAGCCTGGTCTTTAGTGAAGAATTGCAGCTGGCCACAGAAATTGCACTTTGTGTTATACAGAATATTGTAGCTCAGTAGGTAATACTTTCCAATTATTTCTATGATTGGAATAATTCTCTAGAACAGAAAAAAAAAACCTTAATCAAATATTACAAGATCTGGAGTTTCAGATAACTTAGTCACAGGCATAGCTTAGATGTTTGTTTAACCTCGAGTTACAGGAACGAGTCTTGTGTTCCTCTGTGAGGAGCAGTGGTGACCCAGCACCACAGAATGCATTTCTGGTAGCAGAATGTCAATATTGATCTCCTCATAGCTCTGACATCAAAGCAGATTATCTCCCACAGTGGAATAAAACACAGCAATTGTCTTGCCTTGTTTCTTGTCAGCTTTAAAGCCGTCCTTCATATGGCTCTTGCTGCAGCCCCTGTGTCTGTTCCGTTTATTCACACAGCCTTGGAGCCATGAAAGCTACATGCTCATTAAACTTCTGCAGGGAGTAGCAGTGATCTAGGGAAATGAAGCTTAGTCATTCAAGCTAAAATGTCTTTTAGAAAGTGGCTTGCAAGCCTTTATCCGCGCGTGTGTGTATATACATATTTACCCATACAGACAAGTAGAGTGGGGAAAAACAAGCCTAAAGCAAAAACTTCAATTTTTGAAGTTACCAGAAGAAGACAATGCTTCAAAGCTTACATGCTTTAGTGGTTAGAAGTGTTTGCTCTTGGATATGGTTTTAGTTTTCTGATTGTGAATACTCAGCTTGTGATCTGAAGTGGAGAGCTCTGTTGGAGAGAACAGAAGTGATGCTGCAGGCTTAGGCTTAAACCTTAAAGGACTGACTGAACATGAATAAGCTTGTAACTGGTGGGTTTCTTTATAGCATCTTCTTGACTGCTGCCCTGGGTTTTCCTGAAGCTCTGATCCCTGTGCAGCTGCTGTGGGTAAACCTTGTGACTGATGGTCTCCCTGCCACTGCTCTGGGCTTTAACCCTCCCGACCTCGACATCATGAACAAGCCCCCGCGCAACCCCAAGGAGCCCCTGATCAGTGGGTGGCTCTTCTTCCGTTACCTGGCTATTGGATGTGAGTACTAATGGCTTGGTTTTGTTCCTTAAATAAACTCTAAGACACGAATTACAACCTAATTTTTTTTTCCAGTGCTGGAAGCCTTGAGGTAGAAGTTCACATGTGGCAAGTGAGGTCTTGCTTTGTGTACAGTTCACAATGCTGAGAAAAGCACTTTGTTTTCTTCCAGGCTACGTTGGTGCTGCCACAGTGGGTGCTGCTGCTTGGTGGTTTATTGCTGCTGATGGTGGTCCAAGAGTTTCCTTTTACCAGCTGGTATTTGCTCAGTTTAATATCTTTGGGGGGAGAGGGGAGGTGCCTGCTGCTTTCATGCTTGAAATGACTGTAGAAAACTTGTAGGTTGCAGGAATTTATATAATTGAACATTTTCAGACTGGTTACTGTAAAATTTGATCATGATTAATTAGTCTTAATAGTGAAGCTCAGGGATGGGATACCTGAGCTTCTAACAATTTGAAGGGTTAGCTGTTGTCTTGTAAGTAAAAGCCTAAAGGGGTTTTTTTGAAGTGGGCAGAAGTTTATAAGCACTGGGTATGAGAGTCACAGTGGAAACTTCTCTTTCTATAATACTCACTGCTTTTTTGCCTAATTGCCTATTTTACAATTTACCAAGTTAACAAGCTGTGGAAGTGAGCTCACATTGTTCTGTTCCAGAGCCATTTTCTGCAGTGCAAAGAGGACAATCCAGATTTCTTCGGGGTTGACTGTGTGGTTTTCGAGTCCCCGTATCCGATGACAATGGCTCTGTCTGTGCTCGTCACCATAGAGATGTGCAACGCTCTCAACAGGTTCGTGTGTCCAGCCAGGAAAGCAGAGCCTTTGCATAACTCATCCAAAATCCTGCTTTTTGTGCAGTTTGATTCTTGGTGGACAGCTCGGCTAACAAAGAATGAGTCACATTTCCTTTCTCAGTCCTGGTAGCAAACAAAGTGACTCTGAGATAACATTTGAGATCTCTTATCATAAGGTATATTTTTAAGGCTGCCAATTCACTCTGGTATTTTACTAAGCATGAGCAACTGAAATATTTTCCATTATTTTTAATCTAAGCTTAATCAATCAGATTATCCCCTCCTATGTTGGTATAAAGTGATATCAAGGAGAACTAAAATAAGAATGCTGAAGATGTGGAAAATAGTTTTTCCTGCCCTAAGGGAGTGTGGGTTTAGCCAATTAATATTAGATTATAAATGGAACCACTAAATAGCACAATGTCAAGGGTATTTTTCTTCAAATAGCTTAGAGGTCAGTTAATTTAAAAACAAATAAACTTCAAATACAAGTGTACTGGGGTAGTCCTACATAGTAAGGTGCTGCTCTACATCCAGTGCTCTGGATCTCAGCCTCTTCTGCCTAAATGCAGATGGAATCAAGAGCAGGATTAAAGAAGGTGTCAATACTTGACCCTCTGTCAGTCTTTCAGTGAACTTCAGAAGAACTGGGTAGACTGGGGTGGATTCTGTCTTATGCTGCCATGTCCCTCCTTCCCTTGCCCTTCCCACAGGGAGGATTTTGGGATCGTAGTGAAAAGAATGGACCAGATCAGGAATGAGCAGAACATACAAGAGCTTTCAGGATTGAACGTGAGGCTGACTGACTGCTTTTCTAAGCTGACTTTCAGGGTAGTTTAAAGTTGCAACATACATGTAAGCCATATCCTGGGATGTTCCCTGCCTCCCTGACGGGATCCCTGTGCCTTGCCTTGCTGTGCTGTCTGGATGGTGTTCTGGTTCACGGAGCTTCCTGTTTGTGTCACCTACACACACACGTCCCATGTTTCTCTTGCAGCCTCTCAGAAAACCAGTCCCTGATGAGGATGCCCCCGTGGGAGAACATCTGGCTGGTGGGAGCCATTTGCTTGTCCATGTCCCTCCACTTCCTTATCCTTTATGTGGAACCACTGCCAGTAAGTGCACGTGTCTCACACCCACCTTGGAGATAGAGCACAGACCTGTGTGGGGCTTAAGGCAAGGGCTGGAGGGGGAGAAGAGATGCACCTGCAATATCGTGGCAGCTTTGGTCACCAGTGTAAGAAAGATATTAAGGCATTAAAGAGAGTCCAGAGGAGGGCAGTGAAGATGGGGAAGGGCCTTGAGGGGAAGCTGTGTGAGGAGCAGCTGAGGGCACCTGGTCTGTTCATCTGGAGGAGACTGAGGGGAGACCTCATTGCAGTTACAACTTCCTCATGAGGGGAAGAGAGGGGCAGGCACTGAGCTCTGCTCTGTGGGACCAGGGACAGGACCCAAGGGAATGACCTGGAGTTGTGTCAGGGGAGGTTTAGGTTGGATGTTAGAAAAAGGTTCTTCCCCCAGAGGGTGGTTGGGCACTGAACAGGCTCCCCAGGGCAGGGGGCACAGCACCAAAGCTGACAGAGCTCCAGGAGCATTTGGAGGATCTTCTCAGGCACAGGGTGACTCTTGGGGCTGGGCCTGTGCAGGGCTGAGGGTTGGACTGGATGATCCTTGTGGGTCCCTTCCAACTCGGCACATCCTGGGATTCTGTAACACTTGGCTTTTCTTTCAGATTATCTTCCAGATCACGCCGTTGAACGTGACTCAGTGGCTGATGGTGTTGAAAATCTCCCTCCCTGTCATTCTGCTGGATGAAACACTTAAATATGTGGCCCGTAACTACCTGGAACCTGGTAAAGATAGTGTGAGGCCTGCCACCAAACCCTGTGCTCTGTCAGCATGCACCGAAGGAGTTTCCTGGCCGTTTGTGTTCATTACTATGCCCTTGGTTATCTGGCTTTACAGCACAGACACTAACTTTAGTGATATGTTCTGGTCTTGACTGACATGGTGACGAGTTTTACATTCAAAGAAAAAAAAACAACAAAAAAAAACAAACAAAAAAGAGTTTAACTTAATTTTTTTATTGTTTAGAGCAACTGTCTATTTCTGCTGAATTTTCACATGAACATATTTGCCGGTGATGGAGGTTTCATAATCTAGATTTTTGGTTTTTTGCTTTTTCTGACTTCAGTGGGGGCAATATATTCCTCTTTTATACACAGTTAAAGTGTCCATTGACATGTACAGAGAACTAACACTATTTTATGCAAATATTTTTTTTGTAGATGAAAAGCATGTACAGTGTTCTGTTCAATAGTCTATTCATCATGTAAAAAAAAAAAAGTAAATTTGTTTTGAGCCAGCGGACACTATCAGACTAAATTGGCAGCAGATTTTAGGGAATGAATGTGTGTTGTCTAAAACTAAAAAAGCATGTAACTGTTTGTCTTCTGCATGATCATCCAAACTTAATTTGTCATGAAGTCAGGTTTGATTCATGAGCAGAACTTTCTGCACTGGGTAGAGAGTCCTGCTCCCTCGGTCAGGATTCCTTCTCAGTTCCCCTCTTCCCTCACTCTTGGTTCTTGACTGTCCTTGTTTACACCAGTTTCTGTATGAGGTAATGCCTAATCTTGCTCGTGCAGAAAATACCATTCCAGGTGCAGCCTGCTGGGGTTCTTCCATACTCTCAACACACATAGGGTTGTTTGTTTTTATTTTTAAGATTATTTATTTTGTCTATTGTATTTTATTGTAACAAGACCTTATTTTGCCAGTGTTGCCCGTTTTGCAGGGACAGGGAGGGCTACTTCTGTCTCCTTAAATCTAAAGCCTTTTTACCAAACACAACCTATATGAATTCAAAAGAGGGTTTAAGTTGGGGTTTCATACTTTATTTACACATCAGAGCCTTTCTTTTTCTTTCTTTTTTTTTTTTTACCCCTTAAGATCAAAATTTGCAATGAGACCTGGAAAAATTACTTGCACTGCATAGGTAGAAATTAGATTTCCTTCACTTAGGGCACTAATGCTCAGTTGTATCCATGGGGTTACTCTGCTGGCCTGTTGTAAGCCTGACTTGAAGTAACAAGCTCGTGTGTGTTTTTTGTAAAATCTGTAAATAGCACATGACCAAATTGAACATATTGTATAGAACTATTTTTATTTTGATGTGGCACTAACCACCTTCATTATTACGGTAAATGTTAAAGCATGTTTTCAAATTCAGTCCTGTATCAACAATGTGTAAGTCATTAACAGTCCTAACTGTGGTGTTTTTCTCCAATGCCTTCCAACTTTCATCGACTAAAGTGAGTATTTCTCTTCCATTTCACCCTGCCAGTGGTGACTTGCTGTAAAATAGCATTATGATGTATACATGTTGAAGAATAAATAGTAATTTCCTTCATTCCCATGCTGTGTTTTGTCAAACTCTGCTGTGCTACATTATTATCACCACTTTAGACTCTTGTTTTGTGGTCTGAAGCTCAAATTACTGATTCCAAAGGCAAAGCACTTGCTTTTGGTTTAGTGTATTTTAGGGTCTTGTTTTATAGCACCCGGGAGCCTTAGTGCCCCAAGGTCTTACAGCTTTTGGTCTTAAGTTACAGATTTGTCTAATTTTATCTCAAACTTAAGACCCTGACAGCTGTGAACGTGAATGTTTAGTGTCCAAAACTCTCTGGTACTCGTGGTCAGGTGCTGGTTTACTCCAGAGCTTTTTCCCTGCTCTGAATTAGGGGCTCCCACCCTTCCCTCATCCCTGGTACCTGGAGTGCTGCTCCTGGCAAAAGCAGCTGATTATTTGTACAGTGGCCATCTGAGAAGGCAGAAGAACAGTCTCAGCTTAGCAGGACAGTCTCTGAAATCTGTCCTGGGGTCACTGTCTGTAGAGCAGCAGGTGCTGTGTTATCTTGAGCCCAGTCTGAGTAACCAAATTCAGGCAGCTTTGTGATCCCTCCTGGAGGGACAGGACAGTCCCAGGCTGTGTCCTGTTGGTGCCAGCTGGAATCCAGCAAGCAAACATCATTCTCTTGGTTTAAGCTCTCAAATATAGACTTTTCCCTCAGAACACTCAGGCTCTATCAGAAATTCCACTGCATTGTGAGTGCTCTGTTTACAGAGACTTTGGCTTCTCTCAGCTGATGCTGGAGTGGCTCAGAGGAGCCGACCTGATGATGTAGTAGGTGTGTTGCTGAACTGTGAGCATTTGAAATCCCCTTGAATGCCCTTTTTTAGTGTGGAAGAGCCAAACTAAGGTTTTGCATTCCACAAAACCACTGGCCTGCAGTGGCCACTTGCTGTATCAATAACAAATGAGCAGCATGAGGTTTGACCCTGTTTCTTGAAATGGAAAAATAATAGTTTATGTGATTCAGGATTCCTCGAGATCAAAATATATCCCAGTATGTTACTTGTTGGAAACAAATACTAACAAGTTAGTTCTGTGTGCTCCTGACATCACTGACATTTTCCAGGGCAGGAATGCCCCTGAATCCTTGAGCACTGGTTCTGTTGAACCTCCAGTGCACCATTATGGTGGCCTTTTTAAAGCCACCATGAGTGATCCTGCTTCTTGTACAATCCTGTTCCTGTCTTTTATACCAAATGATCCTGCTATTCATCTCCTTTTTCCTTCTCTAAGAAGATGAAGGAGAAAATGACTGTTGATAAATAGAATTCAGTCTTCAACACCTGTCTGTGTTGAAAATGAATCTTGCTGCTTGTGTCCTGGATTTCCATAGACATCTGAGAACTTGCTCATGTCTTCGAGGCACTTGGGTCAGGGCCTTGTGTTCTTTGAGTTGCCCTAGAAAGCTGGATGAGTGGTGGGTAAATGGAGTGGGATCCATCCCCACAGGCTCCTGAGCTTACAGGAACAGTCAGCTTGTATAAGGTGCTCCTACAGAGTCCAAGCAACCTTCATCTACCCTGGTTTTCTTCTATTTCTCCCAGTCTTGTCCAAATTTTCCTGCAGAAGTGGAGCAAGAGTTCCCCAAGATCAGCAGGTGCAGGTCTCTGGTTTGGTGGCAGCTGTGCTGTGCTTTAGGACTTCTGTTTTCCAGGTGGTGTAAATCCCAGCTTTGGCCTGGGTTGGCCAAATATTAAGACCTACCATGAGCTTCCTCCTGGGCAGCTCATCCTGCCCTGGAATCACAACCCTGTGATCCTGGAGGGAGTGCTGTGGGTCTGGGCTCCACCCTGGGAGCTGAGCAGGCAGTAGGAGGAAAAAAGGCAGCTTTTCTGATGGCTTTTCTGTTCTAGAAAGTACAGAACTGCAGTGCAAGGTTTGGAATCACTGCAGGAAATGTGTTAACTCAGATGTTTACCTTAGTTGTATAGATCCTGTCATCCTTTAGCCTCAGCCCTTTCATCTGGAGAAGCCAGGAAGGGAGGACCTTTCAGAACAGGGTGGCTTGCCAACATCTTGAAGTTGAAATTCTCATTTAATTTCTTTGGTCGCAAATATTTCCTTTCCAGCCTCCCCTGGTTGAAATAGGATAACTGGGGGTAGCAATAGGTAACTCCTATTTTCCTGTGTTCCTGAGAACCCACAGACAGCAGCACTTCCTCAAGCAGAAATAGCTCAGAGTTCCCCAGGCTTGATCTCCCACTCCATTCCTAGAAAATAACTTCATTTTTTTTGTTTCTCTTTGCTCTCATCTCACCAAGCTTTGTCATTTCTGCTGTTTTTGGATTCCTTGGTGCCCTCACACATTGCTGCTTATTTTCTAGTGTGAGAGGGGTGTGTAAGACCAGGATCAATCATGTGATTGATGCTGCCTTATGCTGGGAACACCAGGAAGGATATTGGCTTGTGCTGGGAACCCAGTGGGGTTTGGAATGAGAGCAGCTCCTCCTGAATCCAGGGTTCTGTAGCAAGGAGGATGCTCAGGCAGCTGCAGCCCTACATTGGATGTTTAGTCAGGAGCTTTTGTCTTTGCAGTGCCTTGGGCTCCCTCTGCTTTCACATATGAATGATCCAAAGTGCTGTCCATGAGCTACACAAGGAGCTGCTCCTTCTTGCTGCCATCCAAGCAATAAAAATAGTTCATACTTGGTTTCCCAAAATGTTACTGCAAATAAGTGAGGATGAAAGAGGCTGCAGAAAAACATACACCAGTCTGTCCAAGTGCTCCAGGGCTCGTGTTTGCAGGGAGGCTGGTTGGGAGATTAATGGTACGAAAATGAGATTTTAATCTGCTGATAGAATGCAGTACAGCAGTTCTGTTCAGAGAACACAGCTCCTGCCCACAGTTCATGGTAAACAGCCTAAAGAGGGTTCGATTTGCTGAGATGAAGGGAGGTAAAACCGATACAGAGTCGTCTGTCTCTTGCACCTGTCTTGTTTTACTTTTTTGCACTTCTAACCATTAACTGTTTCCCTAATCTCTGCTAATTACATCCTTAATTGCATTAATATGCATTTTCAAATCTTAGCAGGAGAGCCCAAATTTTACAGTGTTGAAGGAGTGTTTGGAAGAGCTTCCCTGGAGCTGTAGGGCCCCAGAGCACCCCAGGCTCTCCCAGACACAGGGCTGACCTTAAGCTGTGGTGTGGGGGCGAAGTACAGCGGGAGCTTCAGGACCTTGTACTCTCCCCTTGGCCTACACGTTAATCTGTGTAGTGTAATGACTTCTTCAAAGCTTTCCTACTGCTTCCCAGAACAAGCTGCCTGGAAAAGGGACATTGTTAGGTCACTTTGGGGACCAAACTTGGAAAAATGCCTCGATGAGAAAAACACCTTGAGCTCCATGTGTATAGGGTGAAACTGGAAAGTAAGAATTCCAAATCAGTGAGACTTGTCTGTTGCCACTGATCAGGCAGAGAAAGGCAAAAGTTAATTAAATGTCTTAATTATTTTTCACTGCAGTCTTTGATAGAATTGCTGGCTCTGCTGGTGATCAAGGCAGCTCTGCTCAGAGGAGCTGAGCTTCAATCCAGAGGGTCTGGGCTTTAAGGACAAAGTAACCTGAGAGTGTCCCTTCAACGACAGAGCAGCCAGTTACCAAACTTAACATTCTTTCTTCTGTCACTGTTGATCTTAGTCTTGCTTGTATAATGATAACTGAGCATTCATCCTTTCATTAACTGATGCCTTTTCTTTCTTTCCTTTTCAGCAATACTGGAGTAATCGCTTCCTAAACAATTTTGCAGAAATGTAAGGTTGTTTTGTTGCGTGCATGTGTTTTTAGCAACACATCTACCAAAACTTCTGCATGTATCGTGTAAAGATTCTTTGCTTTCCCTAAAAACAAAAACTCATTGTGTTCTCTGTGGAAGAAATGTGTGGTACCGTTAGGACTCCATGATACAGATGTACAAACGTGCAATATAGATTTTTCAAGGCGGAACTCTCTCCAGAGAAGGTTGGTTTCTGTGCTGCATGGAGAAGAGTTGGGTTTTCCTTGAACAAGAATCACGGAGCTGTCAGCCAATTTCCCATATTTCCTGTATGTAAAATGTCAGTTTATACAATGTACAATATCAGATAATGCATGCCTTGGGTTGTAGATGGATCTCTCTGTATTGTATCATCCAAACATCCAACTCCAACAGCTTCTGTACAATGCTCTCCTATTTATAAATCCATGGAAATGATTACAGATGAATGTTAAACTGTAAGCCTCCACTTCATAACTTTGGATTTTTTTTATCATCTGTGCAAATCAACCTCTTTTGCACTGTAATGTAACTTATTTAAATCTAAGGCAGTAAGACAGATGTTGGTGCAATACAAAATATCGTGATGCATTTATCTAAAAAACAACGACGACGTAGCCAGTTCCCACAGCTGCATGTGTGACCTTTAGAAGTTGTAAATAAGATCAATTGTCTATTGACATGCTGACAGTAAAAGGAGCATCACACCTAGTTTCATTTGTATCAGGTAAATAAATTTATTCTCCAATACATACTCGGCGTGGTATTTGATGCACTTTGTTTCCTGCAGGTCCGTGCTCTTATTTTAATGCCAGGATGCCACTTTTTAGCACCACCACAATCTTCCCTCCTAGAACTATGCAGATGCAGCTGCTCCTCGGCAGTATTGACCTCCTCGCTGGTGTGATTTCCTCTGTCCAGGGGCTTGTGTGTGTGTTTAAGGGACACTGTCAAGTACTTTGATCACTCAGTTTTTTTAAAATGCTCCATTGTTTGTAAAATCCCTCTGAGAAACGTCAAATAAACAATTCTTTCCCAACTACATCTTTAATAATTTTTTTTTTTTTTTGTCTTTTTCTGTCTTCTAAATTGCCCCAGCCTAAAGTAGCTCCTGGTTTCTTCCCCTTCTGTTGGCAAAAGGAAGATGAACCAAATGTGTTTGCTCCAAACCACCCCACGAGCATCCTGCTGGGAGTGCTTGGCACTTTGGGCTCACTCCCTTCCCCACACCAGGGGCTGTTCTGCCACGAGCTCCCAGTGCAGGAGTTAGGCAAAGCTAAGGCTCCTCAAGGGTAAAAGTCTGTAATGCTCTGCTCCAAAGCCCAAACACTGCATTTTGTTTGGAATAAGAGACAGCTTGAGGAATGTGTTTTAAATGAGGTGTAATGCCCGTCAGCCTCAGCCCCCGAGAGCAGCACCGTGCTGGCAAACGGCCTTATCCCAATGAGGTGACACGTCTGAGGCCCTTCAAACGCCACAGTGTGAGGTTTAAAAATACAGAGGTCGCATTCCATTGTCCAGCAGAACTCTGGGATGGTGGAGGGTGTGTTAAGGCATCGAGCTGAGCTGCTGTGGCTGCTTCCTACTATGGTAGTGTTGTGTGGGCAGGCTGAGCTCTGCTCTCGCCCCCGGGCTGGGGCTGTCAGAGCCCAGCTCCACACTCCTTACCTCCCCTGCAGCAACTCCCAGGGCTGCCTTTGGAGCCTCAGCACACACCCAGAGCTCTGCCAGCACAGCCCTTCCCACTGGGGCAGTGCAGGGCTCCCGTCTGCACTTCCCAGGGACACCTGGGCTGAGGGATCACAGGCATTTGGCCACAACAAACTGCCCCAGTAGCAGCTCTTGTCACAGCCTCAGCCTGGCTGTAATTAGGAAGCAACCAAAGGGACAAGGAGCAGCTGAAGTGTCACTCAGATCTCACCATCACATGTACCACCCTGCTCCTGCCTGGCCCCTCTCCTGCCCCTTTTCTCAGCCTGTGGAAATTCTCGTCCCCATCATGGGTGCCAAGTGTGAAGCTCAGGGAGATACAAAGTCATTATTCAGCGAACAGCTTGAGCTGCTGTCACAGCGAGGGACATTCCAGCACCTCTGCGCTCAGACAGCGCCTCTCTGAGCAAACTGACACAAACTCACACCTGATCTTTCAACGTTTCTTTAAATGATGATCTGCAAGCTAAAAGCAGAGTGAGTCCCCCAAGTGACCCTGAGGCAGCACTCTGGATTTCAGCCATGTGAGCAGAACGTGATGCTCAGTGGGTTGCCAAGGTACTCAGTGCAAGAGTGTGTGGTAAGAGATGCTGAAATCAACAGCTTCATCTTCCCCCTCCTCCTCCTCCTCCTTCTCTCCCTGCAACCCCCAGCTCTAAAGCATCACATGGATGAGCCACTGACAGCAGAGCAAGAAAGCAGCTCCCCATATATCAGTTATGAGGCATTATGGGCACATTACATCAAACTCTAAATACAGAGGGCAGGAAATAACCTGATTTTTACCTCAAGGTGAATTTGTGTGTGATTAGAGCCCACATCCACCCCCAGGAGGGTGGGTGAGAAATGAGAGAAGCCTTGGGGAGAAGAGATGGCAAATTTTCTTCCCCATTGAGCTAGGAAAAAGCCACAGAAAAATCCTGGGATTGTGAAAGACAGACCAGCAATCCCCCTCTGCTCAGTCTGCAGAGCTCTGAGCACCTGAAGAAGTCTTCTAAAATACTACAACCCAACAATTTACCCACGTGGAAGTGCAGAGAAGACTCCAGACATCAATTTAGCAGGCTCCAGGGATTTACCTAATCAGGGCAAGGCCTTGCCCTTTCATTAGAGACAGTGGGAACTGAACCTATAAGAGTAATTCCCTTATACCCAAGTCTATAGGGGTGATGCCCTTCCTGCTCCTGGAGCAGTGGGCTGGGCAGACTTACTCTGAAAGACTAACAGCATCCAACCCTTCCCAAAACAGAGCTGCTGATGCTCTGACCCTAATCCTAATGGGATTAAGAGCTCCCTCACCAGCTGCATGGCAGCTTCAAGTCTTTGAAGTCTTCTCCAAGACATTTCAATCTGGGTGAAAGCCCTGCTGGCAGCATCCCATCAAGCCTCTTGGTTCCTCTTTTACCCTGTGGAAAGGCTCTGCCCACTGGGCTGGCACTGGGACTAGACTGGGGTCAGGACTGGGCCATACATCTCCCTTCACCACACAGCACCTTGGTGTCCTACCCCAGAACCCCAGCACCAAGCTGTAAACCTCTCTGCCTCTCTTTAAGGCCAGATGATGGATGTTCTTCCTGCCACCCTGTGAAGCCTCTGAATTTACTGCATGGATGGTAAATCTCAGCACAAAAGGAGATCAAACCCATCTGTTTCCTTATCCCCCTTTTCAGGCAAGAGAAGCAGCAGCAACAAAAGCAGAAATCAAAGCACAGCACGGGAAGGGTTAAATCCCTCTTCCAAAAACTCAGATATTTCCAGAGAGCTGGGTGGAGGGTCCTTAAAACTTCTCAGAGCCCAATATTTCCACAAGGGGAGCAAACACTTGACCTCCAGCTTTATCAAATTGGCTGAGTTTCAGTGTGACATTATCCTATGCAGAACCCACACCGAAAGGTCAGTGGGAGCCACCTCCTGCTTTCTCACCTATTAAAAGCTCTCCTGGGGAGCTGAGGAAAGGTGACAGCCTGTCTCCATACCCTGTGCCTCCTCTTGGCACAGCCAGAATCCAGGAGCTGCCCTGGCCAGCAAGAATTTGGGCTAATATAGGAATTACTGCTTTTTTCAGAGTAATGCCACAGATTGCTGTTGTTGCCCTGCTGATGTCATCACACTTCAGTTTCCTGGAAAACTAGTATTCCAAGAGGATGAAGCCAAGTTAGCAGCTTCAACCCATCACACCATACTGCACATCAAGGAGTAACACAGGATAGCACATACTGAATGCAAGGAAATAAAACAGGAATATAAAATATCAACTGCAATGTGCTTGAGTTCTGCTGGGCACTAAATAAAATGGTACCAATTTACTGAAAGGCAGTTACTGAACACAGCTTATCTACAACTTTAAGCCCTGCCTAAGGTTATTTAGTTTGAAATCACAGGTTTATCCTCAGTTTAAGCCCACCTAAGGTTACTAAATTTCAGACCCCTGCAGACTGCACTGATTTAGATCTGTTTTTCTAAAAGATATTTGGATGTGGTGTGTTTGTGTAACTTGAAATCACAGTGACCAACACAGCCTTTGAGATTTTCTCACCACTGAGACCTAAGGGAGAGAGTAAGTTTTGCTGAGTCAGAAATCCTCCCTGCTTCTGCCCTGGATGGATCTGTTTCCACATCACTGAGCTCCTGAAGGGCAAGGAGGGAAGAATCCCCACATAAGGAGGCCTAATGAGGAAGGCAGTTACTGAAAGGGAAAAAAAAATTACTAGTTAATCAAAAATCTCTCTATAATCAGCAGTAGCAGGAAAGGAAGAAGCACCTTGGACAGAAAACACTGATATTGGCCAGCAGTCTCTTTTTTATCTCTGCTTCATAGTTCTAGAATTCCCAAGATCTGGAAATCAGAATTATACTGCTGGAATTTCAGGTGTTATCAGCACATGGCAGGATAAAGTGTGAGAAAATGCATTCCTTAGGCCATTTCTAGCCACATCCTGAGTTTGTGCTGCTTTTGGGCTCTGCTTAATTCAGTCCTTTAGCCCTTACCCAAGTCTATGTTTGGTTTGAAGAAAGTTGGTCCCTTTCCACCACTTCTTGTCTTTCCTATCACAAAACAGGAAAGAATTAAAACTTTATTGGTGACTTAAATTCAGTGATTTCAAGCAAACTTGGGCACTCTGTCCTTACCCAGCTCCACACTGGCCTCTCAGACATGCCAACACTGTACAGTCAGAACTGGATGGCAACAGCTTTTTCACCTCACAAACTGTTTCCCTTCCATCCCTCATTTGACACAGCCCTGAACTTCAGTTTTTGGCTTTGTGATCTTTTCTTCTAAGGTGCACAGCACGTGACTGAGGGAGGGAATGAGGTCAGCTGCTCATTAAGGGCTAATTGTCCTATTCCCTGAACTAGAACTGCACTGGAGAGTACAAGATCTCTGCAAAACCAGAGATCACATTCTAAAATTAGAGCACTAATGAAGACTCATTAATAGGCAAGAATCTCTCTGGAATTCTAAGTGAATGCTAAATATATCTATATAATCTCAAATGCACCTTGAAGTTCCTTAGTCCCTCACTGTACAACTATTAGCAAAGATTACACACCAGCTCTGTGAGCCCAACACATCAGATACTCACTGAGGTTTTATCTGCAGGATCTGACATTTCATTTTCAGTGAGGAGCCAAGTTCTCAGAAAACCAAAGCAGCAAGGATCCAACTCCATTCTGAACAGCCATCTCAAGGTGTCCTAAGGTGTGCCTGGACTTGTTAAAGCTGCACCCAAACACACTCATCTTGAAGTAGTTTTAGTTTCCTGCCTGTTCTGAGAGCAGAGATGATAAGATTATCTAAGAACACACCACAAACAACTCCATTTTCATCTGCAGCAGAGGTCTGCAATACAACGAGAGAGCTGCAGATGAATCAGATGAATGTTGTGTGAGGAGAAAACAAAGCTGCTTTTTTTTTTTTTTTAAAAAAAGGATGCTTTGAATTTGCTTGTACATATATATTTCTGCCACGAGACATGTGATGAGCTGAAATCTATTCACGGCATCCCACAGCAATGGAACAAGGGAAGAACAGGATCAGGCCTCTCATCCACCAAAAAGCCATTAACAAAATGTTTGCTTTCCCTGAAATACACCCAGTTGGTGGATTTGCTCAATGGAAAAGCAGGAGCAGCTCATACCCACCCACCCCCAAGGAAAGTTTTGCTGTTCTTCCCAAATCACCTTCAACCAACCACAATTCAGTTTGATATTTTGGAAAGTTTAGAGCCCATGAAATTCCATAGAGAACAGGCACCCAGCTGTTTTCTTTTTTTAAATGGATAAACTATTACACTCCTCCCTTGTTAGATGTGACATACCAAAATATTTCCAAAACAGCCCATAATCTGCCTATTCTTTCTGTTTGCATTTTTGATACAACATCATAGAGGGATGATATTTTACCCTGATCTGCCTTACAGGGAGAAGCTTCTTTTCCATCTCGTGTATTTATTCAAACAGCCATTTTTCCTCCAACTGATACTCAAAACCATTTTTCAGCTTTCTAAAAAAAGTCTGTGTGCTCCAGCATACCTGTGGTAACAGAATAAATACAAAAGGAATTAAATTGCCAATATAAAGATAAGAAAACCCCCCATGTTTTGGTAAAGATTAAGGCAATCAGAACAGTAAAAAAAATTAGTAATTCCTCCTCCCACACATCAAGCCCACAGAACTGCAACAGTTTCTAGATTACCCAAAGCAGCTCACCCTTGAAATGCTGAGAATTTGTACCTGAAGTGACTTTGCTTCAAAAGGTGAGGGGAAAACACATGAATTCAAGCATTACCTGACAAAACCAGGAAGAACATAAACATGGAAAAACCAGGACAATATGGGTATTTGCATAATTTAACATTTCTCCAACAATACAAGGGAAGAGGGATGGATTCCTTTTATACCATTTTAAATGTCAGTGCTGTATACAGAATGTGAAGTGCTTTGAGTCACTGCTGTAAAAGCTTTTAGGAACATCCTGAAATAAAACTAAACTTCATTTTAAAGTAAATGCTCATGTACAGACTTTAAGTGACTACAGGGTTTAGTAAGGACTGAGAAAATGACTTTAATTCTCCACCATTGGCTCAATTCTGTGCACAGAGAAATCAGTCAGCTACAAAAAACGTCCTGTAAGTCCAAGTTAACTGTTGTCCCAAACTTCTCCTGGACAGCACAGGTAATGCCCTGGAATAAGACAAATTAATTCAACAAACACAGCAAGAGAAAAGTGCTGCTTTCAGTCACATCCAAGCAACCACTCCAGACTTCAACAGGAGCATGAGCAGAGACAGGAGCACACAAACAAGAGTAAGACCCTTCCCACCAAGGAGTACAAACCCCTGTATTTACAACTCCAAGCACACACTTAGCCCTGGACAGAATTCAGACATCATTTTCATCCCAACAGGCTCATTACACACCTCAGATTCTGATGGTTTTAGCCTTAGCAGGAATTTTTCAGAATGAAAGTTGCAAATAACCACGGATGCAGTTAGTCCCTTATACTTAATAAATAAGAAGCATCGAGAATCTTCATGGTACTGAGACGTACAGGAGTATTAAATGATTTCAGAGTCTATTTTAAAAAAAAAAAATAACAAAAAAAAGGTCCTTTGCTGCTGCAAAAAAATCATAGTTTCTGTTCTTCTAAGAAGAATGGCCCTAGGGATGTGTTCAAGTGCCAGAACAAGCAGCAGGTGAGACCTTTATTGCATCCCAAACCACTGTTCTTGATCTGCCCACTGAGCTGCTTCACTGTCACTGCCTTCCAAGTCCCCTTCTTCTCCACTTCCCTCCATGTCATCCACATCTTCTTCCTGGGTGGCATCCGTTGGGCTTTCCTCTTTTTCCATTTTCTGCAACCCTTCCAGTGACTTCTGATCGTTTGGATCCAAACTGAAGAAAGGAAGAAAAAGAAAGCATTGTCCTGAAACTTTTTTTCTCTTTATTTGTGGCCTCAGTGTAAAGAAGAATAACAAAATCTCATCTTGCTGTCTCCACTTCCTGTTTAACTTCAGCAAGAAGCTTATTTTAGCAGCTGATGCAACTTCCCCTAAGGGTGACTGTACCACTGAGTATTAAATCTCCATATAAAATAGTTTTGATCCCCAAGAATGCACTTATCTAAACATCCCACTCTTCCAGAAAACTTAGTCACCTCTTCCAACAATACTAATTATAAAGTGGCAGCAAAGCAGTAAAAATTTAAATGACTCTGACTAAATATATTATATGCAAGCAACAACCAGCTGACCCATTTAAGCTATACAAGTTTACAGTGCACATAGTGTGCTGGATTTAAGGCACACTGAAGTTGTTGGAATCAAAACATGGGAATATTTAACATGGTGACATCCTAAAATAACATTTAGGTTATGTTAAGTTGAATCACACTATTTAAATCTACTGAATAGCTCATTTTTATATAGCACCTTCTGGTCTAAAGGAATGGATTTTAAGGCACCTGACTATTAATTAATAACTATAAATAATTCAACGCCTTAAACTTTTTGTTGGTTAAGGAATCACAAGCTTAGTGACATGTTTAGTATTAATGCAGTCCCTACATTGTGCACTTCTCATATCAAAGCCTTAAGACCAACTAATTAATTAAGAGGATGTAATTCGTATGTTTTTGTTTGTTTTAAGGGAGAGTGATTGTAAAGCCACCTCTGATTCTCATTCTAATCAATCAGTGGCTCAACCCTTTACTTAGTCAAGCTGATTATTGGTTCCTAGAAAGCTGCTGCAGTCTCAGGGTGTGCTTTACCTCAGGGCTATACTGTACTGGTCCATCGCTTCCTGGTACTCATTGACAGCCACCAGGAAGTCTCCCAGGATCCGGTGCAGCACACAGTCACTCTGATTGGCCAGGGCATTCCTCAGCAAAGCAATTCCATCTTCATACTTCTGCTCCCTACCTGTTCACAGGCAAAACTACAGTTTTAATTAATAGCTGAGAGAAACCTATGAAGTCAGAGTGTTCACAGAGTCATCACAACACCAGACTGTTTGTCCCTTCAGCGCTGTCAGCAAGGAGGGCAGCAGCGATCTACTTCTTGCAAGATTAACTCTAAACAATGGTTTTTTGTTGCAATACCTGCTACACTCCCAATTACATCTACTTTGAAGTGGAAACATTCTGTTTGCAAATGCTTTAAGTGCTGGTGTGGTGTAGTATCAGTTGCTGGATGCAATGAATCCCTGTGATTTTCCATTCCAGATAGAACTGATAAATCCCTGGGCTGTAACATCACTGTTACATCCCTCACACCGATAAGTCTGAAGAACACTCTCCCACATACAAGTTATCTCTAAATAAACCAACATGGGGAAAAAAGGCACTTACTAAGAAGTTCTGCTTTCTTTACCACAGCTTTAATGTAATCAGGTCTTTGTGTCAGTGCTTTGTCCAGTAAGGTTTTTGCTTTTTCCTGTGTGACAGGGTCCTCCAGACAGACAGTTGCCAGCAGGGTGAGTGTCTGTGCATTTGCTCCCAGGGTTTTGTACACGTTGTTTGCCATCACCATGGCTTCACGGATGCTGTTGGATGCCAGGTAACACTCGATGAGACCTGGTGACACCAAATGGGAACATTTCAGTTATTGAGTCAGCACTGCAGTCACCTCCTCAGTTATTTGCCCAGCTGGCACTCCAGTAAAGAAATACAAGTGAGAAAGGGACTCTGTACATGTTAACCTACCTATTCCACAGATAACTGATTTCACCACTTTTATTTATGAGCAGAGACTAAAAAAAACAACCAAACTCTAAGTACATCTAATCTAACATTTTTGTCCAATTCCAATACTGAGATATTAATACTTCACCTGGACTCTTCACAACTCACTGAAGCTGCTGTTGAGATCAACAAGACTTAAATATTTAAATAAATACAAGAAAACAAAGCTCCCAGTAGAACTAACCATACAGTTCCTGTCATGATCCAAAACACCCAAGTCTGTTTATATCCAGTTTAAACAAAACAAAACAATAAAAAACCAACAAGAAAACCCCTTTGTGAAAACCATTCTCACAAGCCCATATGTTCTGTAGTATCTCTCATAGACCTGGCAAATCCTCTGACTGTACCATCACTGTTCCATTGCTGAGTCTGGTATCGTTAGACATGGTACTCTCTAGATGTTCTGGAGGGATTCTACTCCCCAGACATTCCAGACATCCTCCAGTCCACTTCATGATTTTGGGGTAAGAATAGCTGATTTCCTAGAAAGCCAAGAGGAGGACAGAACTCCTGGCTGTTCCCTTGCCTCCCCATCACCAGGACCCCAGAGCAGCTCTGCACTGACCCTCGTAGCAGTCGAGCCTGCAGGGCGCGAGCCGAATGGCCTCCCGGAAGTGGATGATGGCTTCCTGCACCCGGCCCATGTTCCGCAGGGCAGCTCCTTTCAGGAGCAGGGCCTGGACACTGTTGCTGTTCAGCTGGATGGCTTTGGCTCCCAAGTACAAGGCACGGGAGTAGCGTTTGCTGTAGAAACTGTGACACCTACAGAGAGATGAGGGACTGTAAATATGTACTGCCTGAGGTGCCTGTGTGCAGGCACGGAGGGGGAAAGAGAGGGAAGGAGGGATGGAGGGAAAGGAGGAAAAGAGGAAAAGGAGGAAAGAAAGGAAGAAAAGGAAGAAAGGAGGAAAGGAAAAAAACAAAGAAAAGACAAAACAGAAAAAAAGGTAAAGAAAAAAGAAAAAAAGGAAAAAAGCAAATTAAAAAAAAAACCATAGGAAAAAAGGCAAAGAAAAAAACAAAGGGGGAAAAAAACCAAAAGCAAAGATAGAAAAAGCAAATTAAATTAAAAAAATGAGAAAAAAAACAAAGAAAAAACGTGAAGGGAAAAAAACCAAAGAAAAAACGCAAAAAAAAAAGAAAAAACCCACAAAGAATAAAATAACAATAAAAAAAAAGAAAAAAATGCAAAGGAAAAAAACCACAAAGGAAAAAATCAAAGGACAAGACCCAAAGGAAAAAAAACAACACAAAGGAAAAAAACCAAGTAACTGCTGAGCTTCTTTCATTGGAAGTTAAGAATGTATGTTCCGAAAAAAACTCAACAGCTCTTCAGGAGTTTAAAAACAAAGCTCTGAATATTGAACTGTCACAGTTTTTCAATATATCACTGTTATTGCATCTAAGTGGTGACTCCAATAGGTTTAAGGATGTAGAGAAGAACCAAAATAGCTATTTATGGGTAAGGCAAGAAAGGAAAGAAACCAACTTACCCAGACACCACCCAGGGTTCCGCATGTTGGTCAGAAATATTGAAGAGGCGGCAGCCCAAGTTCTCCACATCCTCGAGTCGACCTTCACGTGCCAATAAATAACCATACACATCCATCCCTAAAGAGACGTGTTTGGAGATCAACCCTCAAGAAATGGAAAGTTCATTGACAACAAGAAAAAAAACCACCAGAACCAAACCCACCTACTTTAAACTGTTCCATTACCAAAAGGGCTCAAGACAGGTTCTGAATGTCAGTTCAGTACTGGTAAAACAATATACAATACTCCACTGCACGTGGCTGTTACTCATCAGGTCAACCTTCTTTTAGGATTTGCTTACCTTTTATTAGGTAAGGATCCAGCATTTGTGCTTGTTCAAATTTTAGGATAGAGTTTTTATTATCTCCAGCTCTGAAGTAGAGATCTGCTAAGCTCCCCAGCAAGTCCACGTTGTCCCTCAGCAAGGACTTCTTCTCCAAAGAGCTTAAAGAGAGACAAATGCCCATTATATATAAATGTCACTTTCAATAGCATTATATATGATTAGTATATTATATGATTGCATAATAAACCGAATAAGCTCTTTCCTCTCTTACCAAATGGTGTTTATTGCTCTTGTGTTATCTCCAGTATGCACAAAGGCGTACGCCTTGATCCACACGGAAAGCCAGTCCAAGTTGGGAATGCTCTGGATTATGTTGATGGTCATGGAGGCCACTTCTGCTCCTTTCACTGACAGTGAGAGCAAGCCTGTTCAGGACAGTACACACATCAATCTCAGCCACCAAAAACTGCTTTTGACACAAATTAATTGTCTGAGGACCAGAAACTCCATCTCTTGACAACCATAAACATGCAGCTTGTTAAAATTTGCATAACATAAGCATTATATACCACATGCAAATGCAAGACAGTTACCCAGTCCCAAGCATAATCCAAATTATAGCACTGTTTAACACTGCAGACACCCACCCAGGATGGCATCCAGTGCCAGAGGGCACTGCCTCAGCACTTCTTTGTAGCTCGTCACAGAGGAGCGCTCCTGACCTGCCTTCTTGTAGAGATTTGCCAACATCATATTGATCTACAAACAACAGAAATGTTGGGAGAGTCAAGTGTGAGAAAGGAGCAAGAGTAACTAAGAAAGGTCAGAACCCTGTCCTCAAGTCTGCCTGCCTTCTGTTCTGGGCAGAAGACAGAATTACTCACTCTTCTGAGAATGCTGTAATGTAACATACTGTACAAGATCAAAATCGTGGCTTCTCTCTGAGTACAGACAAAAATCTACATTCTTTTGTATTTGCTCAGAGCATCTTGAAATCTGTGTTTTGCACATAAGAAGTCAAAAGATGGGCAAGTGTATAGATAGGATGTATCCACTACATCAGCCTCTTCCAGTGGTTCTCCCTGTATCCACGGAAGTGTTTGAGAGAATGAGCTTAGGAAGGCAGAGAAAGTCTCCATTCAGCTTCTGAAGGAAGTCATGATTGATCAAAGAACAGAAATTATCTGAGCTCTGCACAACACCAGTAGCTGGTTTCTGCTACAACACTTTCATTTACCAGTGTGTGCAGGCAAAAGGTTTGTTTTTCTCAGTCTTTTCTTCTTCCTCTGTTCTGTAAATTGGCCTTTGAACAGAATACTCTGACACTGACTGCAGTCTAAGCCATGTACACTTTTAGGACAATTTAACATGAAACACAGTTGACTGACCTGATGTGTTAATCTTTTAAGCCTTTATGACTAACGGAGCCAGCGAGCAAAGACTCCATGGATTTGGCACTGCAGACCACAGTGGGATCTAAATATTTAACATTATCTAAACTGTGCTTTAAAAGGATTAAAAGATTTTAAAAGATGGAGCACTAGCAAACCTACTTGCCAAATTCTCCAGCCTTCCAAGGATCTTACATTGCTCCAACTATTCAATAAGTTAATAAAGATGCACAAAGCATTTAATTCCCTTCCCCTTTTTGAATTCTTTCTAACAGAGAGAATACAAAATTGGTCTGATTTTAAAGAAGTGAGTTCAAATAAGCCAATTTAAAATCAGAAAATGTTACCACATAACAAAAGTAAATATCAAGACATAATAGCATTTTACCTACAGGTTATATTCTTTTTTTGACCAGGCACTGACCAATAACCTGTGACAAAAACCTGCCAGAACTAACCTTTGGGGTCCTCTGTCTGGAAGGAATCCCATCAAGAATGGCAATGGCATCTTTATCTTGCTTCAGCATTGTGTAACATTCAGCCATTTTGTATTTCACTTCAATTTCTGATGGTAAACACTGAAACAAAAAAGGATCATTTAATACAATGTTGGTTTAATCGGCTAAAAAAAAATTAATAGGGTTTACTCATTAAATATTTATACTGTGTTGAAAAATATCCAGTGCAAGTAAGTCAACAGTGCCACTTACTGCTGGTTCATATTGTTCCTGTCTTCAAATGAAAAGCATGAGCCACACATACAGAAAAATTTCATGTTCAAGACTGTTTTAAGTTTTCCATCAGAAGATAAAACATTTGATGTTATAAATTAATTAGTCTTAAGTGTCAGGTTTATTTGACAAGGTAAATCCACAATCTAAGGTATTTTAAAGACATGTAAAGGTGGAGCTCAGGTTTAGTGCTGACCTCGGCAGTGCTGGGATAAGGGTTGGACTCAACCTTAAGGATCTTTTCAATCTCAATAATTCTATAAATATTGAGTCAGCAACATTAATTTTAAGGGGGAACATGGCCACTTTACACAGCACATTATCAGTTTTAAATACCTGGCTTTGGGGTGTTGATGTAGCATTCCCAGCGGAAGGTCTTACTTTGGAAGTTTTACTTAAGGCTTTTTTCTGCTGCAAGGCCATGGTGTACTTACTGACAGCATTCCTATATTCCTTGTCATGGAACAGAGAGTCTGCATGATAAACAAGGAGCTGGTACTTCTGAGATGGTGAAAACAGTTCCCTAAAGAAATGCAAACAGAAAGGCGGAGATCAGCTGGCTGCTTAAGAACCAAAACCTCACAGATCCAAAGTATTTGCAGCTTTGGTTTGTCTGGCTTCAACTTCCAACTGTTGATGCTTCTTTACTATTCTGGAAGGACCCTTGAGTAACAGGTACTAACTCCAAACACAGGGATTATCTCACCAATTTCTTTTATCTGCATTTAAACAAAGATAACAGCCAGTCCTGACACCTCATCAGCAACAACAGCTCAGTGTTTGGCTGCTTGGCCACTGCCCCCATCCTTGCCACAACAAACCACAGGCTGTCAGTGTCCATTACACTGGGTCAACTTTCAGGATTTACTCACCTCTGATTATTTATTAGTATTATTATTTTACTGACCTTTTTATTATCCAGCATTTGTGCTCGTTCAAATTTTACAGTTTTGATTGAATGGACTCGAGTTTAAAAAGCAACACAGCTCCTTGTACAACTATCCTGGTCCTAATCTGTGTTTCCACATTTTAGAAATCCCAGTATGCTTGCAGAGGTTTTGGAAGAGTTAAGGTTTTGGAATGGGATTTGGACTTCAAACAGTACGTAAAACAGACCTAAAAAGTAAAATGACAGCTGAGAAACAAAGGGGATCTATGGATTCAGGGAAAGAGCCACAGGGCACCCCTGGAAGGAGGAAATCGATTCTATTACTCAAAAGATGGAGAGAGAGTGTTTACAAAGGCCTGGAGTGACAGGACAAAGGGGAATGGCTTCACACTGACAGAGTAGGTTTAGATGGGATATTAGGAAGAAATTCTTCTCTGTGAGGGTGGGGAGGCCCTGGCACAGGTTGCCCAGAGAAGATGTGGCTGCCCCATCCCTGGAAGTGTCCAAGGCCAGGTTGGACAGGGCTTGGAGCAACCTGGGATAGTGCAAGGTGTCCCTGCCCATGGCAAGGGGTGGAATGCAATGAGCTTTAAGGTCCCTTCCAACCCAAACCGTTCTGGGATTCTCTGCCACAACACCCCAAAAGGACACTGATGCTGGTACTCAAACAGAGCCCAACTCCATCCCCGAGAGGGGACAGGACCGGGATAAGACAGGGACAGGGCGCAGGGACAGGAATAGGACAGGGATGGGACAGGACAGGGTGCAGGACCAGGATGGTCAGGATAAGACAGGGATAGGGCGCAGGGACAGGAACAGGACAGGGATGGGACAGGACAGGGTGCAGGACCAGGATAGGACAGGGATAGGGCGCAGGGACAGGAGCAGGACAGGACAGGGCGCGGGACCAGGACAGGACAGGGATAGGGCGCAGGGACA
>VYXB01002857.1:98182-110209 GCA_013397135.1 Pachyramphus minor | reverse complement strand
CAGGGACAGGAACAGGACAGGGATGGGACAGGACAGGACAGGACCAGGACCAGGACCCCCCAAACAGCCCTCGCTCCCCCCCGCCCCTCAGCGCCCCCTGCCGGCGGGGCACTCACGGGTTGTTGCCGCTCATGGTGAGGAGCAGCCCACTGAGCAGCCGCACGTTCGAGTGCAGCCCGGCGGCCGCCATCTCGCGCACATGCTCCACCACACTCATGCTGCCGGCGGAGCGGGAGGGACGGGAGAATAACGGAGCGAAGCACCGAGCGGGGCACCGGGCAGGAAGCCGCCGCCGCTGCCGCCACTCCAAAATGGCGCCACCAAGGGGTCCTCGCGCGCCACCGCTTGCGGGTGCCCGCGGCGCTGCCCATTGCGGCCAGACAGGCGCGCAGGAGGGCAGCCCGGGGAGGAGCGCGTGCTGAGCCGAGGACCCCTCCCGGTTGCGGCGGGGCGGGAACGGCGTGAGGGGAGAGGGAGGGGAGAATGGGGTGGGTGAGTGGACAAGGGGTTAGGACACCGGGTCTAAGGAGATCCCGCCGGGGTGCAAGGGGTTCTGATGGGTTTTGTCTGTCCCATGGAAGACACACACTCCCTGTGCTTGCCCTGCTCCCGAGTCTGCCCCTTGTTCTGAGAATACTCCCTACTGGCTGCTGCAGCCAAATGTGACCGAGGTCCCCGAAATAATGAAGCTCCTACCTGTAAAAATTGGTAACTGAGGAGAAAGGACCTTCAAAACCTGCATTTCTTCTGTGCCACATGCAAGGGAAACGCCTCACTAGAGCCTTCGTTAACTACACAGAATAGGCTGGCTGGATGAATCATAAAGTTTATTTCCCCCACTTTATTACAAAAAGAATGTGAAACAAGGCTATCCTATTATTAAAAATGGAATTAGTGGTAGCTTGTAGTTTGGACATGCCATCACTGCTGTTTGGAGAGGAGTACAGCTCTCTGCAAACAGGGCAGGCAGCAAAACATCACCAGCACTGGGCTTCAGGTAACACTAAAAGTGTGTTGGTGCTGTGTGGTGAGAGTGAGACAAGTACTGCCATGAAGGAAAAAAAAAAAACCAACAAACCAAACTTGGATTTATGTTCTTCCAGAAACCATCTGACTGACAGAACAGCCAGTTTTTACCAGTCTGAGCGTGTTTGAATCCAGGAAGGCAGCCACAGACCCAGCTGTGTGGGATCTGCCTGCAGTACCATTTGAAGGCACTTTAGTGCAGTGGAGCACAGCTCTGTGAAGATAAACCTGCTAAATAAACAGGTAAATTGCTGGAAGTGCAGACCCTGCATTTATCCCACTATTTTCAGTAGGAACTATTAATTTTCTACTGATTAATGTTACACAATAATCATAAAATCAAAATTGTTTGGGTTGGAAGGCACCTTGAGGATTATCTTGTTCCAACCCCCTGCCATGGGCAGGGACACCTTGCACTATCCCAGGTTGCTCCAAGCCCCATCCAACCTGGCTTTGAACACTTCCAGGGATGGGGCAGCCACAGCTTCTCTGGGCAACCTGTGCCAGGGCCTCCCCACGCTCACAGAGAAGAATTTTTTCCTAATATCCCATCTAAACCTACTCTGTCAGTGTGAAGCCATTCCCCTTTGTCCTGTCACTCCAGGCCCTTTTAAACAGTCTCTCTCCATCTTTCCTGTAAGTTCCCTTCAGGCAGCTCTGCAGGGGGGGTCTCACCAGAGCAGGTCCTTTCACAGAAAACCCACCTCTCAGATTTCCCTGAAAATTGTCCATGAGACACACAGTAATTACCACATTAATTACAAGTGAAGTTTAATGAACACAATGTAAAAATCACTGCATGGACAACACGGCATGAGAGGTCTATTTGCCCTGGACACTGACACTGACTCCAGCCAGCAGAGCAATGACACAGCTCCCTTGCCCCACAGCAGGCCTGTTTCTTCTCTTAAATACCAGTCATGTTTTAGATGCTGTAGCCACAATAACAAAGCAGACTGCATCTGAAACAGCATGTAGAAAATCACTTATTAAGCACCAGCTTAATAATTTTTGCTTACACAACTTTTTGCTCTACCCCCCGCCCTCCACCCCTCATTGACAGGTTTGTTTTTTTCTTTTTCTTCATAAGCAATTAGTTCTTCCCTGGTACAAAATGCATCCAAAACAAAGGCAAGAGATGTGAACATCTTGCTGTGGAAACACTTTAAGTTGTTGCCACTTTGCCTCTTCACTGCCCAGGGCCTGAGAGACTCTTGTTCATGAACTGCCTCTTCACAAAGCAGATCCACCACTGCAAAAGGAAGTACAAAGTCAGAAAATATGCAAAAGTGTTTTCCATGTGATGGATAAAGTAGTGACTTTAAAGTATTCAACCTCTGACACATAAAAAGTGTTAGGGCCCCAGTTTTGCACAGAGTTTTCCACACTGGTTTCTACTGAAATTTAGGTGAACAAGACAACAGGAATGGACACAGTGAATTAATAATTTAGGACTTTGAGTTGAAGTGTGAAATTCTACTTTCTATTATTTCTCTTCGTTTTATTATATTTTATTCTAATATAACTATAAACAAGAGATGCATCAGGAAGCTATGCCTTTGAAACTAAATTAGCCTAAATAATTCCAATATTAGACACAGTCACAACTGCACATGAAACATGTGACCAGTCAGGAGGCAATTCACTCACTGATTAGCTTTTTTGTTTTAATCTGGATAGGAGGCCAAACAACCTACTTCAAAGCAGCTCTCAGATCAGAGTTGCCTGGGAAGAGAAACAGCATCTCTCGTGCCCGTGAACTCCATTTGCAAACCCAGCCAAGAGCAGGTGTACAGCACTTTGAAGTTGCACCAGACACCCCTTAACACTGCCCTGCCTTTTCAAGTCACCCAAACTGGCATTCACTGCCATGTCACATTAGATTAAATTTATTGATAACTGGCAGCTGCCATTTCACTGCAAACCCAGTGAGGCTTGGCCAAAGGTGCCACACCTGACCCTCACCCCCATTCACACATTGCTGTAAACACACCCCAAACCTCACCAGCTCCGTGATGGTCCTTCTGAACTCTCACCTTGCTGGGCTTGTCACTTTGAGGATCAAACACTTTTTCACAGAGGCGAAGGCCAGTCTCTTGCCTCAGCTGCTGCAGGTAGGCCCTCATCACCTCTGAAAGCAGCACAGGGAAACCAGGGTAAACTGGGGACCACCAAGTCAAACTGGATTTAACAGCGAAGCATCAGATAGCACTGCTTCAGGAGAGAGTTTCACATCTGCAGGTGCCTGCCAGCTGGCTGAGTTGGTTTGCTCAATTTACAGCAATATTTGGGATATCTATGATATTTTTACCAGTAAAAAGGATCATCCAAACTGCTTTCTTCTCTCAGTCGCCTTTGCTTATTATTGTGGGCTTTGTATTCTGCCTTGGGCTCCATTACTAGGGTTTAGCTAGTGATTATCATGATAATTATTTAGCTAGTGATTATCATGATTATCTGATGCCCTATAAATTTGTTCTGTTGGATCCATGGATCCAGGGGGCTCACTGAGCCCTTGAGGTCAGAAAATCCAACTTGTGCTGCCTTCAGCAGACAATCCACATATTTAGAAAATCCAGTTTTAATGGTAATTTTTCTAATTGCAGTCACAGAAATGCAGCTAATAAAGCATGAGCCCAAGGAAGCCCTCAGAGGTGCTGGATCAGCCTTACCTTCCTCCTGCTTGTTGGCAGGTTTGGCGTAAATGGCATTAAGTGGAAAGCCAGGCTCCCCAGGGATCGGGAAGTTAGTGATTCCTAGTGTGTACATTTCTTTCTCTCCTTGGCCTTTGGAGTTACACTGGAAGAACCAGGCAAACAATGGATTAGCAGTTATAAACAAAAGCTGAGGGAGCATTAGGTCCAAATATTTTACCAATCTGTAACAGTTAAAAACTCATCAAGAAGAGCAACACAACATATCCACAGCCTTGGAGTATCTGTGGCTCTGACAGCTGGGACTGGGGTGACTGGGATTATTTGTGCCAGTGGGAGGAGAATGTCAGGAAATCCTTTCCTGAGTACAAGTCCCGGAACAGACTCTGTTTCCCTCCTGCACAGAAATTCACTGTTCTTACCTTTTGCAGCTTCTTCAGGCACTCAGAAATGTAGAGGGTTACGTAGATCAGTGTTCTATCAGCCTCGTTCTGCACAACAAGAGCAAGCACAGAGCCCAGGAACTCTTAGATTAAGAGAGACTTTGTGGAATTCATAAAAGCCTGAAACAGGAATGAGTTCAAGCCATTTTGGCCTAGTTTCCCCATGAGAGAGGGACTTGCAATTCATGACATCTACCCAACTTCAAGTGGAAGGGGAGATTTTGTGATCTAATAGAATTATTTCCTTGAAAATAAATTTATATTCACAGCACCAACCTTCCAAAGAACTACTACATACACAGTATATTTTAAAAAATTACCTTAATTTCGTAATTTTTGAAGAAAACATTAGCTTTGAAGTAGTAGATGGCTTCATCTATGATATCAGTGTCCTTAGCTAACAAAAAAGAAATACAGAGTTTAACATTGCACTGTTATACCTCATCTGTCACAACTTTTACTCACTGAAATACAGAAATAAGCATTATTGCAAAGGCAATACAGAAGCAGAAGTCAGCTATGTAACAGAGAACATGTAAAACACTGAGGAGCTCAGACTGTAATATTTAAGCTTTCTACTCTTATTAGGGGCTTTAACTTCCTTATTCTCCTTCCCCTGTGCTATCTCACTTCACAAACAGCAGTTCCTCATTTTTCTACCAGTTGAGTAACTCACCAGAGTTTTAAGAGCATGAAAGGATCAATTTTTGCAGTGCCCCACCCTGAAGTGCTGCCTGTCCCCCTCCTCAGCTCCCGAGCAGCCGAGTGTCTCCAGCCACAGACCAGAGCACGTTCTCTGTAGCTGAACGCCACTTCCTCCAACACAGAGGGTTCGCATCATCACATCCTCCCCAAAAACCTCAACTTGCACAGCTTAACTATTTGAGAACTTCTTTTCTCCTCTACAAGCTGCAAACCTCTCCCTTTCCCACCCCTGACTGCTCTTGTCACTCTTGCTCTTGGAGCAACCCATGAGATGAGGAGTTACATCCAGGCAGGTTTTCAGACATAATTATAAACTTACTTTCCCGAGGTGCTGGGCCCTTGAACTGGCTTCTGATGGGTAACAGTGCCATGTTCCCAACTAGCTTGGTGTCTGAGTCCATTAATGTGGAGTGGTAAGCCTAGAACAGGGGAAAGCTGGTTATTGATCCTACTGAAAATAGATATTTCCATGTCCAATCCCCTGGGTCTCCATATGATGAGTCACAGTCTAGTTCGTTATGATGCTCCCAGCAATGTTTCCTTGCATAAACACTGTTTTCTAACAAGGCCCAGAATTTGGTGCCATTCTGGTCAATGCCAGAAGAGTGTCATCACTGGCACCACTTGCAGTCATGGTGGTGGGAGACAGGATAAAATCCATATGGATGATCTGCAGGCACAGTTCATCCCTCCAGCTCCCTGACCCCATCCTGGGGGCCCTGTGTAGTTCACTGAAAATCAGTGGGTCTTTTAAAAATTATATATTTAATTTCCATGTCTACTAGCTAATAATAGCAGATAATTATAGATAAAGCCAAGCTTAGCACACTCAAAAATAAAGGCTTTTCTGTGCACTCTAAAACTGGTTTCAGTAAAAAAAAAAAAGTTTTCTGCATATGACAGATTTTTCCTGGAAAACCGATTTCTAACAACTGATACGATTATTTTGGGGCACTTTCCAAATGTTCCCACCCACTGTGCCAGCCCACTGGGAATCCTTCACCTCCTCCCAGCCCAGGTTTTTGTGGGGGGCAGAGGAGGATGTGACTGGGTTTAAAGCAGTTTATTCGACCCAGGGAAAGGTGATGTGAACAAAGGCAGAGGCAAGTATTGCTCCGATCACCCTCTCACCCGCTGGTGCCGGGTCCCACCCTCCCGGCTGCGGGTGGATCCCTGCCAGAGGGAGAAAGAGGAAGAGAAGGAGGGCGCTGGCCTGGCAGCAGCCTCCCATACGAGCCTTTCCCCGCTCTCCGCAGGGCTCCCCGCAGCTGCAGCCCCTCGTTCCCCCGGTCAGACCCCTCCACAGAGCCCTTTCCCCGTCCCGCCGTCGCACCCACCGGCATCTCGAAGGGCAGGAGGCGGCTCGGCGGGGCCGGGCGGGAGGGGAGCGGGCGAACGTCCAAGAACGCGAACACAGCACTCCCTCCTCCGCTGCAGGAAATGAGGCAGCGGCAGAGGCGGTGCGAGCACGGAAGCGGAGCCCTGCACCGCCCTGGGGGCACCGCAGCAGGAAGGGATCGCGGGAGACACCGCTCTGCCCGGGCGCTGCCCGCACTGGGGAAGCACTCTGTGATGGGGACTTGTTTGCTTTTTTTGATCCTGTGCGGTTTCCCTCTTTGCCTTTGCTGTGGCCAGCACTGCAAGGAACCCCTCCTCGGTCACTCCGTGCCACCTTTTTCCAGCCACGCTGACATCCGAGAGGTGAGCTCCAGGCTCAGCGAGGTCAGCATCACAAGAGCACATTAGGGATGCTTCGCTCGCAGCTGGTTTTCTCTTCTCATTTGCTCTGACCTGGTAAGGAGTCATTTGCTCTGACCTGGTGCAAAGGCAGCGCGCTGCCCCGGTGTAAGGAAGGACAAAACGGCTCCATAACACGTTGTGGTCAGAGGGATACAATATATTCAGGTGCACACTCCCATTACTATCAAGCCATAATCTTCCCTATGACCCAGCAGGCTGAATTTTCCCCCTCATAAATGATTCATGGCATGTCGGGGAGAAAAAATGGGGAGGTTTGGAAGGTGAGTCAGAGTAATCCAACTGCAGAGCTGGGCTTTGTCCTTTCAACACGCCACCCGTGCGACTTGTCCAAGGATGTGCCGGTCTGGAGGTGAGTTAAGCGACCCAAGTTGCCCCAATGCTTGAGTGGTTTAATTCAGTCAGATCAAGTTCTGCCACACAGGGATTTTTGGGAGCCCCTTTCCACTATACGTGCAGGATTTGCTGCTCTGTTGAACCTCTCTCCCAGTTCTGGCTGTGCCTTGGAAAAAGCAGATCCTTACTTCAAAAATAAGTACCAAATCAGTAGTGATCCTTTTATTTAAACACACATAAGAACAACCCTACCCCCGAATAGGAAAAAAATTACACTTTCCAGACTAGAAGCAAGAAACTACAAAGCTCAACTCTGCCAAGCTGCTCTCACACCCCAGGGTTAGGTAAGTGCAGTTACCTCCAAGTATTCACTCCTTGGTTTGGTTCCCATTAAGGGGAATCCTCACACTCACACATCTGCTGACCAAGCTGCTCCTACAAAATGACATCAATTCCACAAGACCATCACTGAGTTCTGTTTAAGGTGATTTTCTGTAAGTGTTACACTGTACTGAAGATGTCATCGATATAAACCACTTCAAGTCATGTGCAAGTTGTATAAAAAACAGCTTTAAGATGGCTTAAAATCTAGAATCTTAAAAAAATATGTAAAACACTCATGTCCTTAAAGAAGGGTGAGTGACCACCCCCTAACCAGCTGCCCCTTTGAAATTGCCAGTCATCTCTTTCTCTAATTCAGGCTCAGTTCATGAAATACAACTTTCACCCTTTAGAACAATTCTTTCTCTCATCTAGTAATGAAACTAATTACTCACTGCTGGAGATAAATATTTGTTACAACATACTTAGACTCAGCTTTGCCTATCTGGCAAATCATTCATTTGTTTCAAGCATTCCTATGCTGAAATGAGATATATCTATATGAGGGGAACTTTTATATGCACTAACACTGGCCTATATGTTTTATAACACGTACACACACAAGAATAAAAAACTGTTTATTAAAATAGTTTTGAGGTCATATAACTCACTCTTCACTATAAATATTAGTTATCTTACAGATAAAACATTAATTGTGTTTGTGTAGGGGTTGGGATTTTTTTTTCATTTTGATTTTTTACCACAAACAAAGTATTTTCCTCCCAGTTTGAACATACTTTTTTTTTACTCATCCACACGATCCTGAAAGTATTCATCCACAAGAGCAGATTTATCTTCTTCACATTCCTGCCAAAGAGAAAACAGAAAAATACAAACTTTATATATAGGTCAAAATCTAGATCCAAGTATTCTGCAGTACACAAGAGTAAAAAAATTAATTTTAAAATGGAATAAAAGCACTGGACTTGTTCTCTAGGTTTTATGAGCTCAATAATAAAACTAGAGAGGGCTTGGAGCAGATTTTAACACATTCTATGATGTATTTTACACAACAGAATTTATTTCTAATCCCTGTCTCATATACAACACATGGGTTGAACACAGGAATTATCAGGAGAGTCTGAACAGTCAGGCAGGAAAAAATCTTAAGTGATCTCAATGGTCCTTTCTGACATTGAAGGTTAAAATTCTGTTGATTTTGAAAACCAAAAACACTACTTTTAAACACAACCCTTTGGTCAATCAGCATATGCAAGATGCTATTAAAGAATTCCACTTTTTTAACTGGGAATGAAGATGATCCAGCCATTGTCACCAACAGACTAAGGATGGTCTGCTCTGAACCGCACTGAGACAATAATTCATCAGCAAGGCAAAGAACATATTTATCCTGTGGATCCTTTTTTAGTTTTGTCATCTCCTCACCAGAAGCACCTTACCTTTGGCTCTTTAAATTCCAGATCCTCTCCATACTGGATGGTGAAGTCTATGTGCTGCAGAACGATGTTGATACTTTCTTCGTCAGAGCGGTCGAAAGGCAGAAATCGAACCATCCCATAGTCATCAATCTGGGGGGAGGAGTCAAAACAAAGTGCAGTAAGTAACTCTCAGTCACAGCACTCTAAGCCACCTCCTTAAACCACACTTGTCTGCACTGCTAAAATACCACTTAAAGCCACGCTGCAAAACAGTGGCAATTCCCCACTCAGAACATCTGAGTTCTACATAATAGAAAAAGCTGTTTCCTAAAGGAATCAGAGAAAATGCATTGGCTACAATGCAAATATCAGGAGTATAGTATCAATAGCATCAAGAATCTGAAAAAATCTGAAAAAAATAAAAGAGCTGAGTTAAAAGAGACAAAAAGTGATGCTGAATTTAAGGATACCAGTTCAAAAGCAATATACCTACCAATCCACATATAGATTTAGTCAGCTTTTTAAACCTTTTGCTTTTCAATATATTTGAAGAATCTTCAATCATAGAATACATGTCAGGGTCTAAGTACCTGGGAGAAACAAAGTCATCATTAACACTGGAAGTCTGTCATTTAGAATGACACAAGAGATCCAAGATGATTATTTACAGAAAAATCCAGGGATCAGTACAAACATGGAGCTGTTCTTTTGACTCTGACTAAACTGTAAGCATCCTATTCAGCTGTTTAAAGACTATGTTTAATATAAACCAAATCCATCTTGTCCCATTCCAAAAGAGGATGTTTAAATTGTGGGAAACATTAGACTGACTTTTGAGTGAACTTTGCCTCAATATATCACACTACAGAGTAAATAATTTTTTGGAACTTACTTTTCTATTTCCTTCTTGGCTTTCTTGCTCAGCAAATCCATTTTGGTCATGATATTAATCTGTGGAATCTCTAAAGATATCATTGCACTGAGTGCTGCCAGAATTCCAGAGATAAACTGAAAAGAGAATGAAAAATGATGTATTAAAGTACAGAAAAGCACAAACCCAACATGCAGGACACTCAACCCCAGACCAAATCTAGTAATGAATATATGGAACATGGACACAAAACCGTAGGAGGAGTTGGGATGTGAGGAGTTTCCTGTTGGAAAAGGGAGGTGCCAAGTATCCCACATATTTTTGGAGCCTCAAATCTCAATCTGCCACTGGAAAGGGCATTAAGAAAACTCAAACTCTTCTCAGGATTGTTCCTGATAAATGGGGAAAGTGGCCTGCTCACTCTCCAGATCTGAGAAAGCTCTCATGGAATCACATTAGATTCCAAGAATTTAAATTGGAAGGGACTTCTGGAGCTTATCTGGGTCCTCCAACTGCTCAAACAGAGCAGCTTCTAAGTCAGACCAGGCTGCCCAGTCCAGTTTTGACTCCATGAACGTTCACTGCACAACCTCTGTGCCTGTTCCAGTCTGACCACTCTCCCAGTGCTGGTTGTCTTTACATCCAACTGGGATACCCCTTGCTGCAAGCCATGTCTGAGGCAGGTGAAGACAAACCTCCCTGGGCTTAGCATTTTCTCCTCCAGGCAAACCCAGCTCCCTGAACGGCCCAGACACTTTGTTCTTTATCAATATGAACTTTTCCAACAGCTTTCTAATGGGTACCTTAAAAGATTCCACCATGAACTGAGAATCCACGAGGAAGACTCCACAGACACGGAATTCCCACTGCTGGAGCTGCTCCACCAGCTGTTTCATCACTGGCAGGTGTGTGTAGAGCTCGATCTGACCTGGGGCACACTCAGGATATCAATGGGTAGGAATGGGCAGCAAACGGGAATATTTCACAGTTATATATAAACATGGAATTACACTTCATATAAATAAAAACTGGTAAGAAAAGCATCTTCTTTTAGGCAACTCTGACTGTTGAAATGACAAAGAAATAAAAGGGTTTTTTCCCTCCCTTGACCTCCAATTAAGTGTTATTTGCAGTTGCCACAGTGTCCCCACACCACATGTTGTTACCAAACACCAGTGCAGTCACCCAGAGCAGCCCAGGACCAAGCTCACTCCTAAAACATCTGGAAGTGACTCTGACAATTCTTAATAATACAAAAAAATGTGAATTATCACAACCAACTAAACCCAAAGCACTCCAAATTTAATACTGTGATATAAAATACCATATGATACCAAAACATTGATGTGTGTTTACCTGGGCAGTCAAACAATATATAATCATCCTCCACGTGCCCCAGGCTCTCCTCCAGCCAGTTAAAGTTGTTGGCAAAGTACTCCATGCAGAACACCAAACCTCCATTGGGGCCAAACCTCAGGGATTCATCCTCCATCACATCGTCCACCTCTATCAGCTCACGGATGTCTGTGGCAACACCAAACACTGGGAATAAACCCTCCAAACAGTCTGGGAGGTCAGAGAGCCAACATTCCGCCACTGCAGCAAGGGGACCTCTATTGATGAACTAATACATACTCATTACCTTTCCTGAATACACACACATATGCTAAATACTTCCACGGACCGATCTGGATATGAATAGGAGTCTTTTGAGGGTCCCTGGTGGCCGTTTGGGGAACATCCCATTCCCCAGATTTTCCTTTCATGGTCCTGGATCTGCTAATGATCTTTTCTCTTTGAAAGTGTTTCAACTATGAGGTCAGGTCAAGATGTACTTTTCTTATCATCTTTGTTTAGAAACACTTTGTTCTCAAAACTGTGACATGTGCAGGTAGATATTAATCACTGGCACAGGTAAACACAGGGATTAAGCACCAGCTGGCACAAGACCATCAGTCCCCGATGTGGGGAGTCAGCACCACTACAAGACTACATTAATCTCTGACATAGATGCTGAGCACTATCGGGGACAAGACCGGGCATTATTCACTGATACAGGAACCAGACGTTATTTTGATGCTTGTGCCGGCACCCCCGGCGCTCACCTGCCATCACGGGGTAGCTGAACAGTTCGGCCGCCGGGTCCAGGTTCACCACCTGCACGGCGCGGCCCAGCGCCTCGCAGTGCTGCACCATGGTGGAGCAGTACGTGCTCTGCAAGGCACACACGCCCGTCAGGGGCTGCCCGGGGCCTCCCCCCGCCCGCCGTCTCCCCGTCGCTCCCCGCTCACCTTCCCGCTGCCCGCCGGGCCCATCACCAGCTGCGCGTACCGGGGCATGGCGGCGGCACCGGCAGCACCGGCGGGGAAGGGCCGCTGCGGCGCTCCGTAGCTTGGCGGAGCACGTGTCTCGGGCGGCCCCTCCAGTACGGCGGCCCGGCGGGGCCACACCGTGCCCGCCCCTCTCGCGAGACG
>VYXB01002857.1:74991-98010 GCA_013397135.1 Pachyramphus minor | reverse complement strand
CCCTCTCTCCCTCCCATCCCCTCAGTTCTATCCCCCCATCCCCTTACCTCTCTCCCTCCCATCCCCTCACCTCTCTTCCTCCCATCCCCTCACCTCTCTCTCTCCCATTCCCGCAGCTCTGCTCCCCCATCCCATCGTGTCCATAATCCCCACCATGTCTGATTTCCCATCACCCTTCCCCCCGACCTGCCCTCACTTTAGCCCCATAACCACTCAGCACCCTCCCTCCCCCATTTGGGGTCTCCATGGGTACCCCAGGATCTTTCCTCTTGCTGTGGCCATCTCCTGCCTTTCCTTGTCCCTCTACCCCAAATCTCACCCTGTCTGGAGCCCTGGCATTCTCCCTCAGCATTCCTCATTGCCCAGCACAGCTTATCCTGGCTCCAAGGCTCCCTCTCACTGGCCCTGGGGGATTTCTTGTGTATTCCAAACTCTTTCCTTCTTCGCTCCTCTTTTCTAAGCCCTTGGCCTGAAAACCTGTGTGTGCAAACCAGCATTAAGTCCATTAGTGGGCTGAGTTTGGTTTGCTTGTTTTATGGTGTTTGAGGATTTTTGCCAGTGTCCTTGGATTGCAATTCTTCAGGCATGGATTTAAATGACCCCTTTTCTTGGCTAGTATGTGAGAGGTCTCTCCCCTGTTCCCCAATGCCCCCACTGTTCATATGCCACTGATTTACCACAATAATTCACATTGTGCATAACCCAGTGTTCTATAATTCCATGTGGATTTCCTAAAGGCCTTCTTTAGTTTACACTGCATTTTGTGTCAGTAATGTGCTACAATTCCATAGTGCTTGGTATCTTTTGTAGCTGTTTCCCCCATATTTTTTCATTATTATTTGACTCCTGCTTTTTCCCCCCTGATCTCTCTTATGCTTGTACCTGTTTTCTCTGTGATCCTTTGGGATCCAGAGATCTGGATTCTGGCATTCTTGTTGGGTTGGGAGGGATGGGACTAACCCAAACCCAGACCTTGGGTCCTGATTCTTCTGCTCTGTGACCCCCAGGCGTGTGACATGGCCACGGATGTCGCGGAGCCCGTGGTCCCTGACTGCAGAGGGGACGGGAGGAGCGGTGCCAGGTCGGATGCTGACTACCCCCTCCGGGTCCTCTACTGTGGAGGCAAGTGCTGGAAGGACAGCTGTCCATGATCCCCACAATGTGCTGTTTGTGAGGGCAGAGAGGAAGAGAGAGTCTCTTTTGGTCAGATTTTATTGAGAAGCTGGACCCTGGTCAGCTTAACCTTTCTGGTTGTTCTTCTGAAATAGCTTTGTTATGTGTTTTATCTCAAGCATTTTTGGTCAAATGTAGGGATCTTCCACCCTGATAGACAGGACTGACAGCTCTCTGTGTGTGAAAGGAGTGGGAGCTCAGATCTCTTCCTGCAGAAAGGCAGTAAAGGACAGAAAGGGCCTTTAGTATGACAGTAAAAAATGGAATACATGAGAGTAATTACACTGTGTGTAGAATTATTCTTTACTCATTACATTGTAGTTACATGGATGAAATTTAAAGGGGAGTAAATAATTTAGGTATGTTTTTTAGGTAGGTTTGTCATTTTGCATTGGGCTTGAATACAGTTGCAGGGGATTAGGAAATAGTCCCTGTTGTGTGTGAAAGTCTACACGTTGATTTGGGTGGTTGTGGGGCCAAGTCCCTCTTTGGGACTTTGGCAGCTCTTGGAAAAAGGAAAGTTGACCAAACCACGTGGTATTTTATTGGGTGTATCTTTTGCCTCAGGTAGAACTGGTGTTTCTTTCTGTAACTTCTCCCAAAGCTTTAGGCATCTCCCTCCCTCCCTGACTCTTGCTGTGGTGGTTTAATCCTAATGCAGAGCATGTGAGCACAGGTCTAACGAGAGAGGAATTAAAATGTGGAGTGGCATCAGTACAGTAATGGTTTTGAGCCAGTGTGGGATTATAACCAGAAGTTCTGATGTAAGCAGGGGTGTAAGTTGGACTCGATGATCCTTGTGGATCCTTCCAACTCAGAATATTCTCTGATTCTTTGATTTGGAATTTAACACTGAGGCTGTAAGTGGAGAACTTCTTTTTGTAATTTGTTATTTTTTTTTCTTTTCCCTTCTTTCTCAAGTCTGTTCGTTGCCAACAGAGGTGAGTTAATTATTTTGTTGTCTGATTTTTTTCTTTCTGCCTTGTGATTCCTGACTATGATGATTCTTCCTGATATTTTCTGTCTTTTAATTGTGCTCCCAGCCACTGTCATCTTTAGGATAACGTGAGGTTTCATATGTACTAATATTTGTATTCAGTCATATTAAGGAGAAATGACTGAGCTGAATATCAAATGTACTTTGGTGTATTTGTGATGTATTTTGTCTCTCCTCCACCAACAACATTCTTGTGATTTTTCTCTAGTACTGTGAATACATGCCTGATGTGACTAAATGCAGACAATGGTTAGAAAAGAATTTTCCAGATGAGTTTGCAAAACTTACAGTAGGTAAGGATCTTGTCTGTTTTCCAACTGATACGTGCCCTCAGACATATTCAGAAATCTTTGAGCTTGTCCAGTTTCTCATCTCTTCCCTTTTCTTGCTGTATCATGTGGAAGTTGTTAATACTTTTCTTAGGAGTCTACCATGTTTTTGGATGCTGTGAAATATGTTTGATAATGTTTGATAATCAGTGTGTAGTTTCAGTAATATTTGAGCTTTCTTAAGGTCTTGGCTGTAACCAGTCACCCCTGTGCTTGTTTCCCATCAAAGTTAGTTCGTTGGATTTTATGTCTGTCCAGTCTGCTGTGGAGGAAAGGTTATTAATAATGGGGAACTTGTTCACCAGCATTTGGAATTTCAGTATTAACATTAGCATTTATTTCATTTGCATAAGTACTGCAATGAAGATGTAACACATATTGGTCAAGGGGCTGCTGCATTTCAGCAGAATTTACTGATTTAGCGAAATACCCTTGTACCATCCTGTTCCTGGAAGGCTGTGAGTGTCTGACCACTAATTTTGTTCTTTTTCTCCTCACTCTTTTCTGATGCATTTAAGAAAATTCACCTAAACAAGAAGCTGGGGTTGGAGAAGGCCAAGGAAATGTGGGAGGAGAAGAAGAAGAGAAGAAGAAGCAAAAGAGAGGCAAGGTCTAAATAGTTGATTGTGGTACTGATTTATAAGCAGTTTGGGGCATCCCTTTCTCACCTGCTGGTCTGGACCAGGGCACAAATTCCTTGGATTTTGGTTGTGAGCTGTGCTGTGACTGCACAGAAGATAGTTAATATCTTTAGGTTTTCATGCTGAGAAGGCTCAGGAACATCAGACTTTGGTTACCCTGGAGTAACTTGATGACTGTACAGAGAGTCAGCCAAGATCTTAATCTGCCTTGAAGAATCCTAATTAGTGGAATGTAACTTTTCCATGCTTTGCTCAGACTAATAAATGCCCCATATGTGAAGTGTTCCCACAGGTTGGCCTAGAAACAGACAGTAGGAAGGATGATCAATCATGTGCATTTTTGCGTCATTTCAGGTGTGGGGTTTGCTGCTGGTTCATATATCAGTGTCTGGTTCATTCTGGGGTCGTGCTTGGATATCCAGAATTTAATCTGCTGTGTAACCCAGCTCATGACCTCAGTAAATGAACGTGAGGAGGTTGCTTTGCCTTGGACACAGACCCTGGGGATGTTAAACTCATGAAAAACATTGGAATAACAGTTTGTTCCTCAGACTACAAACCAAAGAACAATTCCTGAAAGAGCAGTTAAATTTACACCAAGCACAGTGATCAGTAAAGCGTGGGGAAAAGCTCTTTTTTGGTAATTGTAGTAGGGTCTGCTGTGCAACCTGTATTGAATGAACATTTGACATGTATATATTATTATTTCACTTAATATTGAGGTTTAGTGACATGGGGTCTTTCTTAAATAATAATAAACCCGAGACAGTGTCCAAAATACATTTTTGTTACCAACAGAGTTGGGGAAATAACAGTTCCTTTGTTTATAGGGATTAAATCTGACCATATATGCTTTTTTCTTTGATAAGTGTGTCATCATTTAACTAATCATGTAACCTTATGCTCTCTTTTAAAGGTGGAAGAGGTCAGATAAAACAGAAAAAGAAGACTGTACCACAGAAAGTTACAATAGCTAAAATTCCCAGAGCAAAGAAAAAATATGTCACAAGAGTGTGTGGCCTGGCAACGTTTGGTGAGTTGACTTTAGCCTGCCTTAACCTCATGATATTTCTTCTGACTGTATTCCAAGGGATGACCTGCTTCTGTCTGTGTGAGGTGGAAGTCCCAAGGTGCTTTTAGGAGTTCCAAAGGTACACTGACTTCCCTCAGGGACAAATTATTCAAGTCCTTATTTTCGGGTCTTTTTGCAACAGATAGGGCTGTGGGTTTTTGGAAACAGGGCTTCACTTGTTAGGCTTCAGACTAGTCTATTGTCTTTAATCATGAAGATGTTTAGTTTTAAAAAACCCTCTTATTTCCACCAAACCTGTAAATATGTTATAGGCAATTAAATTCACCTTGTTCTTGAGACTGTTTAAATAAGGCCTGAACTGCCTTTCCAATCAGACAGTCAAAAGATTAGCAGCTTAATGCTGTCTGCATAGCTTTGGTTCAGCTGCAAACAACCACTTGGTGTTTGTAACATCTTACTTCACACATTGATCACAAATTCTGTTTTGCGAGTAAGTTTTAACCTTTTTTTGGATAACAAGCCATCCCCCGTGTTTCCTCCATGAGAGGAAACATCATCTGATTTCTTGAGGGATCAGTAATACCTTGGTCTAAGCTGGCTATCTTTGTGCTGGAAGCCAGTCTCAAGAAGTGTTGGGACATGTTTCTGGAAAGAACACCTCTATGGAAAAACTTGTTCAATAACCATAGGAGTTGTTCAGAAGTGGAGGTGTTTTTTAAACATTTCTGGATGTGCTTTTCTGGTGAGTGTGTGCAGCACAGTTCCATGTGAACAGAACATGTAGAGGACATTCAGCAGTTTGTACCTTGAAGCATTTGCTGGATCTGTAGAGTCAGATGTTTTGGGTGTTAACAACAGACTTTGCTTTCAATGGAAAACATAGCAAAGCTTCAGCTATAAACTGCCACTACTTTTTCAACAGTCAAAACAAGATTTTGGCTTTGAGCTTGAGAAAATACTTTAATGTCAGTGACTGTACTTAAATTCTCCATTTTCCCCTCAACAGAAATCGATCTTAAGGAAGCACAAAGGTTCTTTGCTCAGAAATTTTCCTGCGGTGCCTCAGTAACAGGAGAAGATGAAATCATCATTCAGGGGGATTTTACAGATGATATTATTGATGTAATCCAGGAGAAGTGGCCCGAGGTAATAAATGCTTCCTTCTGTCAGGACTCTACTTTTCCACAGTAACCTGTGACTTTCCCATGATTTTGGAAAAAGATTTATTTCATCTTTGGCAGCACAGATTGTTGCACAAAAATAAAAGAGCAGTTGCTGCATTCCCACCCTATAAAGAGGGAGGCATGTCAGAATAAGTCCAGCTGTGGCTTCTTTGTGACCATTTCTTAGCAGTGAATGTCTGAGTATTCTTATATTGCCATCCTATTTTTCAACACCTCTTAAAATATTGCAAATTTAAAACAAACAAACAAACCCAAGCCCTACTCATTTGTGCTTCAGAAGAACAGCTAATTTGGGGTTGAACCAAAATTGATGGTTGAGAGCTGTAATTGCAAATGCTTTCACTGACTCTCCCTTGTCCTGGTACTTCCCAAGTGGAATTCTTTTTGAAATAACTCCATATTCTGAGCCCTCCAGGCTCAGCTGTGTTGTGTGAGCACATGTCACTCACACAGAATTTACAGCAGGGAATCTGGGGTGGTGCTGTTTACTTCTCCCACACTTCATTGCATTTACAGGGGTTAGTATTAAATGAGATATGTAAGAAGAAAATACATTTACTTTGCTGTGTTTTGCTTTTTTTCCCTTAGGTGGATGATGACAGCATTGAAGACCTTGGAGAAGTCAAGAAGTGACAGTGAAAGACTACCTTTATTTAATTAAATGGTTATAAATGATATAGCCAAAGTGAGGCTTCTAAATCCATTTGCTCTGCAGTGAAACTGTGGAGAACCCACACCCTTGGCATTTTCACTGTTCTGTATAGGCTGCTTGTTTTTTTTTTCCTTTTTGTTGTGATATTTGCCAAAGTTAAATCGGGGTTCTACCATGCTTACGCATGAAGTAGATTTAAATAAAATTCCTGTTCCTCACTGAGTACAGTTTCTGGGATTTTTTATATATATTTCCTTGAGCTATCTTACAGGAAAAGAACAATTTAAGTCGAGTTTGTTTTTCATCTGCTGTCCTTTCTGCTGAGCTTACCTGAGTAAGCCATGTGGCTGATGTACAGACACTTGTACCTCTGACTTACTGCAGAGAATTTTAGAAATTAGAATGGAACAAATCTTCCGGTTTGTTAACACTGAAGGACAGTGAGTCCTGAAGTGGTCAGGCAGCTTTGCTGTAGGTCACTGCCAAGCGAGTTATTTATTCTAGTAAGTGGAAACACTGAGGAATATGTGAATATGACTTGAAAGGTTATCCTGTTTTCATCATTCCAAACCGTCTCCTAACCCTCTAGGGGAGGCAAGCATAGTGGCTTTATGCTTTTAGTTGCTGCTGGCTCAAAAATGGCAGTAATGAACACAAATTAATAGTGAGCATATTCCAGGGGCTCTGTCAGCAGGTGAGGGGGGGTTCCAGCTGCACACTCTGTTCTCTGTACACCCACAAACAGCCTCAAGCATCAATTTGGGTGCTTTTTATTTCACTGCTCCATTTAATAACAATAAATGCTCCCTGGTGGCACAGTCGTGGAAGTGACACGCTCCTGTCGCTGTGACGTGAAAAGCGAGGGGCTGAAGTATCACGTGCCCTATTCTCCACCCATGAAGTTTGTTTTTTCAGTGATCTTAGTTTATAAACCTTTGGTTTAGTTGGGAAAGGTGTATCTCCAGAGGCAACTGTATCTCTGCAGTAGGGAATGGTGTATCTCCAGTGGCCTATCTTTGTCGAATTCAACTCTCAGAATTCTTTTCTAAGCTACAGTTTGTAGTTTGCTGTTTGTCTGCTTGGTTTTGGGGAGCCCTGCTCAGAACCAACTTGCCTCCAAAAACCATCAGGCACTGGGATTGCAGTGCTGTCCCCAGAGCAGTAGTGGGTGCTTGGATAGGGAGTTCCAGAAGGTTTTATTTAGAGCTTGATTGCTGTGATGAACTGTAACATTCTGAAAGTAGATTAAGGATATGAAAATAATTGGTCTTGAAGTGTTCTAGAATTTTTTTAAGGGATTTGTCAATGATTGTATGATTGGGCTAATTTTCCCTCTGTATGCAACAAAGTCAAGCAGTATTCTGCATTTTATCTAATTGTCTTGACCCAAGACATGCAGGGTAGTCACACCTCCAGCCTGTACTATCCTGCTGAGCTCTTACTCTTAGCCTTACCCTATTAACAACCTTATTAATTACTGCGTTTTTGCAGCAGCCCCAGCCCCGCGGGCGGGTCCCGGGACTCGAACCGGCGGCCCCGGGATTCGATCCCGCAGGCCGGGTCTCTAACCCGCCGCCCGGGGACTCGAACCCGCGGCCCCGCCGCCCCGCGGGGCGGAGCTTCCACCAACGGCGGGCGGCGGCGGTGGGTCGGGGGCGCCGGGGGGTAACGGGGGGCAACAGGCGGGGGGGATCGGGGCTGAGGGCACGGGAACTCCTCGGGGTCGGGAAGGGCCGGGACAGCGCGGGGGCCCCGCAGGCCGCCCCGGGGAGGGAGGGCGGCCCGCCCGGCGCGGTGGTACCTCAGGGCCCCCCTCGGGCCTGGGCGAGGCCGTGGGGCCGCGGTCTGCGGTCAACGGCGTTTGTCCTCCCTCAGGTCCCCAGCCTCGGGGTGCTGGGCTCAGGAGCCTCCATGGTGGATGAGGCAGCCCCGAACAGGTCCCGGTGTCCGCGAATGCCTGGCAGCGCTTTGGCTCCCGGTCCCCCATGAGTTCATCACTGCTGCGCTCTTCTTTGTCCCAGGTAAAACATGAAAGTGCCGTTAACAATCCGCTCTATTTTTGGCAGGAAATTACTCATTGTGCTGCCGACGGCTTGAGTCATGGAGCACAGGTGGTACCACTTTGTACTGAGGAGGGTTTCAAGCCAAGGGCCGCGACTGTGAGGAACTTTTTGGAATGGTTTCTATTTATAATATAAACATATTTCAACTTAAAATAAAACCCTCGAGTTTATTATCTGAGAACATGTCACTTGCTTGTGTTGAAATGCGTTCCATATCTCACCTTTTACAGGCACTTAGCCCAGATCACGAGAACAGCATCATTAAGAAACAGAGACAAGAACTCCAGCTTTTAATTGCAGAACTGAAAGAGCGTGACAGGGAGCTCAATGACATGGTTGCTGTGCATCAGAGGCACATCCAGGCCTGGGAAGGTGATCGCCACAAAATACTGACTTTAGCAGAACGATGCAGCTTATTGACCAGTAAGTATTGTGAATATGAAGAATAAGATTTTGGTCTTTTAAGTACATTCAGGTGCTTTGACCCCTCCATGACAGCTTTGCATCATTTAAAGAACCATTTCCTACCCTTCAGCCTTTAAATTGTATTGTCTCTTTCTGAGATCTAAACTTTCACCATGGTACTGAAGTGATCTGATCTTGGAGGCTCTTTCTCGTTTGAATATGTAAATTAGTTCTGTGAATTCTTTAAAAAACAATCTGATTAAATAAATGTGGGGGAGAGAGAACAATTTGCAACATGCTGGTATGCTGCAGAGCCCTGTGCCCCAAAGTTATGCTGCACAGCCTGCTTGGTTTCCACAAACCACCCAGTGAAACACCTGGCAGCTCTGAGCAGTTGCTCATTTCTGAGTCACATGATTTTAAAACAACTGGATTAAATTAATTCTGAGATTTAAAAAAAAATATTTCTGAGATTTTAGAAATTGCATGACAGTCTCTGAGCTGTTTTCTCACAGAAAACCTTGTCTCCTTCCTTTTCAGGTGAGCTGAACGACAAAAATGCAATTATAAAATCACTGACCAAAAGGTTGAAGTTCTTAGAATCTCAGCAGAATGACAGTCAGGCAACACTTGAAAATACACAGCAGAAGTTTAAAGAGCTGACTCAAAAAGTGACAGATTCATCTGTTCACTGTCAGGCTCTGGAGGTAGGGGTTGAGTAATGGTCTGGTTCTGCAGTCTGTGCATGTACAGGATGCCAGTGGCATTTGGGAATTTCACTGATGAATAAATAATTCATATTAGGGCTCCTGAGTTGCAATTGTCTTTTAGTACAGTAATGTGAGATCAAAGTAAAGGTCTGATATGTTGGGTAAAAAAAAAAGGGTGAGGGGCAAAACTTTTCTAAGCTACAGTTTGGAGTTTGCTGTTTGTCTGCTTGGTTTTGGGGAGCCCTGCTCAGAACCAATTTGCCTCCAAAAAATGTCAGGCACTGGGATTGCAGAAGGCAGCGCTGTCCCCAGAGCAGTAGTGGGTGCTTGGATAGGGAGTTCCAGAAGGTTTTATTTAGAGCTTGATTGCTGTGATGAACTGTAACATTCTGAAAGTAGATTAAGGATATGAAAATAATTGGTCTTGAAGTGTTCTAGAATTTTTTTAAGGGATTTGTCAATGATTGTATGATTGGGCTAATTTTCCCTCTGTATGCAACAAAGTCAAGCAGTATTTTTTCAAGCATTTTATCTGTCTGATTGAACTAAGACATGCAGGGTATTAAGACCCTTGATCACAAGCAAAGTGTGGGACAAAGTGGGGAACAATTTTTACTCCAGCCCTCTTTCCTCCAGCTTGCTCAGGATCCCACATTGCCACTCACAGTGTTTAAATAACGTCATTTGCTGGAAAAAATACTGACTTTGAATCACTGAAGCAGTAGCTGACACTTATTTCTGTTTTCTAGGAGAAAAATCAGGATCTCCACTGCTCAGTTTTGGAACTGTCAGTTAAAACAGGCCAACTGCAAGCAAGGGAACAGGAGCTTCTCACTATGCTTAGGCTGAAGGTAACATCTGTCCTCTCATGGGCACTGAATGTGGCCACTCTGCAGTGCAGTTGTTGGTGACTGCACCACGGGGGTTCTGTCACTCTTGATCTCACTCATGTTTAAATCTTAGGCTTGTGTGAGCAGGGAAAAGTGGTGAACAAACAACAAACTGGTTTATTTTTATAAACAAGCCCATTTCCAGGCTTTGATTTTGGTTTTTGTTCCTCGAGAGCTCAGAAGATAATCTGTGAAGTCACTGTAAATACTGCAGTGGGATGCACTGTTGGTTTGTCAAAATCCATCCTTAATATAAAAATTAGGAATACATTCTGTTTCCTGTTTCAGGACAATGCTTTAATTGAAACAACTGATCACATTAATGAGTTTACATGCAAATTAAAAAAGCTGGAAAGTGCACTGCGTGCAGTGAAGTCAGAGGATTTCTGTCTCAACAAAGAACAAAAAGAGCTCAAACTGACACTGAAAGAGCTAATGCTTCAGACAAATAAGCTGAAAGGTAAATGCTTATTCTGGGCTCCTAATTTAGTGTAGACCAGCATGGTTCCTTTTCATTCTGGGAAATACCACATTTTGTTTTGTAGATGTCCTCTCTGAGAAGATGGAGGAGAACAGCAAGCAGCACGAAGAAATCCTTCACCTGAAACACGAAAATGGCTGCTTGAAAAGTGAGCTGGCTCTGGCAGGTAAGGGTGGGCAGTTGGCTTTTCATGCCTTAGCTTTCAACAGCTCAGGGACTCCTAGACTGCAATTCACTAATATCTGTGAAGGAGGCAGCTTCTTATCTACCTTCCTTGAAGTTTAATAAAAGAATATCCCTTGTGTGCCATTCTTGTGTGAAAGCAATATCTGGGGCTTCTGCAGGGACAGCTTATAGAATCTTGTGAAAGCACAAAGTTCACTAAAGTGATTACGTGTGGAGGAATAAATGGCTCAGAGTGTTCTCTCCTGAAAACTTCTGAGACTTTCATGTCTCTTCTTTTTCTCCTTTCCCCCTTTCCTTTCTGAAAAAGTTAAGTAAGTCAGTCAAGGAAGCACAGTATTGCTGCTGGTAAAAGAAATCCAGGTGCTGAGGAAAAGTTGAAGGAAAATACTGGATTGTTTAGTTGTCTTATGGGTTTTGTGCAGGGGAAACAGATCCCATTGATCCATCTTAAAGAAATGGTTTTGGTTTGGTTCAGTACCACCTTCTCCTGCTACACAGCATCAGCAGAAGCACTTGCTTTGTGTCTACTCACTTTAAGTAATTAAAGAACTGTCTGTGTTTTTTGAAACAGTGGAGAAAGCCGAGAGGAAGGATGAACTTTATCAGTTTGCCAAGTCTAAACAGGCGCGGATTGAAAAGGAGTTATCCAGTTTGCGACAGGTACAGCCCCGATCGTGTTCCTGCTCTCAGGTTATAAAAGCATTTTCAGGAACTTCAGACCTGCATGGAACAGTACAAAAAACTTAGGTCTGGCTATTATTAATTATTAATTAAGGAAAACAACCAAATTTTCTGTTTCTGCCCTGCTGGGGTCGCTGTGCAATGTTGATTTATTGGGGTCAAACTGGACAGCCCGTGGTGCCAGGCTGGGGAAGTCACGTGAAGGGCAGCAGGACTGGGGTGTACACACCTGCCCAAGGTGAACTCAGCAGCCTGAGGGACATGGTGTGCTGACAGATCACGAGAGACTTAAACCCTGTGTGTTCACCTGCTCTCGGTTGAGGTTCTCAAGGCATGTTCCATTTTTTTTAATTGCAAATATTTGGTAGGTATGTTATCTTCTGCATTAGCTTCACAAAAAAATCCCCTGCAGTGAAAGCCAAATCCCAGGATCACCTGTAATTCTGTAACATTGAACAACGTAATAACAACATGTATTAAATATCATGTAACAGTAATGATATTGTATTTGTAGTTCCATCTTAGAAGAACACTGAATTCTTCAATAGAAATCCTGTTTATTGCTGCAAAATGTTATTTTCCTAATACATGCAGAGATGTCCTCTTAGGTTTGGAACTCTTTGACAATAGTTGGACTATGGGTATTGGTTTACAAAAACAATTGAGGATGTGTTTTGGAAGATAAGCAATGTTCCCGCAGCCCAGACTTTCACTAATACCCATCCCTGTCTTTACCAGATGTATGTAAAACAGCAAAGTGACTTACAGTTCCTTCATGGCAGCTCAGAGAGCCCTCAGGCCTCAAGGCAAAAGCATGAAAAGATGGCAAGCAGAAGGAGGTAAAGTAATCTTTTTTTAAATTTTTTTTTTTTAAATAGTTTGTTTTCAGAGAGAGACTTCACTGTTCAAACACAACTCACGTCCTCCCAGAGGTGTGTGCTGGGTCAGGATGGCTTTGCTGGACTCAACCACAAACATCCAGTGAAGTTCTCAAATACCTTGTTTTTTATTTGGTCAGGAGACACCATAAACATCAGTCACAGACTGAAGTGTTGTGTCAGGCCAGACAGCTCATGATTTTTTAAAAAATGAAATAGTCTGGTGGTAGGGGTGTTAATCTGGCTTGCTCCTGGTCTTGTTTAAAAAGCAAAGTTTATTTCAGGAAGTAAACGTTAAATCAGGGAATTGGTGCACACCCTGGAGGTTCAGACAGAATCACCACACTGTATAAAACATGAGGGAACTCTCAGACTGATTTGGGAAAGTAACAGCCAAATCTGGGCAGAGTTCTGTCGGGTTTTGGCAGGATCCAGCTGCCTGTTGGCATTTGAGCTCCCAGAGAGCCGTGGCAGCAGCCTGTGTTAGTGTAGAGCTTTGGGAGTGCAGTGGTGGGTGCTCTTTACCTGCAGTGTTTCTGACTTGTTTTTATCGTGCCGTTGTAGCACAGGGGTGACATTCTCTGCCTCTGAAAGCCACAGCAAGACACACATGGGTAGGACTGAGGGCAGCCACAGGATGTACAAGGAGTGGGGAACTGCACCATTTCCAGAAAGTAGGGTAAAAACCACCCTTGAGATGTGTGGAGTAGATAATAGACAGTTACTGAATGCATCAGACTTGGAGGAAACTACCTCAGCCTTCTTAAACCCATGTCAAAAAGTTGTGAAAGGCTTGGCTGTCCCCACGGAAGAAGGAGGAAAGCAGGATGTTGCATCAAGCTTTTATGAGCTAGACAGTGAAATATGTCGTAAGGCAAACAGCACAAGACCATTGAGAAACAGGGAAATTGGTGACAAGGGAGTGGAAAGCAGAGACCAACAAACCTTTGAGACATCCATACCTTCGTATGAGCGTTGGCGTAACATCCGAGCTCGTGTAGATTTGCAAAGTACTTTGATCCAGAACGGCACCACGGGTGACAAGACTGGTAAGAAAATCAAAACCAGGGAAGAGACACCTGGAATTCAGCTTGGCCAGAAAAGGACTTCTGTGATTCGCAAGTCTGAATCTGACTCCTGCATTGGAAACTCCGGCACAAGTGGAAGTTCCCGGTGGAAGCCGGTGTCAGATCAGGAATGGCTGGAGATTTTCAAACCCATAGAAAGAGAAGGAAGCGTATGCAGTGGAAAAGATTGCAGCTGTTTGGATTCTACACAGTAGATGAAATGTGCCAGCTTATAAAGGTTATGAGCTTTTTACATTTAAGAGATTGGTATAAGCTGTAGTTTTGTAGAAGCTTGGGTGTATAAACTCTCAGTAGTATCTCAAGTGATGTTTAAAGTAACTGTTGGTTTGAAAATTAGTCTACCAACTCAAAAAGCAGCGAATTTAAAATAAAAATAGCTCTTAAAGTATCATGATTCTATTTTTATGCATTTATTTTTTCTCATCTCTTATCCCCAAGAGCTGCGTGGGCAGGAGAAGCTGCAACACCACAGAACTTGCCAAATAAACTAATTGAGAAAAACACAGGTTTTAAAAATCTTATGATGCTGCTTGTAACTCTGCTGGGTAAAATATGTTCTGCCCAGAGTTGTGCAGTGATGTTTCTGTGAGGCAAGAAACAGATCCAGGTTTTGTGTGATGCTTTGGTGACTGTGTTATTTCTGTTGAGAAATCACACTGTGGCTGGGCACGAATCTAGGACGGGCTCTGAGCACAGGCTGCTGCCTCACTCAGGGCAAGAAATGAGATGGCAAGATTGAAAGGACAGCAATCTGTCCACTCTCCAGTTCGTGGGACTCTATCCCTCTGTTTATGCTGGGGGAGGAAAAGGACCCGTGGGGGATTAGCAGAAGGAGGTTTCTAATGCTCAGAAATGTCGGAAAAAGACTCAGGTGTCTCGGCGGTGTTGGAAAGTATCCAAGATAAAAATACTGCTTCACATTTCCAGTAGTGGCTTTATGCCTGCACAAGCAAAGGCATCCAGAGCTGGGACTTGCTGTGGATTTGTTGTCTTGGTTCCTTTATCTCCTTTCAAAAAACTGATTTAGCAGCTCTATTATAGAAGGATTTCTGAAGTTTTACAGAGATTTCATAGCTGCCTTTTAGCCAGAGGAGGATCTTTCCAGCTGGTAGTTTGACAAGTACAGTAAATGAACAGCTGTTTAAACCTGCTGTGAATGTTTGCCAGCAAGCCTGCCCTATATCCAACCAGATTAATGTTATGGAGTGGGGAGATCTGATGTATGGCTGCTTTCAGTCCTGTGGCTTTTAAAACAGAAATATCATAGAAATCATTGCTGCAGTGAGACAGACCTGTTCAGAAACAAGGTGAATGGGCAGCCACTGAAAAAGAATGCTGTCCTGGCACATTCCCCCAGGCTTAGCTGAGCCTCGTGTGTGGTGTGGGCTCTCTCTGGTTTCCACTGTCTCTACATCATTCAAAAGACTCTCTTACATCTACCCTGACCTTTCTTATCTATTCCCCCAGCAGCACCAATGACACACTGCCATCCCTCCAAATCCCTTCTGAGGCTGGATAATGAAAACTGCTTTCACTTTTTGTCTTGTCCTGTTTGTTTTGTCCTTGAGTGATTTTGAGGGGAAAAGGAACAAACTCAAGCCAGGCAGTGTTTATAGAGCAGAGATCCCTCAGTGAGGGGGGGCTGTGCTGCCCATCTGGGATTTGCTGCTGAGCCATCCACTTTTCTTGATGCCCACACTTGGTCCTGAGGCCCTGCTAATTGGAGATGGATTGACTCAGTGCAAATCCCAGACTGTCTGCTCTCCAACCTCTGCTGACTTGGATTTGCCAGGGAATAAATCCTTGCCCTGTAAATAGGAGGAAGGCAGGAGTATTGCTTCTGAGGAGGGATTAATGGCAGAGACCAAACACAACGTTCCTCCTGGGACTTGAATCTGGATCCTCCAGTTTTCCACCGCTGGTTTCGTAGTGCTGATGATGTAGTTCGTGTTAGGGAAGGGTGCTGGCACCTCCCTGTCAGCCCAGCAAATATTTTTGACATGAGTTCTTGAATTCTGGAACAGCCAACAAGAAGGCTATTAAATATCTTCTCCAACAGCAAGGGGGATTGTGAAATCCAAGAGTGAAGGAATGGTTTCTGTGTGCTCTGACTTGGTGACTTCATTTATGTTGGACCAACATTTGCTGCCTTTGGATTTTTATCTCAATTCTTGTTTTAAAGGTGGAGCATCAGCAGGTTCTTGCTCAGTCTGGACTAAGCCACCTATTCCTGAACCATCTCTCTGCCTCCAAATCAAACCTGCTTCCCCCCTCCCTCCCAACCTGTGTGTTCTCCAAAACCAGCTGTGCCCATCACATCTCCTCCCATCCCTGTTCCAGGCTGCTGCAGCTTGTTCCCTCATGTCTCCACAGAACTTTTCCTTATCAGAAGCACAGAAACATGAGCTTTTCTCCCTTAAAAGAGAGCCTGTTGTATCCCAGTGTTTTACTGCAGTGAAGTGGGACACAGCAGACACTTGTGAGCTGGCCACTTTCATGAGGGCTCTTTCCTGGATTGAATGTCATTTCAAAATACACCTATTTGTAAGAGTCTTGCTAGGTATGGAATGCATTACACCAAAAAAAGTATCTAAAGAATATTTAATTAAATGTTATCAATTCAAAGATAGTATTTTCTTTAAAATACTCATCCTTTTAAATTATTTACCCATCCAGACTGTGCTTGTGTTGTGTTCAGAAGTGTGATGAATACTGTTTGCTCCTGTATTTAAAAACAAATAAATCAAAGCCTCTTTGGGAAAGCTCTCCTGTGATCTCTGAGGAGAGATGAGGACTGTAAAAGGCTGTGAAATTCCCTTGAAAGGTACACCTGCAAATATTCATTTGCCTAATGGTTGATTAAAACCAAAAAGGGACTTGGGTATGAGAGGAGTAGCAGAGTGTTGGGAGGAACAAGCACTGCCTTTTGTGTGCTCTTTCCAATCTTAAATACACACTCAAGCTCATGGTCACGGAGCTGATTGGAACTGTTTGAATGTCAAACCATCGTCCTCAGGGGATGAAAGTGATCCAAGGAAGCTGTTAAACACAGGAACACTCAGAGGAACAGGGTAATCCCCAGTGCTCCATGGTTTTCTTGGCTCAGGGCCCACGGTTATTTATGTTGTCCCATGATTTTGCCTTAAAAGTTCAAAAAGGATGGTGATACTGTTTCTGCCAATGTCTTAATTTTTTTTTAGCAGTGAAGAAAACATGGGTGTGAGTTTCTGCCACTTGGATTCTCCCCGTTTGACAACTGCCCAAGAGAGAAACACATCTCAGAGATCTGTGGAATTCTCTGGTCAAGACTCCACTCTGCACATGAGTGACCTGGCAGTGACTCAGCCAACAAACAGATGCTGCAGTGCTGCCACTGACACAGTCAGTATCTTATTGCAGAATGCCCTTGATTGATTTTAAGGGGAATTGTGACTGCAAATGTCTCCCAGCGTGGAAGAACCAGGGACTCAAAGGATGAGGCAGCAGGCTTAAGGCAAAGGTGGCAAAATAATTTTTCAAAATAACCCCTCGTTGTCTCAATATGTCTTGGACAGTGTGAGTATAAATGAGTTTTAAAAATACATATATAAGCTTTTGGAATGAAAAGCTTTGGGAGAACGGATGCTGGCTAATAGGTAATTCCACTGAGTATCTGAATATATGTGGACACAGTTATCAGAAGCTGTTGGACACTTTCTTTCCTGTTCTGCCTGGTTTTCCCACTTTCTCATGTCTTTGTTTGTTCCCCCCCTTATCCCTGAAGTGCTGCTCTTGTGTGTGCTCTGTATAAATGCATGTGAAAACCTGCTACAAAACTGGCACTAGGGAAGAGCTCTGCGTTTGTTAGAAACACCAGCAGCTAGACAGGGCCTGTTACATTGCAGTACATTGAACTGAAACATTTCAGGATTAAAATGCTGATCCTTGGTGTGTTATAACCCTTTGAAATATTCCATGTTGGTAACTTTGTCTCCCTTTCTATCTCCTCCAGGACACGAGTTCCCTGCTGATGAAGCTGCATCGTGCTGTGGCTGAGTCTGGACAGATGATTGCTCGTCTGAACCTCAGCCTTCTCCCCCAGAGCCCTCACCTTGTTCCAAACAGCAGCCACATGGATATAGTATAGATTGTTCTCCCAGGACTAGATTGAGGTGCTCAGGAATACTGACTGGGAACATCCTATCCCTAATGCTTGACTTGCACTCCATTAGCAAAGCATGAGGGGGATATTGTTTCTAAAGAGACAATTCCTGCCTGCCTTAGCTGCAAGTACTTAAATTTTTTATAGGATTCTTTTAGAGGATCCTCAAGGTCATGACAGGATTTGACTTTTGCATGTGTCTAAACAGATGGAAGGAAGAAGTCATTTTGGGGCAAGCTGTAGAGGCCTAGAAAAAAGTGAGCACTGGTTCTTTCTCACTTGAAGCACTTGAGATGTTTTCTCAGGCTCAGTGCACACTGACCACTCTGCTGCCCCAGAGGCTTACAGTCATAACTGCTTATTATTGTGTTCATGGAAAGGAGGGCAGTATTGGGAATAGGTGATATATAGGTTAGTTTTGGGTATGAATTTAAACCTGACACACAGCTTAAATAAATTTAGCGAGTTTGTGGGTTAATAATTTTAGTTTCTTCATTGCAGGGTCAGAGAATATACTCAGTGGTCCAAGAAAAAAACCTGTATGTGGCTGTCTGGCAGTTTATTTTATGAGCATAAGCACTGATAGGGAGTTCCTGTTGGGTATGTGGGCAGAAGGAGTAATTGGAGAAGGAGTCACTTGCTTGTTTTCATAAATATCCATAAGAATTTCTACCTTGTTTGACAAGGACATTGTACCATTTGTCACTAGAAATTAGTCCACTTGTGCTGATACACATCCCAGAGGGAGGATTCAGGCACTTGGATTTAGAGCAGGCTGCTTTCTCCTCACACATCACCTCCCTCTGAAAATGCTGGACTCCTTTTAGCCTCAGATGAACTTGACCAGAACAACGTTGCTGTAAGTAACAGACAAAGCAATTTTTATAACATTCAGAGCCATAAACCCTTCGCTGTGCTGGGACTGAGTGAGTGAGTGTAAAGGTTGTTGTGCCAGTGTTTGCATGAACTGAAAGGAGATTTTGTTCGGCAGCTCCTCTGCAGGATTTCATTCAGCAGGGAAGACAGCAGCAGTTTAGTCTTTTGCAAATCCATGTAGGAGGATTCCTGAAAAGCTCCCTACAACACAGGGCTTGCTTGTGGCTCCTGCCCAGCCCCATCAGCTGTCTGGCTCCTGCTGACTGGTTGGCTCATCACAGCTCAGCCACTCTGGCTGCCCGTGACTCTGCTTTAGAACCTGAGCCTGCATTTTCGAGCTTAGAAATTGGCTTCTCACTCAGAACTGGGGCTTCAGTGGACAGAACATAAAGCAGGTTCATGTGTACTGCGGGAGCAGATCCTGAGCCACATCTGTGGAACTTTGATCTACTTTCAGAGCAGTTCTGGGTAAAAACCCGTCAAGCGTGTTTCAGTTAATCTATGCAGGCCAACTAATCTGTGCTTGAAACCAGGCTTACCTGAGGCTGTTTTAAACTGAGCTTTCGAACATAATAAATACCTTAGAATTTAATCAGAAAGAATTTGTATGGGTTGGATTCTGTGCCCTGCTCGGGGGAGAGGAGAAGAGGGAATTGAGAATGCCAGCTTGAACCTGGCAGCTCTGGAGTTTTTATTCTCTGAGTCCTTTGATTTTCAGGTAGGGTTTTTGCATTACAATATAGACAACAGAACTTGCAGAAACTCTGCACAAAAGCCAGATAACTACTGCAGAAGAAAGAGATGCCAAGCTTCCTTCTTAGCTCTGTGATGTTCCATGAACATGAAGGTGTTTTCAACTTGATCTTTATTTGTTTGCTTCCCTTTTTATAAATGCATCTGCAATATTAATACATGGTATGGATTTCTAAGATGAGCCTGGCACAGGATTCTAAGTGCGTTTCCAGTAAAACTCTTGTGAGTACTGTAACAGCAAACAGATATTAAGGCAGCAAATAATTCCTTTAGTCAAATAGTTAAACTTTCCTCAAGCGTCTTCCTCATCCTCTGGGCAGTCAGATCTCACAGCTCCATTCCCCAGTACCTGCAGGCTGCTTATTGTAGTTAAAACCCTTCTGTGTGTTACAGATAACAGGATCAAGGATGTGAACATTGTTGAATGAGAGACTGGGAAGTGTTTTCCAGGGCCAAGGCCAAGGGCTGTTTTAGGATATTGTTCCTGGGCTCAGAGCCCCAAAAGTAGAATGCATTGAATAGAGCTGTTTCAGAATATCCCAAGCAGCCTTGCCCACAGCAGATTGTTTTTTCTTTTAGAATCAGGAAATTTCTCACTCTCTGATTATTTGTTCCCCTGATGTGGATTGGATGCTTGCAATAGGCACCACATTGTCTAGTTCTGAGGACAAAAGAGTAACCAGATATGGTTAAAATCCTGAACACCACTTGAAACTGAATAAGAACCAGCAACAATGAGGAGAAAAACGGGCAAAAAAAGAAATCTTCCAGTGCTGACACAACCAAGCTCCTGCCTGCAGAGGGAGGGTATCACAGAGCCACCTGGGTTGAGAAGCTTTGTGCCTTTCTGAGTGTCTCGTATGGATCAGCTTTGATCCAGCAGGGAACTGGTGCTCAGTTCCCTCTCAGATATTCCGACTGCAGTCCCTGAGCTGTTTCTCCTCTGTGGAGCCAAACCCTCTGTGCCCTGGGGAGGGGGGAGTGGTTTGTAGCACCCTCATGTTCTGCTGTTCCTGCATTAAGCCTGGAGACACTTGAGTCTTCTCCCAAAATCCATCGGGTCTGTGGAGTGCAGCTAATGGGGCTCTGGGAGGAGGTGGATGCTGAGTAGCTGAAATGCTCCTGTGCAGAGCTGCTCTTTTCCTAAAAAGAGCCCCGAGGTAAAAGCAGCCGGAGGTTTTATAGGTCAAAGCCAACACTGTGAGTTGCATCCTGAAACCACTGATGTTCAGAAGTTTCAGGAGCAAATCCCCAAAAGTGCTGAGCCCTGTGCTGAGGCAGCAGAGTGGGGAGTGTGTGCTGAGCCTACAGAAATAATCCCATTTGCTTCAAGTGAGAAAGAGCCGGTGGAACAAACGCACCCACAATCCACTGTACATCCATGACAAGAGTTAGTGACTCTGCAAGTCACTGCCTAATGCACAATTCCCATTTTCTTTGTGTGTTAAAAGGCACTGAATCGCTGTGATCGGATAAATCTGAAGCAGAGTTGGCACAGCAGGTCCAGAAATAACAACATTTGTGCAGCTTCATACACAGAAGTGATTGAATTGGTTTTGGTTTTGTGTTTGTTTGGGTTTAAAATTTCTTTGAAACCGTTTGAGGGCAGGTGCACTGACAAACATCAGGGTAATTTCCTCTCTGGCTGCCAGGGATTGAGCCATTCTCATCAGTCAGTTGTTTTGTCTTTAGAGAGAAATTGGGTGGGGGAGAGTTGACAACTGAGGAAAGCAGTGAGTAAAAGGCTATATTCAGTTTTGGACAACATAGCATGTGCCACTGCTCCTAAGTGGTGACTCAGGAGCTGGCCAGGGACACAAAGATCACTCCTTTTTACAAAGCAAACTGGAAAGGTTTTATTCCCAAACACCCCCTTGCTACCCCTGACACTGTTGTCTTTCTGTCAGTGCTTTTACCTTTCTGCTGTTTATATTTTTACTCTGTGTTCTTATTCTGTTTGCAGTGTAAAAGTGTGTGTAGTAAACTGACATACATGTGGTTGCTTTATATATTTTAAAGGAAGCATTCCTGCTTTTTTAGTTAATTTATTTAAATTTTCTGAAGTATATTNTAGATTAAGGAGTTTCTAACACAGAAGTAATTCTGAGAACTGAAGATCAACCCAGCAGTTACAATGGAAAGTTACCTCATTTTTTAATATGGTTCTCTGAGTGTTTGAAAGACCCACAAGTGGTGAAAAGATGTGACTCTGCGGGAATGTATTTTATCTTGAAATAAAACACAGAATTATGCCAAGATTAACAAAGCTATTTTTATAGCTGAGAGCTCAGGTTAAACACTAGCTTGTTTTTTAAGAAGCTGAAGTGTGTAATTGTTATAGGAACTTTTTTTAAACCTTTTTATTTTTTTATGGTGGCTCAGAAATATTTATAGAGTATGACACANGTTCTGAGGACAAAAGAGTAACCAGATATGGTTAAAATCCTGAACACCACTTGAAACTGAATAAGAACCAGCAACAATGAGGAGAAAAACGGGCAAAAAAAGAAATCTTCCAGTGCTGACACAACCAAGCTCCTGCCTGCAGAGGGAGGGTATCACAGAGCCACCTGGGTTGAGAAGCTTTGTGCCTTTCTGAGTGTCTCATATGGATCAGCTTTGATCCAGCAGGGAACTGGTGCTCAGTTCCCTCTCAGATATTCCGACTGCAGTCCCTGAGCTGCTTCTCCTCTGTGGAGCCAAACCCTCTGTGCCCTGGGGAGGGGGGAGTGGTTTGTAGCACCCTCATGTTCTGCTGTTCCTGCATTAAGCCTGGAGACACTTGAGTCTTCTCCCAAAATCCATCGGGTCTGTGGAGTGCAGCTAATGGGGCTCTGGGAGGAGGTGGATGCTGAGTAGCTGAAATGCTCCTGTGCAGAGCTGCTCTTTTCCTAAAAAGAGCCCCGAGGTAAAAGCAGCCGGAGGTTTTATAGGTCAAAGCCAACACTGTGAGTTGCATCCTGAAACCACTGATGTTCAGAAGTTTCAGGAGCAAATCCCCAAAAGTGCTGAGCCCTGTGCTGAGGCAGCAGAGTGGGGAGTGTGTGCTGAGCCTACAGAAATAATCCCATTTGCTTCAAGTGAGAAAGAGCCGGTGGAACAAACGCACCCACAATCCACTGTACATCCATGACAAGAGTTAGTGACTCTGCAAGTCACTGCCTAATGCACAATTCCCATTTTCTTTGTGTGTTAAAAGGCGCTGAATCGCTGTGATCAGATAAATCTGAAGCAGAGTTGGCACAGTAGGTCCAGAAATAACAACATTTGTGCAGCTTCATACACAGAAGTGATTGAATTGGTTTTGGTTTTGTGTTTGTTTGGGTTTAAAATTTCTTTGAAACCGTTTGAGGGCAGGTGCACTGACAAATATCAGGGTAATTTCCTCTCTGGCTGCCAGGGATTGAGCCATTCTCATCAGTCAGTTGTTTTGTCTTTAGAGAGAAATTGGGTGGGGGAGAGTTGACAACTGAGGAAAGCAGTGAGTAAAAGGCTATATTCAGTTTTGGACAACATAGCATGTGCCACTGCTCCTAAGTGGTGACTCAGGAGCTGGCCAGGGACACAAAGATCACTCCTTTTTACAAAGCAAACTGGAAAGGTTTTATTCCCAAACACCCCCTTGCTACCCCTGACACTGTTGTCTTTCTGTCAGTGCTTTTACCTTTCTGCTGTTTATATTTTTACTCTGTGTTCTTATTCTGTTTGCAGTGTAAANCCCCCGCCGTGTCTGGCGTCCCCTGAGCTGGGGAATCGTCTCGGTGCCCGCGGGGGCGGTGGGGACGTGTCCCCCGCCCGTGTCCCCTGCCCGTGTCCCGCCGTGTCCCCGCCGGGGCCGCGGGTCGCACCTGCCCGCGG